>VXBJ01001578.1:207415-247456 GCA_013400055.1 Nycticryphes semicollaris
CTCAGTTGCTATCTCTTGTATTGTTCAGTGAAAGTCTCATCTTTAGATAGCTGAGAAACAAGGGCATTTTTACTGGTCTTGCAAGCAACATTAGTAAGGAAAAAAGATAAGAGAATTAGCCAGGGCTTCACAGTTTAATTAAAAATTGCATGAAAAACCCAGTTTAGGGGGAGTAAGGCAAGAGTATTTACATTGGAAATGCCACTAGGAGCTCCATGCTACATGCTTAACAGTAAAAAAGGAAATAAACAATTAATTGCAGCTTCTTCACTTTCTCCATTATTTCCTGCTAGTATTCTCCTTTCCAGGCTGAACAAACATATTCCTTTCCTTACATTGTTCTTTGTTACACTAGATTTAGATTTTAATATGTTTAAAAGGTATCCCTAACCTGCTGAAATAAATTCTTCATAAAACGCTACAAGCACTATGACATTCTCCTGCCTAAAATACTATCTTATTCCATTCTGGATAGGATAGTTCACAGGAAAAAGCAAAACTCATCCACATTATAGATGTTTGAAACAAACAGCATCGTAGCTGTAGTAGGAAAAATTCTGCATTGTTGACATTCAGGAGCTGTGCAACTCAAGGCATCTTTCCCCATACCATCTTATTAACAGTCTGAAAACTGTCCCTTCAAGAAAAAGTGCTGTATATATTCTAGTTCAAATCTAAATCACCTGATCATCTGACACAAGAGAAAGCAACATGTAATTTTGCATAATCTTAGAGATTTGGGATGTTTCCTCCCTGTAGGTTATAAAAACATGAGACACTGGTTGCCCAGTCCGTCCTGCCTGGGTGCAACTTTCCACATAATCACACATAACAAAATCTATAGTGTTGGAGTAAAAATAAGGACAAGTGGCACAAACCCAGCAGTACTTTTTCAGTACAGGGTGGAAAGTTCTGGAGGAAAAAAATTTCAAGCATCTTCAAAAGTTTATATGCCACCACCATAGGCTAATTAAGAGTTGTCCTTAGGTATATTTAATGGTTCTGCACTGTATTTTAGGTGTGTCTGAGCCTGTCTCTTGGGCTCCTTTGTAAACTGTCTCTTCTTTCTGTCATGTAGCATGCTGAGTTTTGAGTACATAGATCAATTTGAATCTGTGCTACTCATGCTAAATATCGAATTCTTACAGATAAATAGAAGTCCAATCTACTTTTTCTTTATTTCAGACATTTTATTTTTTATTAGTATAAGATAAAACAGTATGCATAATAAAAAAATGAGATATTGCATATATATACACGTATGTTTTTTAGAAGCTCTTCTTTGTGAGCATTTGAAATTTATGACGAGATTTTTGTTTGTGTAAAATGAGACATTACTGAAAATTACAATTTATGTTTTATGGAAAGTTTCACAGGCAGCACCCTCATGAATGATTTATATTTTACTTTCCCCCCACTAACCAGACATGATTAAGAAGATTCCTACTAAATGCTATTTCACAAGCTCCTTTGAAAAGAGGTTGAAAGTTAAAATTTGCAAAGCAATTGGGAAACTATACAAGCACTTTCCAGCAAAACTCAGCTGAAAATGGGTCTCTTGATCCCTTTAGCTCCTCTGAAGAGCTGAATCTGAAATAAATGAGAATGCCATGTGAACACTTGCAATGAGCCCTAGCATGAAAGGTTTTTAAAAAAAAATCAGTTACTTCAGTAGAAGTCCTGAGATGGGCCAGCTGCATCATACAAGGTTTTTCTATATTTATACATTTCTATTCTTTGAATAATGATGTAAGAACTTTATTTGACCTCTGTACTTTAAAGACATCATTATAGATGACTACCACTCCTTTTTTCTTTATGTAGCCTTACCCTAAGAGGTAGGTAATAGTCCTTCCCTTATAATTCCAGCACAATACACACATACCTACTCAACTTAGTACGTATTAGCTGTGGAAAATAACACAGCTTTAGCTGATCAGAATTTCTATCTTAAGCTTAAGCAAAAAATGTTGCCTTTAAGATTTTCATTCCTCTTCATTAATCCCCTTTTTATTTGCTCACAATTACATTATCTAATTGCAGAATTCAATATTTTTTTAATTTAAAAATATCTAAAAAATATACAAACATTATTCATGTAAGCTAGGACACCATCCAGAGCTTGAGTTTTGACAAAAAACCTGGTACATCTTACCTTCTCTGTTGAATAGCTTTTCTCACTTTTTTAAAATTAACATGTTCATTTTCACAATCTGTCATTGAATTTATAACCCACTAGAAAACAAAATGTATTTGGTTTCCTTTCCAGTAAGACAGATGTTAGATTTTTTTTTTTCCCCACAATAGAAACACAGATTTATACAATTATAAAGCTAGAGGTGGCTATCAGCATGGTACAGAAGATGAACTATTTTCATAGAAGTGTTCCTGAATTGCTGTTCCAAAATAGACGTCTGATCCATTAACTATGATAAACTGACCTAAATCAGGCTGGCTAACTTCTTCTGCTATATCTTTTCACATGCACCTCTGACTGGCACACACACCTTCAGCCAACAACCATACCACTCTGCATATGAAAATTACAAGCAGCAAACATTGTAACATCCTAAGCATCCCATGGAGAAGTTTACTGATAATCGCATATGGAGGAGGGGGAGAAAAAAAAAAATCTCAAAGGATTTGAAAATCAGATTATACAATAATAAAAAGGAAGTATAATATTTTTGATCACCAAATAACTATCATTTTGTGTTACTTCATGCTCAGGGTGATCAAGAGTCACTAACTTGGACTGACAAAAGAAAAACAATCTTTTTTTTATTATTATTATTTTTCATAGTTTTTAACAGATACAAATTCCTTGGGATATAAAACAGCTTCCTTCAAACTCTCATACAAAATCCTAAGTCTATATTCCCTGTGCCCTCCTGACTGAAGGAAAGACATTAGACAAAAACATTTAACCTCCTTCTCTGCTCCTTAACAGTAAAATCTGACACAAACTAGGACCAGTACTACTGATTTCCTATGGAAGTTAGAAGGTCTGTCCCTGTGAGAAATGCAGGTAGAACTAGGCATACTGCCTGTAATGACTCTTCCCTCCTCCAAAGAACTTGGGAGAACGCCAACTGCCTTCTTGCTCAAGAAATACCCACAGGATATAAGTGCTAAGTGAAAGAGTTCCTCAGCATTTATACAAGTATTTAAATAAGCTGTTCACCTCTTTCAAGGTTGTTTCAGTATCATAGTAGTTGTTCCTCTGTTTACCTATTGAACTAAACCTCTTGCAGTTAAGCAAGGTTTAGCTTTTTGTGAGGCAAGGAAAGACAGTGTCCTCACACTCCTTTTCAAGGGTCAAATTATTTTTATGACACTTAAAAGTAATACAGAAGCACTGGTTTTGTTGACAGGCAAAAGTTATCATGTGAAAAAAAAAACAACCACCAAACCAAACCAAAATATAGTGTTAACGCAAGCCACAATTACAAAGCTACACTTCTGCAATATCCTAAGCTTCCTGGCAGAGTTTTCCAATAATATTCTAAAATCGATCTTCCATATAAGCAGAATTTGCAAGAGGGGAAAAAAAAATCAAAAAGAATAGACTTTGCTGTTGAAACATAGTATGCAGTCTTCTGAGTGCTTATTTACACAATTGTATATAACCATTTTAATAAGAACACCATAGAAACAGTTCTTCTCTGTAAGGGAAGTACCCTTAAGAAGAGATAGTTAAAAGTCAGAGTGAGCTGAGATTAACTGCCCCATATAGCGTTGGAAAACTGTTTGGGTTTGGGTTTTTTTTAAATAAAATATACAATCCTATTTGTGCCTACACATATATACACACACACCATATATATACATACAGATCAATACATAGATAACATCTCTTTCTAGGATTTCTCTGACAGGTCCCTCTGCATTATGCCTCAAGAGCATGATCAATCCATCTTTATTTCACCTTTCTAACAGACATATACATAAATAAACTGCTTTCTAGTTCATAAACTCTACTTCTGCAGAGACATAGCCAACATATTCTGCCAGAAGATTACATAATAAGCACGTATTTATATAGATGACAATCCAACACTCGAAATATTTATTAAGCACCGTTTGGCTTGTTGTGTTTCTATGTCATGCAACAGCATAAAATATAACATTTCCACAATCCTTGGGACAAATATAATTTTCTCCAACTAATCTAAATGGTGTGTCACCAATTCTCCATGACAGATATAAAAGTAAAGGTACTTAAACAATTAAGCTCCAGAATGGAATATCTGATGCTACAGAAAATAAGCTAGCAATAGTACTATAGATGAGCTGAGGGAAACTTGATTAAAAATTGATTTCTATTAAAAATTCTCATTAAAATACCTGATTTCATTTCACTGAAACTTTCTGCAGAAACACATTACCTTTGATTCATTCTCATAACTCATTTAGAAAAATAAAACCCCAGCCATCTTGAAAGCAAGCATTTATTCTTTTTTCATTGGCATTCCGGAAAATTTAATTTAATTAATTTCTATTTTCAGATACTTGGGGTTCCTTCCCCCTTTTCACTGATTTCATCTTCTGTCTTCCTTCTTCATTATAAACACATTTACCATTACAGACAACCATGCCACCTTTAAAAAAACTAAAAAATTGCTCAGAAGCTATTCTTAAATTTCTGTAAACCAAACTAGTTCCTCTCTAACAGAATGGTAAGAATGGAAGGAACTGGACAAAACAGAAGTTAGCCTGTCAAGCCCACATTTTAAACTAGATTTCAACATCCTAAAAGTGCACTCTTGGTAATGGCTGATTCTTTGGCTGTGGTCATTTTTTTTTAAAAAGTCAGTTTGTAAAATTTTTATTTCAACTAGTTCTTATACAGTTCAGGAATATCTCAATCAGAGCCTCTCCTGCTCCTTGAGTAACAGGATGCTATAGAACATCACATTGCAGGGTGAATTTACAGGACCCTCTGGATTTACCCTGTGTATTTACCTAACGAGACAGAGAAGTTATAAATTCATACTCTGTTGTGCATTAATCATTCCATTTAAGGAAGCCCTAACAGTGGTTTCAGAAGGACTAACATTCCAAGTGTAGCAAACCAATTTACATTTATTCTATAGGAACGTCCTTTGTAAGAAACTCATAAAACAGTTTGGATTGGAAGGGACATTTAAAAATCATCTAGTCCAACCGTGCAACAAGCAGGGGCATCTTCAACCAGATCAAATTGCTCAGAGCCCCATTCAGCTTGACCTTGAATATTGCTACTGACTGGGGCATCTACCACCTCTCTGGGAAGCCTGTTTCATAACGAGCTGTAAATTTGAAATTTAGATTATTGTGCACTATGTTCTCTTCACAAAAAGAAACCTTCTGTTTAATTAAAAATCCTCCCCCAAAAATGTGTGATTCTGTAACCTTACTTCATACTACTACAATTATTTTAGTTTATTTGAAACTATGAAAGATATGAAAAAAAAAACTGAAAGAAGGACTGTTACCATACTGTCTCCAGTCCACATTAGGAGGCAAATTCAGCCAGAGAATGAAGTTATTGAGTTCATTTAAGTAGGATGGCAGTGAATGGAAAACTTTTTGGTTGTACCACACCTGAAAGAGAGAATGGAAATTGTGAATCACAAATGAGTTCAATCAGAACTCTGATCTGAAAGCTCCCATACCTTGAAGAACAGTATAAAGATATCTAACCCTTCTGTTATGACACTTGCCTATAGAAGATGAACTAGGCAGAGCAGAATCAGTTAATTTGTACTGGTCTTTCAATAGAGTGCAGCAGTTTATTTTCTACTGTTGGAGCCGTACACCTATGTCAATAACTAAATTGAGATTCTGTGATTTAATGGAACACTGTCACTTTTTTTGTACATATTGGGTCAAACAAATAGAGGAAAACCCATGCAAAAATAAGATTTGACAATTTAATTGAAAATACAAAAAGATGAGTAAAACTATTGTTACAAGTGGAGAACATTATTGAAATTCGAAAAGGCTTATCTAAATAATACCTGCAAGTGACACACAGCATAAAACATTTAGGAACAGAATATCCTAAAAAGTGAGAAAGTAGGGAAAGAATCAATCAAGGTAGCACTGTTTACAAGGTTAGCACAAAACTATTCCACCAAGAACAAAGCTGTATCTCCACCTTCAACAGGTAATTATCAGTGGTTTCTTAGGCATGGAGGAAATTAATACAGACAATCTAAGACAGAAGAGGCAAGCCAGTCTCTCCGAGGAGCAAAAGCAAGCAATTCTGCTGTAATATACCTTCAAATCATGCAGAATCACCCCTATTTGGTAAATATACTCAAAATTCACCCTTCCATGTACTAGAATCATTGCTGAGAGTTTAATATGTCCCAATACCAAATAAAATGAGGTTTGAGTTTTGTTTTGTCTTTGGAAATTAATTTCATTTCTATGCCTTATTACTGTTAATCATAGTGACTTTGAACCTGCATTAGTCTTACTGAAAACTAGGTCAAATCATTATGTATGTTTGTTTTCAGTTTTAGTGACATATTTGAAATTGTCTTTGATTATTATCCACTCCTCACTCCACACCAAACTTTCATGTCTGTTTTTATTTATACAGTTGAAAAATTCTTAACCTTTCCTTACTTGATATCGGCTATTTGCTAATCTGCATTTTGTACATCCCAGATTGAAGCTGGGTAATTCTCACTGCGTCTGAATCATTATGTATCTTACTGAAAATTGTACCATTTTTAAGTTCTTTCTTGCCTTAACACCCTTCTATGATTTCATTTTTCTTAGATCATTTCTAAAATTATCATATATAGAGTTACATCTTGGAAACTTCCTTAAAGATTCTTTTCTCATCACTCTGATGCTGTTCTCCTCTAGTGCTCTTCCACATGTACGTGCCTCTTCTTGATATCAGTGTAAAATTCCATATATTTATTTATATTTACTTGAAGATAATTCTGGGGTTTTTTTCTTTCTTTTCTTTTTTGTAGTATCCAGATACAATCCTTACTTGGACACTAGTTCCAGACTTTGACTGTTTTCCTGCCCTGTTTTTCTCTATGTTTCCCAGTGCAGATTGTCTAATCTTCATTTTCCCTCTCTTAATTATTTTTTTGTGGTTTATTTTCCTACCTACTCGTTTGGACCTCCTCATTGTACTCTGTTGTGAGGCAATGTTTCCAGCACTCTAATTGTCCATTCAATTTCTTCCCATCTGTCCTATATCACACTTTCAGACACCAGTCTGAGCTCCACTGTCATTTCTCCTGTGCGTCTCTCCCTTGAATCTTCCTCGGCCTAAGCTCTATTAGTCATCATTATAAAAAAGAGCAGCTTTGGTTTACCACTGCTTTTTCTCGCATTAGCTTTCACATTTTCTACCCTTCTTTATGTGGTCTTCACAATTGCTTGAAATCTCAACAGCATGTTGTGTCCTCACATTCAAAGAACAAATCCCACACTCTTCCCTCCTTTGCAAACTCATATGCGACTCTTTTGTTCTCCTGCAGTTCAATTCTCACAAATTACTACACAAACTAGATCTCTCATTCTTTAATTAAAAAGAGAGTTCTTTAAAGAAATGGAGTGAAATTGAACCTAAGTGTCCTGAGGAAAACTGTACATCTTTGCTTTGCAGGACCTCCTGTGCAAATGGCAACCAGAGCAAAGAAACATAAACAACTTATCAAGGGTAGCCAATCTTTTTCACACACAACCCCCCACATTTCTTATTCTATCTTTTTTAAAGATTTGTGCCAAATAAAAAAGTTATACATACATAATGAAACTCCAATGCAATTGTGTTCATTGTATTGAAAAAGAAAAGGCAATTAAGAAAACAATAAAGCAAAATTCTGATGACACATCCTCTTTTAACTGATCTAGGGGAAAGGTATAGAGTGTTCACCAAACACCTTAGAACTATGACCAGTATTCAAGTGGAAAAAAACCAAGCCAACACACAACAGAGCATTGTGTGTAACAATAAATTTTGATATGTCATACATTAATTAGAATTTTTCCTTCAAGCTACTTCATGTAACTGAATCAAATCAACTTGAAGCTGGATGTTTAATTATTTTTAATCTGGCAAAAGAGATGTTTACGATTATTCACTTCATCAGAAGACACATTTAAGCTCTATTTTCTAAACTCATGTGGCTTATTCTAAACTGATTGCAAAGGTAAAATTTTTAAAAATGGACAAATATTAGTTCCATCTAAAATATCTTTGTTATTTCTTGTCTGTCACACCAGTTATTTACAAAAAAAAAAAAAAAAAACAAAAAAAAAAAACAGAAAAGAGATGAGCAATGGAATAAATTTGTAGATTTAGATGCTTAATTCTTATTTACATTATTTCATCTTCTATCCATCGGTAACAAAATTCCTTCCCAAGGAAAAACAAGGTCCCTCACCACATTAGATACAAGTTCTGTAAAGACACATTCTCTGTTATTCCATACCATTCTTACCTGCTATTAATATTCCAGAATAATGCTAGAGACAATTTCACTAACCCATGGCCTATCAAGTAAAAGCTAAGCACTGCTGAACCAGATACGTGAGGAGGAGGCAGAGTGAAGTGCTATAAATGGGAGGGATATAACTTCCTCTGGACACTTATACTATTACTGTGCAGTAAAGACTCAAATCCCAACTTCTGAGGCTGGAGACTGCATAAAGATTCAGAATTTTTCAAAATGAATCGTACAGTAAGTCTCTTCAAATGCAAATTTCTCATTTTCTTTCACACAAGTCTATGTAGATGGTACATTCACTGTCTCATGAACAAGTCTGAAAGGTCAAAGTAAAAGTCTGGTCATTAATTACTGAAAGGTTAATGCAATAATTTGACATTGCATCAGTTGAAATCCACTTCCAGGAGGTATTTTTGATAACACAGTGCCCTTTATAAATCTACTCCACTATTTTCTTTGTGCCTGAAATATGAAGCTTACTCACTAACAGTGCAACTATAATTTATCCCTGTGCTCATGACGGGGGACCTCTATGCCAAACACATTGAAAAAAAAAAAAAAAAAAAGGACCGTGACAAAACCCACGGTGTAGGCAAGTCAAAACAAGAATCTAAATTGATTAAAGATACATGGGTCAAAAACAGCAATCAGAAAAACACATCTTATTGCAATCCTCTAGCACTTCAGGTTCCTAAGGAAGGATTGAAGTAACTGGAATTCAAAGCTGTAAGAAATATGGGGGTAGAAGGGATATCAAAAAGGACCAAAATGAAAATATATAAAGTAAGGTGTGTGTACATCTGATAAAGAGATTTTAAACAAAACTACATGCAAAAGGCATTGGAAACAGACTTTGGAAACAAACTAATCATGAAATTATATTGGATTGGAGAATATCTGTATGTAGTTTTAACACTTTATCCCTAAATGGATCTTGGGATAGAGCTTATTTACACTGTTCCTTCTCTTCTTCTTTTATAAGAGCAAATAAAATATAGTTTCTATGCCCTCCTAAAACAATTTAAAGGTAGAAGCGTTTTGCTTTCACATTCCAATCTGGAAACTGGAAAGTCCACAGCTTCCACTTAACAAATCTGTTTTGTCTTGAATACAAAAATAGAGACCACTCACTGATAATCTTCCATACTCCAAGACTGTTGTTCCTCTACTCATTAGTGGTCTACATTTGAATGGATCTCAAAAGAACCTTTTGGAGCATTCCCAAGAAAATCAAATCCCTTCCACTGTTTGTTGCCTCTATGTCCCATCCCAAGTTTTCATAGTATGGAGATACTATATCTTTCCAGTGCACGTCAAACAGCTTCAAGGAAGAGCTCTTTATTTCAATTTTGCTTAAAATAACTCTTCTTTTCCTGATTTTAGAGGTAGCACCAGACAGAAACCAATGTACTCTGTGTACTGTTGCCAGACAGTATGATCTACTGTCAAGAAGAGATTCGGGTTTCATACCCTGACTAATTTCAGCAAGGCACACTTCTGTTTCTCTGGGATAAAAGTGGATAGAGTTACTCATATTTGAAAATAGGATTAAAACCACTCCTTGCTATGCAGGAGTAGCTAAATATTTGTCTTTACTTTTGTTGTGGGGTTTTTTGTTTGTTTTTCTGTTGTTGTTGGTTGGTTGGGGGTTTTTTGGGGGGAGGGGAGGGAGTGTAGCAAGAAAAAAAAAACATCAATAATAGCTCATTTTCTCATTTTTGAGATGTTCAATGAACTTTTGTCAATTCTGACAAAAGAAACCAAACCAACAAAAAAAAAAAAAAAGGAATATATGAGCTGAATACGTAACAAAGTTTTAAAGGTGAACTCTGAAATAGGTTCACAGGAAGAAAAAAAAAAAGATGTATCATTTAATTCATATAAAACTAGTCTCAGAACACAATACTTCAAGAATTATGAACAGACAAGTGGACTATTGTCATTCATGTCAGTGGCTAGTCCCTCCAATGCCACGACAACTGTAATAGGCAAGACAGTTTTTTCTCTCAATTTCTAAATGTAAGGATTTTATGCAATAATAAACTATTTGCTAAGTGCTGTGAAGCCTGGAGCGTGAATAAATAAGCAATACATGCACACAAATGTGCACATATACATGCAACCCTTACCTTAACCAGAGGCTTAGATTTGGTGTTATTCAATTTTTTATCTTGCAGTTCAAATGCTTTCCTCCCTCCAAAAGACCAGCCACCATATCTGGTAATAGAAAATAAAGTAATTACAAGTTACATGCCTTAAGCTTAGTAGTCTTTTTTCGCGATGATAAAGTGGTCATATCTACAGTAATTCTTTATTTTTCAACTGAAAGTAAAAATTCACCCCTTAGAAAACCCTTTTCTGTCAAAAAGGAGGTCAGTGTACTCTTGAATCAGATGAATATTATTATTCTTTTAATGCAAAGGGATGCCCTCAGATAAGAATTTTTAGTTTTTGAAAGATGAAATCCACAAGCAACAGGGTTTTTAAGCAGGAGAGGTATTACTGACTTTCAGAAACAGCTTGAACAACTTGATTTCTTCCTACCTTATTCATATTCTACCTCAAATCTTTCATCCTAAGATGTTTATCTCCATTTTCATCAAATAAAATACAATATTAGTTTTTTTTTAAATGCATAAATGGCTAACACTTTCTTCTCATTGATAAAACCATACTTGGTCTAGTATTTGCACTTATGTCAAAGGCAGTGGTTGAGCTGTAAAGGCACATAAGTAAACTTAAAAAAACCAGCTGGTATCACAGAATATGAACCCTTGCCAGAGGGACACCAGCCCTTTTAATTTAAAGAAAGGATTAATTGGCACATATCCGCCTCTATTTAATTGAGTCTATGAGGAATGGAACTATATTGTTCATCTGATTTGTGTCCATGTAAACTTTTTCTTTCTTTGAGATGCTGAAATAACTCACTGTATGGTAAGAAGAGCCAGGGTATGCCTAGAGACAATTATTGTGCAACTGCTGGAGGAAGCTCGAAGAAGTGGGGGTTCCATGTTACCTTAGCCTGACTCTATGCCTTCATAACAACCATCAGACAAAGGCAACTACCCCTTATATTCTCAGTGATGTTAGTCTATGTTTAGGATCAGGAAAGACTGTGGGTTTTATACACAAAATATAAACAAAGGTTAGATATTTAAAGGTTACCTTGCTTTGTCAGAAGGCCTCACTAAATATTCTTCCACAAGAAACCCTGTCAAATTATACAAAATATGTCCTTTCTTATTCTTCACATATGGAGCAGAAGTATTGAAACGTGGACACATCTGAAAAACAGTATACATAAAATAAAGCACTCTTAAAAATCAGTGGCACTATATATAGTGACATTTTTCATTTTTTATGTAGATTTTACAGCTTTGTTTTTCAACTGGATTTGCCTTTCTCAGCTTTGATTAATTTTCAACAGATTATGTATGGGTTTACGTTTATAAGGCATCTCAAATAATTGCATAACCTACATATTAGACTCACATTATATTTATCTTGCAACCCCTGACAGGGTTTTTTGCAAACATCAAAACTTGTATATGAGTTTAGAAAAGTTTACACCAATGAAAAAGGCACAGCTGCTATTCACTTGTGCCTGAAAAGAAACACAAAAAAGGCACTGGATAAATATGAGATGAAAACAAAATTCTAATTAAAGTAATATGCTTCTAAAAAAATCTTTGATGGACTGCAGATAAGAATAAATGAAGATTTTTTTGTAATGATTCAGTGAAACATTCTCACAACTAAAGAAAAGACATGATCAGATACCTTAGAAGCCTTATAAAACACATTATGTATATCAGCTGAAATACGTTAATTTTTATTTCACATCTCAACACTATGCAAATTAAAATTGACTCAGAGATTCTGGTTTTCCATAGGTACAGGTTCTGCCCTCACTGTTAAGTGAATTCTCTCCTTTGAGCTTCCATGGTTAATGGGCCTCTCCCTGTGTGAGATCCCATTCCCATTTTGTTTAAGCTTCTTGTATGTTAAGTATGTGTCTCACTAGTACTAGAAGCAAATTTGTTCCTTGTCCAACAGCATAAAAAAAACACAGTTTCCTCCTGTCACTTTTCCCAAAACTGTATTACTACATTTCAGATGCAACTGTTATTCTAAATATCTATACTTTTATGAAGGAGAAAACTTATTTGATAGGACATTCCCACACAGGTGACTATATTTGTCACCTCAGACACTGTTTCACATTCTTGTTTATTACTCAACCTCAGACCAAGTCAGGAGGAAAACTCACTAGTCAACAAGATCAAAAATTCATTATCTTTTTCAAAATTCTTTCTTTCCTCCTAGGCTGTTTTATTTTCAAATACACGATCCAAATCCAAACGAAACTCTAATAATTAAATCTCATTCACATGTGGATTCCCTGGTAGCTCCTATCAGCTAGGATCACTTGCCCTTCCCTTTTGAAAGCACACAGTCTTCTAGGTGTTATGGAAGTGTTATGTTTTCACCTTGTTTTACCTGAGGTTTATTGTAAGCAAAGTCCTATAATATGTGTAAAGCAAAGTTGCATCTGCTGAGAATACCTCAGGCATCTTAAATTCCCATTATTTCTGATCAATCCATAACCTTTTCTAGTGCATACACACACCTCAAAATTGTGCTTTCCCCAAAGACTTTAGAACATGTAGATCAAACATTAGATGAAATATAAATTAGATTAATAGTATCATCTAATTTATCTAATAGAATTAGAATAAACTCATTTTTAAAAAGAAGAATGTATTAGATGTAATGTACACACACATAATTTTTACATACATACGTAAATATAAAATTACATACCTCTTGATCGGCCACACATCCACATGAATTCTGGGGTGACATAGATTGCATCTGCCAACATGAATTATTTTTTCTAATGGAAATAAATATAATAAGAACAACCATTAAAAGAAATGAATATATTACTTAACAGAAGAAATTCACAGATTAACAAACAGATCAGGCATCTTGAATACCTTTTTAGCATTTTATCAGTGGCAGCTGTGTCTAAATCTATATCAATTCTACTTATTTTTATCAAAGCTGCAAATGAGCTGCATGCCTTATGTTTGCAGCAATAAGATAATTAAAGCATGATCACAACTCTGCATTCCCGTTTGGAAATCTATAATGCTTCCTAACAAATATTGTAATTGTTGTCTAACTTTCATTCATATGGACATGATATGTCAGTGACCTGCTGCACCGCCTGGATGCACACAAGTCTATGGGACCAGATGGGTTAGACCCAAGAGTGCTGAAAGAGTTGGCACATGTGCTTGCCAAGCCACTTTCCATTATTTTTCTGAAGTCATGGCTAACCAGGGAGGTCCCGATGGACTGGAGGGTAGCAAATGTAACACCTATCTACAAGAAAGGCAAAAAAGAGGATCTGTCAGTCTGCCCTCGATACCAGGGAAGGTCATGGAGCAGATCATCTTGAGTGTCATCACAAACCATGTAATGGACAACCAGGGGGTCAAGCCTAGTCAGAACTGATTTGTCATTAACCTCATGCTGCAAGAAAAGCTTAAGATAGTCTACATTACACAGAAAATAAATATTGACTTTACAATTTGACATTAAAGAAGCAGTTATATTATTCAGTTACCCTTGTTTCAAATGCATGCATGTGTGGTCCCAATCAGAGAAGTATCTCAGTAGAATCTGAGAAAGGTTTCCTAGGTTATCATCTTCACTGCTGTTCAAAGTGAGCCACAAGCGAAGAGGGACAGGAAAAAAGCAAACAAACAAACAAAAAAACCCGCAAACATGTTAATAACTCTAATTCTATTAACTTTCAGGCTCAATATCCTACATGTTTACCAAGAAACTAAAGAACCATAAAATGAATGCATAGGAAACATATAAAACCAGCAAAATTATCTAATTTCAAAAACTGCATGTGAACATGTTAAGAAAAGTCAATAAAATTATGACTAAACAAACCTGTGTCTCCCCATGACCATCTTTCACTTTATAAATGTGCATTCTTAACAGTTAGCTTGGTTTAAGTGGTTTTATATTTCATTTACAAATTCAAACAGCATCATGTTATGTTTATGAATGCATCTAGATATTTGTCCAGGAGAGAAAGTGATCTGTATGTGATACACATTTGGTACAGAATAGTTCAGAGCTGAGCTATAGATACCATATATTATAAATAAATAAATCCAGTTAGTTTAAAGCTCAGCGTATAGAAACTAGAAGCTGAGTAAGAAGGACACCAGGCTTTGTTAATACTGTGTGGCACTTTTAAACTTGAGAAATATTTTGAGAAAGCCATTTCAGACCTAAGCAATTAGTTAAAATGAAGCAGGCAAAAGCTTGCTTAATACACTTGTGCATTTACATATAAGGAGCCACAACTGGTATTGAAACACGCTAGTCAGTTGAAACTGCTCCAACATCTTTGCCACTTCCTTCAGAAAATCCTTTGTACAATGATTTTCTAATTTTATCTCTCCTCCATAATAATCTATAAAAATCTAAACATCTGAAAAATAAACAGCTATTGTAAAAAGTAACACATTATTCTTCCAAGAATGCAAATACTCTTTAAAAATGACAAATCGAGGGTGAAGGTCCCAGAACCTTGGATATTGACAATTATGAATGAGCCCTTTACCTACCTAAAGAAGGATTCTGCATTGTCATAAAGTCTTGGTGTCAGCTTGAGAGAAGGATAATCAATAGCGAGCGGCTTCACACTAAACAAGGCCATTGCCAGTGCAACAAACAGAACAGGCAGCAGCACATTTGACAGACTTCCTCTCCAGTCTCGCCTAGTGTGGTGAAACCTCTTCATCAGAAGGGCAAAAATCTGTGCAAGAATAAGACGGGCTCCACACAGACTTGAGGCCCCCCTAAATGAGTTATCTGAGGGAGAAGAAAAAAAACCCTTGTGATAAAGAAAATCAAACTTTCATGTTCTACGTTTTCAGACATAGAACAAAATAGCCTTCTGGGTAGAAAAAACAAAACTAAATAAACCTACAATGTTGTCCTAGGTGGAATAGTGCAATCCCTCCCAGTGTAACTAATTAACTCTTCATGTAAGGGAAAACAGATATTCAACTAACACGTTATCTCTACAGCTCCAAGTACACAGCTAAAGGAGTACAAAATATCTATTTTCCCGTGGTCCTCAGACTGGTACAACTATTCTTCATGCATTGCCATTTGCTTCTAAACAAACGACTATGGTAAACGTAGCCTGTGTTAGCATTAAAGTTTTGATATGTCAGAGTATCAAAAAGGGGATCATAGATGCTGGAGATGTGGATTCTCATAAAACCATTCCCTTCATTTCTCTGCTCTTATGTGACTGACATTTTCTCATGTGTTAGTCAATGCATTTTTCATAATCCCACTTCATGGTCTGTCCCTCACATTCCCATGGGAGGGTGTCCATGGCTTCTAAACATCTCACCAATCAGACATTTTTCTGATAGACTCTCCCTTAATTTCATTTTATTGTTCTCTATCAGACACTTGTGAATCACACCAATCACTTTGCCTCCATTTCAGACCTTAATGCCTTCTAGGCACGTGCAGGCTATTACCAGCTTTCTCTTACTTGTGGCTTTGCCAGACTGAATTTACTTCAACCTCTTTTCTTCCTTGTAGCATAGCAGTGTAGATTTACTACCACAGGTGTCTGCCCTGTAGCAAGACTGAATAGCCTGTTTATTGTAGTGCTCAAAGACATACTATGCTTTATGATGTCTTGTGATTTGTCTCTTACTAACTTTCCCTTCTATATATTGAGACCACTCTAAGCAGCATTTTCTGAATAAAAATAATTGTCTGTTTTGTCCAATATATGAACTCTTACTGACTCTTTCTAATGCTGGCCAGCCACAATACATCACAAGAGGATGTAATAAACCATTATATTAAAAGTACATGTTTGCCTCAGGATCTTGTTATTTGCCTTTTCTAGAAAAAGCATGTGGTTATTATCTAAAATTCTCATGGAGAAACACGTCAAATATCTTTCTGAATCACCTTAAATTTCAGTCTTTTTGACCTTGAATTCTGTCATTCCTTTGTGTTTCAGGAAAAAAAAAAATCTTGTTTATCTGTTTTGAATTTATTCTGTTTGATGGTACAGCATATGCTTTTAAATCATGCTTTAGCAGACAGGTTAGAGAAGTTTCCAATCTATCTTGTGCATAAATAATCTCAAGCTTTCAGTCTCCTCTTACGAAAATCTTTATAGTCCTAACCAACCTCACCACTTGCCTCAAGTCCCCTTAGATTACCACTGTAACAGTCTCAAGATATATAGTATTCAACACGACTGTCTATCAGATGTGGGAACACTACTGATTTATACAATAGCATTATGTGTTCTTATACCGATCTGCTTGTCTTCTTTATGCATCACACCGTTTTGTCTGACTGCAGCCATGCTGTGAAAAGTAGCCTGCACTGGGCTTTTCATAATTGACTCAATATGGCTTTTAATATTCCCAAAGTATTAAATTCCTCAAAAATAATACAATTTTAAAAAGCTAAATACTATTCCTGTGTACACCTGCCATTTAACCCTTCATGTTTCTTAATTCTACGTGCATAGTCTGATTTAATTTTCTTTTAATTAGAACCTACAAAATTAAATTTTGCTTCATAAAGCTTTAAGTAATTCTCCACCTACATTTTGTATGTATGTCAGGAAGCATAAAAGCAGCACAAATTTATGGGAAAACAGGTTCTGATTACCACTGATAATCATAAAGACTAGAAGACAAGACGAGCTGACCTCTCTGTTATGAAGTCAATTTTTATGCAGAAAGCTTATGGAAATATTCTCATTAATAATTTAGATCATAAAATTAAAAATCTGACCCAACTGTTAGAAGCTGTCTTGCTTGAATTACGATTGCAATTATCTGGAAGAAGTGCAATTATGTTCACAATCAAGTTATACTTTCCAATTCATCCAGACTCTCCTTTGTATTATGGAAAAGATTTTTGCCAGTTCACATAGTAAATACCAGGTACAGGGAAATAGAGCATAAATCCTAAAATGTGGTAACCAAGACTTTGAAAACCATTATCTAGAGACTTCTCTAGAATTAGAAGCCAAATATCTTAAGTCTGTAACGGGATATCTGATGGTCTTTTTCTCACTCTTTTTGCTTCTCTGGAAAACAATATACTTATAACCTTTTTCATGGCACAATAAAACAGGGAAAAATGGGCTATGCAATGGCTATGTTAACAGCTAGGAGTAGACATTTTCAGTTCTGCTTCTGTCATCTTGGCATTTAGACAAGTCATTTAGAGGAGGTCCAGATTTTGGAAGGTAATCCTGGAAATTAAATACCCTCCAAAAAAAAGTTGAGCTAGCTCACATGAGACTGGTTGCATTTGGAAGCAGTATATATTCATTAGCTTATCAGTGGTTCTGTGCCAACAAGTAGTTCTAGGCCAAGGTAGTGATAAGACTTTGTTCTATATTTCAGCATATGCCATACTGGCATAGAGTCAGTCCTAGCCCACCAATCTGTGCACAGAATTCCACTAAAGGCATAAAAATATCCTTCATCTTTTTCCATATTTGTTTAAACAAATATTATATTGTTTTTGTTTCCAGAAGGATTTGAGAACTGATTTTCATGTAGGACATTTGAATAAAAGACACTTTGATGGTGTAAGGTACAAAGGGAATTCCTCTACTCTGTGTTTCATACTATGATTGATTCTTCCTCATATGTAATAGGCTCATGAGCCGTCTCCATACACAGCAGGTCAGAAGAATCTATATTTTGAGGGGAATTTCACAAGAGAAATTCCTGTCTGGCATTTTTAGACAGAAATCCTCCATTTCTCCCCCCACCCCGCCCCCAAACTTTTTTCATTTTAAGCATTGTGAATACTTCTTCTAAAAAGTTTCAAATTTTCCATCTTAAGAATTTCCTGTCCAGAGAAGCAAAACTTCAGCAAAACTTAAAGTTACTTTTCTCACCTCCATATCTACTGCTTATTCCTATTAAGTGACATTTTTTGAAGGGAAAAAGGTATTTTTAATTATCAACTTTACATTCTGGGCCTCAGATTCCAGAATGTGATTCTGCACGGGCCTGAAGATCTTTGAGACAGAATAATAGAGATCTAGGTAACTGCAGAGTTCATTAGTAAAATCAACATATTTTAAAGGCAAAGAATTAGTGTCTGTCAAGCCAGAGAATTGACTGATCAGAGAATTTCCTTCCTTTATCTAAGCCAGTCTTATTTTTCAAGATTTAACGTTCAATTTTAGCACACTGATGACTACTAAAAGGACAACATAATGTATGTTACTGACTCCTATGGAAAAATCAAGAAAGAATCAACATATCCAGAAAAATGTGCTGAATACTCTCACAAAAATCTCCAACACCCACACCTCACAACCCAAAAAACTGTCACTAAAAAAACTACTGGCAAACTTGTAAAGTAGCCTCTTTAAGCTCCCTGTTTTTGCATTTTCCAAAGAAATAAGTAGGAACAAAAATTCGTTTGTAGGCAAGAAACTTACGAAAAGAATGGGGCTAACTTCGTTCAAATTACCCACCCTATATTGAGAAGGAATAAATTCTTAAGTCATATCTAAACACAGGAGCTATGATCTCCCCACAGCAATGTCTAAGAGGCTGAAGAACTGTTAGGACACCACTGTACCTAAATTTCTTAGAGGTAGGAACGCTACAGTACCCTCACTCAACTAGCTAAAGAGGAGATATATCTGACCTTCACTGGCTAAACAGAAGACACAGTCATGTAAAGTGCTTTCGTACAGAAGGAAAAGTGTAAAACATGCAGGAGTTAGAGGAAAACAAGCCTTCACCCATGAAATAATTTCCCTACTGTTTCTTCCTGCATTGTTATCAAATCAGTGACAGGGGTGCATCCAAGCAACATTTGATCATGGACATCACTGTTTGCATCCAGGATTTTCATTTAGGTTTGTTGGAAGTGGTAAAGCCATTGAACAGACTCGTATAAGGCACATACTTAAATGGCAACAGAAAATACATTGCTAGTATCCCCCAGAGAAAAGGAAAAAACCACGACAGATGTATAGCAGGTTTTTGTCCCCTTCTTTCCCATTCTTTTTCAAAGAACACTATGACATAATCTGAGAAATCTATAGCACAACACACGTTAATTTGTTAACAAATAAATGATCTGCAGTCTTTTGATGTTGGGAAAGGAGGAACAATTGAAATAAGGAATTTTCCAGAGTCATGGTTTCACATGAAATGTGACTCATACAAACATTTTAAGCAACAGTCTAAAATACTCCACTCCTCTTGCACACTGATGCACTTTAACCCTGCCTTCCACAGGATGGCTTTGGGATGGCTAACTAGCAAACAGAAATAATTAAAAGCAGGACTAATTTTGGGGTACTGAATAAACCAACTGAATAGAATACATTATACTTATCAAAATAATGAACTGAATAGAATACATTATCTAATTTCTCAGCAGCTCATTAAATGGATATTTTGCCTTTGCTGATGTGGGCTAAGCAGTTAGAGGTGAAAACGTAGAATCACAGCCTCAACGCTGCAGACATCTCTGCCCCAAATGACTACCCCAAAAAGATTGATTCCTGCCCCCTAACCTCTTCAACTTTTGTACAGAGTACTAAACGAACTTGACTAGAGTCCATCTGAATCTACGTCTTCCCACAGTAGTCAGTCAAGCATCAGACCATGCTGCTGCAAAGATCTACAAAGCAGAACAGGAGATTTTCAGTGTAAGAAAGAAAGTTTACTTAAGATGCTTACTCATTCTTTCCATAAATACATATTACAAATATTATCCTTCAATTTCAAGAACTTGCTTTTCTTCTAAGTCTTCCTTAGCAATCATACAAATTAGATAAAAACTAAAAAAATAGATCCAAATTTTCCTTTCCTTTACATCTCTATAGACATCCAAGGTGCTTTAAAATAGACATGATAATTACATCACATGAAGTATTAATTTAGGTATCTGTATTGCCCATACCAGATACGAAGAAAGTAAGCCAGCCTTCAATTCACATGTAACCAATACTGAAATACACATAGCATTTACTAACAGTTTTATCCTTCTATTTAATGCAAGAATACCAAGTCCCATACCACTGCAAAATCCATTAAGCTATCTCATCACTTACATCAAAATAACAGAAAATCCTCTAAAAGTGTAAATGCCACACCATGCAACAGCACCTCATCTGTGGTAATCGATAAGAATTTTTGAACAGACGTGCATGACAGCCACTCTCTATTTTAAGGGTAAATTTGGGGAAGCAAGAGTCTATATGGCATTTAGCAAGTAAATATGGTAGATAGAAAGTCAGTGACCTGAGACCTCTGGTTTTAATTTATGGTCATAATTTATAATCTTACCTTCCCAAACCCATTTGTCTGTTTTATCTACTCATTACACTCAGCCTTAAAACTAGACTGCAAGCTGTCAAAAGTAGTGAGAATCTGGGGGTTTTTTATCCTTACTAATAGTCCATAGGGTGTCTGGAACAACAGGGCTTGATTTTAGATTGGGTTTCCAAGGTGCCACTGCTACTATAATAAACAGTAATAACCAGCACAACAGCTAGGAAAAAACCAACACCCT
Source organism: Nycticryphes semicollaris (assembly GCA_013400055.1). Lineage (NCBI taxonomy): Eukaryota > Metazoa > Chordata > Aves > Charadriiformes > Rostratulidae > Nycticryphes > Nycticryphes semicollaris. The sequence goes on from VXBJ01001578.1 coordinate 228,535, forward strand.
AGTTGCTGCTGAAGTGTTAGCTGATGTCAAAACACCTCTTGTTGTTTTTTACTAGTATGAAAATGGGTAGGCATGTAGCCATAACAGTAACTCAACTGAGCAGATATTTATTTTGAAATTTAACATTTCTAGTGAATAGTACAAGCACCTACTCTGATTATAAAAACGCTTCTATAACTTTCAACAAAGGCAATTAATTTTCTAGTACAAAATAGTTAGTTTTCTTCCCTTCTTTAGCCTGAAGCACACAAATAATGCACAGGCATAAGGAAATGGGAAACAATGGTGCTGCCTTCCTATCCATTACCCTACAGACTCCCAAATGGAACCAAAAAGGATTGTTCCGCTGACAGCCATGCTGATTTGATGGATGGTCATCTAAACTAGTCTGGTCCTCATGGAAGAGAAGGACACATTGGTGAATGCACTGTTCCCATAATTCATAAATATAGGGTTTCATTTCTTTCTACAGCTGTGACTTTCGGTGCCTAATATGATCTCTTTTTTTATATTTCCATGTTTTCTTTCACTTTGCCCTGATTTATATCTCTTCTCTACATTTTGATTGGGGTCGCTGCCAGCCTAAACCACACTGAGAAACAAGTTGGAATTAAACACCAATTATTTTTCAGATTTGCACAGCAAACTCTACTGTAGCCAAAGCACCTTCATCATGATGAGATAGACATATTCTTTGGAAACAAATAAAACACAAATATTCAGCCAGGTGAACACAATCCTATCATTTGCTGAAAAGGAAAATTACTGTAATTTTGGGAGTCCTAATTCTCTGATTGTGAGTTTCTGCATGATTAAGTTGCAACATTAACAAATATGATAATTTCAATTTCCAGCAGATAATTTTCCAAATAGATATGCTTTTATTGTAGTACTATCTCCCCTGCAGTGTTGCACCTGCAATGAATTGCCACATGAAGGAGGGGACAAGAGGAGGAACAGTTGAAAAGCAGGCATGGAATGGTGGTTACAAAATGGAAAACTATTTTAACCTTCTGTCTCAATTCCTTAAAAGCACAAAAGCGGAGAATTACAGTCTGTTACAATCACCAAAAAAAAAAGATCTGAACTGATTTCATATATGTGTTTGTGTGCGTGTGTGTATCTTTGACTTGGCAGAGATAAAAAATATATTTCTACTTATTCAGTGAAACATCCATCAGATACAACTTTTGCACTAGAATTGCCTCATATTACCTCATATGAGGCTAGAATTGCCTCATATTACAATAAGCAGCATGTTTTTTTGAGATCAGTGGGGGTTTTTTTATTTGTAGAAATGTAAACAGTACTCAGAAAACTATTAAAGTTGAGCCCAATGGATTCAGCCTGTAGACTCCGGTTACATTTCAAGATTGAATCCAATGTAGACAATAGGGCTTCAACTCACAGAAATTACACTGTGTGAAGGTAAAGATTTGGCCAAAGAGTGGGACAGCAATACAATCTGAATGTTCTCTCTACCACAGCACTTAACGTTAATGCTAAATATCTTAGCATATTCAAACTAGACATTAAGTATAATGAGGGTCAAAGGAATTATATATTTAAACCAGGTTCCCTCAAGTACTTCCCACTGTTAACTTGGTTCCCAGGAAGGGGACTTCTAAGTTGCCCAGTTTTGTACTGGGGATGACTTTTGTTATGCAGTTGCTCAGTTTGCAGTGAGTGGCCTTTGGAGGCACTGTATAAAACACTCTGGAACAAGGTTCCTGGAATTGTTCAGAGGATTCTCAGACAACAAATGGAGCAAAGCTCTTCAGCAGGGCCAAGATATCACCCTGGTAGACAAAGACAGCCTTAGCCACTTTAACTTTTACAATTTGTGCAAGTATTACCTTGATATGAATGACATAGTCTAAAATATTGCAACTTCTGTAATCAAGAATATTTTTAGACACTATCTCTACTAGAATTACTCTATTAACAATAAGGGCCAAGATATCACCCTGGTAGACAAAGACAGCCTTAGCCACTTTAACTTTTACAATTTGTGCAAGTATTACCTTGATATGAATGACATAGTCTAAAATATTGCAACTTCTGTAATCAAGAATATTTTTAGACACTATCTCTACTAGAATTACTCTATTAACAATAAAATCATATCAGCATTTGTGCAGGGAAACAATTCAAAACTGAAAGATAACCAAGTTCTGCAGGAGGCATATTTTATTCAGTCCCACAGCCATAGCAAACAATTGAAAAATGTATTTGATGGATAATCTCTTTCCTCAGGCATTCTGGTATCTCATAAATGGTAGTATTAACAGCTAAAAGGATCCTGATTAACAGAACCAACTGTTCCATGCTTTTGTAATGCCCCCAATGAATATGAGAACCTAGATAAACAGAAAAAAATAGATCGAGACAGAAAGAGAAAAAAATTATATGGGTAAAAATTTCCACCTATTTAAAGTCCAACACCAGTTCTACATATCATAAATCCCCACTTACATATTTTGAATAAGGACTTAACTGGCAACAGTGTCACAATACAAATCTTATCAAGGTGTCACCTTGTCACTTATGTAAGTTTATTGCATAAACAGTGTGTGCGACTTTGTATTAATTATCTAAGAGTGAAATTTTCCTCCAAGGCATCAACCTCATATTCTGAGGGAAAAAAATAATCAGTTCATCTTGAATGTAAGTAATAAATGCTTTCTGCAAAAAACTCTTGCTACTGAGCCACAATAAGAACATAAGCCAAAAAGGGACTTCGCTACTTAAGCTAGGAAGCCAATATTACTGCAAGTGTAGCAAAAGCCACTTTAGTGTTACTTCAGGCAACTCGTTGCTATTTAACTTTCAGATAACAGATGATCACATAGTCCATATACTGAATACAGATTTTTAGAGATGTTGCAAATGTGGTACCTCCAAAAAGTGCAATCAGGTCAGTTTCAGAAGCAATAAGTGAACACGGAAATACTGCCTGCCAGATCTTATTTATCCTCTGGGGAAGACTTCTACATTATATTCTACTTCACATTCTTTTGGTTTTCCTTTTTTTTTNTTAGGAATAGGAATCATTACAACATGAAATGAAAGACAAGCAGTCCTACAGAGAGAGAACAAGACTCCTGAATATTTCATTAAAAGACAGGATTTTAAAAAAAAACATGAAAGATCATAAAGGCTGTCAATAACTTTTCACTGTCTACAGCTGTTGTAATAGCCTCAACAAAATACAGGAACTAAAAGAAAACAACAGGAAATCCACTCTACAAAGAAGAAAAAGAAATCACTTGATCACCAGACATCAAATTCTACTGTTACCCATGTGCAGAAATCAGTGGTACCTCTCACTGTAGCATGTTTTCTGCAAAGGCCCTAACCCTGTGCCAAATGCACTAGGCGTACTTCCCTGGGTAGACTAATTCCAACTGTTAATTAAGTTCTCAGGAGAAGTGCTTGCCTTTATCTCCCAGCTATTTTCTTTCTCTTATTTCTTCCACTTCAGCCCTTAGAAAGGTTAGAACAATACCTTAATTGAGAGTATTATCTACACATAAAAAAGGGGGGTTTTAAGCAATCTGATTCTCTATCTTCTTTTAGATAAAATACATTGACTGAGCCCTGATGGACCTCTATATGGACTTCACCTCCAACTCTTCTCTGTTTCCTTTTCAAATTCTCAACTTTTCCTTAAAGACATTGAGACTTAAAAACATGGAGAAAAAAGTTGTATGTAACAACTTCAGCAACAGTCTCATCAATTTTGTACTGAGAGCCAAAATGACCTCTTCACAACATGTTGTAGATTAAATTGAAACATAAATGTCCATAGCCATAGTGTCTTAAAATGCTTTTTCATGAGGTTTAGTAGGTAACGTTCAAAGTCAATGTTTTCCAGAATTTTACTCCCCATTACATCCATTTAACCAGCATTTGCTTTAATTAAAACGCACTATTTAAAATAGATTCAGCTTTTCAAGTGATTTAACTCACTCTTTAGGATTGGTCTGACTCATTACTATTCTTTCAGTCCCCTACAGCAGTCACTTTGGTTTTTTCATAAGCAAGGTTATATTTACTTCAGTATCACTGATGAAAATCATCAAAAAGGCAGATTTGAAACCCAGTGAAAATTCACTGAAAGCTCTTCAGTGCGATGTTTTGCTATTGATGGCTTCTTTTTGTCAGCTACAATTTCTTAATTAAATTAGCTTTCAGATGTGTTTTATAAGTACTGTATATTGCTGATCTCTTAAATCCTAATAGGAGCAACTTAACATCTTGCCCAATATCCTTCGAAATGGCTAACACCACCTCCTTCACAGAAAGGTTTAAGCAGCCGTAAAAATCAGTTATGCATCAACCTCCTTCCACTCCAACACTTTCAGCAGCTGACTTATCCAAGAAGTTCAAAGACATATAGGCTTTAATAGCTCTTCTGTTACTATAGTTATTTATATGATATATACGCTAATAACCACTCTTTGGCTTTTTTAAACATATTACCAGAGTCCTAGTCTTCGTAATATGTTGTGGCTATGAATTTCAAATTCATGAGTGTCACTGTATGAAAAACATAATTTTATTTAGTCTTTATTTTCTACAGTTTAGTTTCACTATATCTCAGGCTTGAATCATATTTTATTGCCAAAAGAGATTAGATACAAACGTGGTATCTCCCAAAATTTCTAAGATGTAGAATGCTACAACATTCATTCATTTGGCTTTTCAACAAGATATCCGAACACCTTAATTCTGCAGTATTAGTCCCTTAATGACCCAATGAGCCCACTGTCTAGCCACTGTTTGTCAAACTTTTACAGATCCTCAGAATATTTTGTTATTTATCCATAGCTAGCTAGTCATCCCTGAAACTTGCTCTTAGCTCTCCAGACTATTTCTGTAGATATACTGCCTGCTGTAGTTTACGATAATTTTATTAGACTCCACAGAGGTGGTTTCTTCATTTTGTCAAGGCTATTTAGCTCCAATGATTTTTTCATGCAGTCACTGCAAGCTCAGTCTAACCTTTTTTTCTGCATGCTCTGTATACATTTATAAAACAATAACCATCAATCATGCCCCAGCTGTGCAGAAATTAATTATGCACATCTGTATTATAATATATGCATGTATTACGCCTGCACCCATAGGCATTCCCTGACTTAAAAAAAATTTAACTGTTCTCACCAAAAGGTGAGTTTAATCCGAAGTTTTTCATTGGAATAAATATAAAAATGATGAGTAAACATTTCACAAAGGAAACTTAAAGCACTAGAAACTACACGGTGTGTTTTGTATCTTTAAAGTTACCAATATTAGAATTGTTAAAATTAATTTATTTAACAGACTGCTACTTACCTCTAATATTTGCATTTAGAAAGGGTCAAAAAATTCTGAGTTTATTTTATGTCACTGGGTTGCTTAGCTGCTGGCTAGGGTCAACACCCCACAGAGCTGCTTACTCATGCTCCCCCTCATCCAGCAAGATGGGGGAGAGAATAGGAAGAGAGAAAGCAAAAAAAAAACTTGTGAGTCAAGATAAAGACAGTTTAAGAAGTGAAGGAAAAAGAGAGAAAAAAAAAAAAACAACAAAGACACAAGCAATGCGAAGGTAATCACCCACCACCTCCAGTAGACTGATGCTGAGCCAGTCTTGTAGCAATGGCTGCTTTCCAAAAAAAACCCTCTCAGTTTTTATTGCCGAGTATGGCACTATATGGAATCAAATAATTCTCTGGTGAATTTGGCTTAGCTGTGCAGGTCACGTCCCTTCCCAGCTTCTTGCTCACCATCAGTTTACTCACCACAGGGATGTGGGTACAGAATAGGAAGAAAAGAAAGCCTTGACACTGCAAGCACTCCTCAGCAACAGCTATCTAACACTGCTGTGTTAAATAGAATCACACAATTGCCTAGGGTGGAACGAACCTTGCAGATCATCTAGCCCAACCATCAACCTAAGACTGACAAAAACCATCAGTAAACCATGTTCCTAAGCACTACTGTTTTAGTCACAAATCCAAAACATAGCACCATAAGGACTCTGTGAAGGAAATTAACTGCATTCCAGCTAGGTCCAGTAAAATAAGACCCTGTAAAACGTAACTAGTCGTTGTCAAAGTTCCAGCTTCAGTGAAACACTGTCATATTTTGCTGAAGTGATGGCACTTGCCTGTTTTTGGCATTGGTCATCAGTCCAAATCATGTACTTTTTTTTTTTTGTCATTTCATTTAACAAGGCACATGTACACTGCTCCATTACATGTCTACACTACACTACGTTATATCACTACACCTTGGGAGACGAGACAACATTTTGATTTCTACACAATCCTGACTTCTCAAGGGCTCAGTACCAGTAAAGGATAGCCAATACCCCTGCTTGTGTTCAGATCCATGATTTGTCAAAGCAGGTCTCTAATCCAAATTCTTTTACAAATCAAATAGCAGCATCCTGTGATCTTCTCAATAACCCAGCTGTTTGCTCTAGGGAGTTTTGAAAATTCATTTGACTACTTGACAACAGAAAGTTTGACTGCCTTTGAATGTGCTTTCAAAGACAAAATTATACAGGTCAAGTTATTGCCCGTGGAGTATTCTGGTTAGCTTTGACAATGATGGATACCTTTCATGACCATTTCCCAGGTCCCTTATGCCTACACTTCACAACTGTCCTTAATGATGAATGACAGTCATCTGCAATGAACAATTTTCCCATACTCTCATCCCCAAAGAAATGGCATTATCATCACATTTTCTTGCTATAATTTATCACTGAAAAATACAGAGTTTCTGATTACTAGATGCTTTACTAATGTAATAACTTGAACAAATAATGTTACGTGTTTTGAAATGCAGATGGTGAAAGACACCAAGTTGTCAGGTACAGTATACTGTTTTCATTACCTTAGCAACTCTAAATCTTAGTCTCTAATGAAAGTGCAATGTGGAGAATACAGACTGTTTTTATTTTAAATTACTTCTGATATCCTAGCTGAGCCACCAGTATTATAACTGATTGTTATAAAATAAATGGATATTCAAATCTGTATTTTGAATGGAAGTCTTGTTCTCACCACTTACAGCAGTAGATATATTTCTTTCTTCAGTGAGGGTTTTTTGCTCTATAGTTACATCTTCATGATTCAACAGGATCTAGTATGAAAATCCTCTGGAAAATTTTTATCCAGTGAGGTTTGCACTTTGTGTGAAAAGGTCTCAGGCCACAATTCTTGGCACTGTTTAGTCTTTACTGTGAGATCTAATTGAAGTTATCTTAATAAATAACACAAGCTGTGTTCCAAATTATTATTTCCATTACTGCAACTCTGCGTCTGCATTCTATAGAAGCAAAACAAAAAGGACTGCATATAAATGGTTTGACATCTAACCAAAGAAAACTGTAATCTATATATAAATAATCAAATAGAAAGAAACATGATACATGCAGAAGCATGAGAATCCCAGGAACAATGACACATATTGATGAGCTTGGTGTGCACTGTCATTAGAGAAATCAAGCCTGGCATTTTCCAGTGTATCACATTGGTGACTTCTAAAAAGAGTTTTTAAGGAGAACAAGCTTCCTAAGGTTTGAGAAATGTTAACAGGGATGCTCTTGCAGGGCAAGTAAATAGAACACATGAAGGAACTTGTTTAAAAACAAGCAAACATGTAAAGGAGCCTGAAATAACATGCCACTCGAGAGGACAAATTTTCTACTGGGGGCGGGGGGGGTAACAGCTTTTATTTATTTGCAGGTGGATGGAGATGAACACACCTTTCTAATAGCTTACAGATTTTATATCTGTGGTATATCTCAGCAATATTTATCCATTGTTAGTATGAGTCAGAAAGGGTAATTAGTTTCCAGGGACTGGTAGGACTTAGTATGTTAATGCTGATGCATTGATTGTGCACATGTGCACACAGAGTAGAAGGGTGGGAAGACGACTGTGAAGTGATACAGAGGTGAATCATAGTAGACATATAAAACCTACTACACAAGGTAGATCATGTCGCACACAAAAACACACACCAAAACCAGTTACCAAGTGGTAGCAGGCAATGTTCTCCACTTCCTTGTGCATCCCTCAACTTTAGGAACTTTGTGCATGTTTATCTTTGTGTCTGCTTCAGAAGGTACCTAACTTTTACTTACAGGTTGATTTGGCACCATTTGTATGGTCCAGGTGTGCTGCCTGTTGAACATAAGGCATCTTCTCCGCATCCTGGAGTAGTTTCAGAAACACCTTTAATGAAATAGGAAAAAAATAATTTAGAAACCATTTTGCAAAAAATACTTTTTGTTTACATATATACATCTGTACATATATCTCTCCCAAACCATTCAGGTTGTCTGTCCTGTAGCCACCCTGCTGGAATGACTATACAATTAACCAAGCCCTCCAGTGCAGGAATCCTGGAGATAAAGGGATTCCTTTTGTATAAATACCAATAGAAGCAAAAGCATGTATGAAAACCGTGGTTGGCCCACGGACACTGCTATCTGCAAAGGTTTTTTCAACAGAATGGCTGCCCTTGATTGGCATTTTATGCTCCTAAACTGTGGCATATGTTGGAACTCCGCTACTGCAGGTTTTTTTACCAAGGGTGTGTTAATAGCTCCAAGTCTTTTCTCATGCTGTAGCTAGAAATCTGTGGGCACAAATGGAACTGCTAACAGAGTTCTAGTTTCATCACTGCAACTAAATCTGATGTACAAAATCCTACAGAACCTAGAATCCACAGAGCTCTGGGAAGTACCAACAGATTTACGCAATCGGGTGGGCGATAATGTTAATGAAAGACATTTAAAGGACAATGCAGTCATCAGGCACAGTCAACATTAACAAAGTCCTGTCTAACTAATACAATGGAGAGAACTGGGTAACAATGCATGTTTTGTAGTAAAACCATTAGCATGCATACCCCCAGTTGTGAGAAGATGATAGGATCCTGTCATCTAAAATCACCATGGCAAAAACTGATATTTTTTTTTTTAAATAAAAGTAGCTATCTGAAAATCTACGAGAGTAAAATTGTAAGGGAAAAATCTTCCTAAGCAGGGGAGGACACCTCAGAATGGAGTTAAAGATAACATTTAAAAAATCCCAGCATATTTCACCAAATTTATAATCATGAGATCTATTTAAATTGTATACACATTTTGCCAAACGTATTTGTGTTAGACGTACTACTTCTTGATTGATTCTGTTTCTTGGTTCTATCTGTATAAATTCCTTTGAGCTTTATAGGAATGTATTTCATTTATCAGTCCCTCAGCCTTGCAGAAGCTTGGACCATCTTTCATAGCAAGTCAGTTATTAACACTATCCTACTCAAAATGAAAAATAAAATTTATTTCTTCTTATCTTAACCTGACTTGCAATTTAACGTGTGATCTAAGAACTTCAGATAAAAAGAAATAAAGGAAAAATTAACAGAAAATACAGCTGCCATGAACATCTCTACTGGAACAGCAAAAGTGCAACCAAGTTTTGCTTTCTCTTGATGAAAGCCTTCTCTCATCCTTTATCTTCTCTGTTTGTGTTGAGCTGCAAGACTTAGATTACAACCACAGTGTGATTTTCAGAAATCATTAAAAAAAACATTTATTTCTTCCAACAAAAGAGCCTGATATCAGCTACAACAAAAATTTCCTTGCTTCCAAGGAGCTCATATGATAGTCAATAAAAAACAGTCAATTTTAAGTTCTTAATAGTTGTGGAAATATATTTCTTGACTAGCTAAGGTCTGACAGTTACGCAAACCATGTTTTGCTTAGTCAATACAGTTGCCATTTAGCAGTGGTTATCGATTGCATTTCTTACCTGTCAACTTCCAGGAAACTCTTTTGGCCATTAACAACTGCAAGGCCAGAAAAAAAATAATATTTTGTGACATTTCTATATTAGACCCTGGAGGGAGATCCTCACTGCCTAAAGCCATTCTAATTTGTTGCCTTGGACCTGCTTGCTGATGGCTCCTCTGTACATCAGTTCTGTCAAACAAACAGAACTGAACTGAATTGACCAAAACCACAAAGGAACTGCTCCTCTCTGGCTAGGATGAAGACTGCACTACAAATCATTTCCTTCTTGTACTCAGTTCAGAGTCAAAATTCCTGATGGAGTTGCAGACAGACATTTTCTTCCCAGATATTCCTTCTGGGAATGAGCAATAAGTATAAGCAGGACCTTCCCCTTCTGGAAAGGGAGAGGGGTTAATAGAGAGCACCTGTCATTTGTTTAGTGGCCAGCACAGCCTAAACCTTAAGCAACAATAAGCTTTTGAACAAATTAAATAGGAGCTTGTTTAAAGGCTTGTTGTTGCTCAGGGCCCCAGACTGGGCTCCCATTAGCTCTGTCCCAGAAGCAGAAGGGAGAGAAGCTTATGGGTTGAAAAAAACCCTAAAACAGCTATGATGAATATTAACAATAAAAAGGAAATATAAGAATATAATTAAATATATACGCATATACATAAAAGCACTATTGAGCTCCCAGGATGATGATCACATCAGTGACAAGCACTGGGACTGAATACAGGGGTAGACAGGAACTGAACTTAAGAACTGAATTCGGGAATACATGAGTCAGCAGCAAACACGGAAGAATGGACAGAGTCCTCCTTGGACACTGGCCACTGAAGAAGAGGGCTGACCATTTTGATCCCTCAGCTTTTATACTCAGCATGATGCAGATGGGATGGAATACCCCGTTGGTCAGTTTTGGGTCACCTGTCCTGTCTGCTTCTCCATGCAGGTGCGACCCCTCTATGCTTTTCCGCTTCCAGCCCTCCATCTTGGTACCTAACTGTTATAGCAATAAGTATAAGCAGGAGCCTCTTGGCGTACCATTCCTTGGTATTAACTATAAACACCAGACATTATCACTGCTAGAAGCAGACACTATCTAAAATAAATATACTGTCAGTTTCAGAGAGTGCAGTCAGTTAGAAGGGTCTTTACTGAAAAGTAAAATTATTGACAAGGAAAACTGGCACAGTATCCTTAACACCAGATATCCTTGACACAGTATCCTACAGTGGCACTGTATCCTTGACACTTCAATGCTGAGCATGCGGACTCTGCCACTTCTTAGCTATCATTCCTAAAAACATCTTTACCTCATAGGAAAAAGTGCAAAAAGTGAAAGTGGATGAAAAAAAGAGAAAATTAAGAGGGTATAAAAGGATAAAAAAATCAACACCTATAGACAGTCCTTTATAATCTAAAACCACTGACTGATACTTTAGTAACATTGAGTGCTCCTATCCCACAAATTCCATGTGTATCCTAGGTATTTTGCAGTGGGAATGTGTTAACTGCTTGAATTGTTTGCTGACAGCACGCATAAATTTGCAACAAGCACCTGAAAAAAAAAAAGAGTAGTCAAAATTCTGAGCAGTAACGCTTTAAATAATTAAAAAGCTTTAAAAATTCCAGGAAAAGTAAGCAGCGCATGGAATTAGGATTAGATGTTGTTAGAGCACTCTCAATAAAAGTGAATCCCACTAGAAGCTACATAGTGTTTTAAGGATTAAATATTTCAAGGAGGAATGTTACTCTCCCTGGAAAGTTTTGGGGAAATTTTTTTTGGTCCTTTTAAGGAAGATTAAAAAATTAAAGTAGTACACCATTAACAGATATTTTGACACATTTTATTTTGCAAAGATGTTTTAATGGGTTTTTTCTCTCCTCAAAGCAAAGAAAGCAACAAGCTTTGAAACCTCCAGAGTTGCCAAAAAGTGAAACATCCTCCAGAGAGCTACCAGGATACACTTAATTTAATTAATTTTTTCTATCCTTCTTTTGGTTGTGCTAACACTCTTTAGATTATAAGCATTATAAAATACACAGATAAAAATGGTTGGAAAAGATATTTAAAACCAAAAATGAAGCAAATATAATATTAGTGAGATTTGAAAGTGTCAGAAACTGACTTTGTTAGAACTTCAGGATTGCTTTGAAGTATGAATGGAAGCCTGGTTTCACTTGAAGACTAAAATTTTTAGAGTGTGAGTGTCCTTCAAAATGAAAAAGAATAATGGTGACTGTATGAAAGAACAAAAAGGAAGGATAAAATAAAAATTATAACACACTTTTTCCTTTAAAGTCAGAGTTCTTTGTTTCCAGATTGAATTGTTTGAATAGACTAAATAACATTATTATGTGCTATCCATTTAGTTGCCAATGCAAAGAGGCTTTTGATAAGAAAATGGGGAATTGAGGTTGTAACAACGACTAATGATGAGATGCAGAGATGACAGAAATCACCCCAAATTAATGCATTAAGTCTTCAAGCTGAATAATGATATCTAATACCACCTTTAAAGCTTTTTTTAACGAGCAGAAAGCAACAGAAAAACAAGCTCTCAACTGAGCAACAGATGCAGCTCACTGAGGAAACTTCCTCATATACTGTGACAATTTCACACTTCACGGATGCCAGTTCTGAAAAGTCCTATGATTTCCCACAGGGACGTAATCAAAAAAAGTTCTCAATATATACATTATCTCAGAATCTATAAAATTTGGCAGTGAACAGCATTCTTTCTTATAGCATATTAATCACCCTATATAATTTGAAAGAATATAACAATCTTTCAATAAGCTTTTCAATAAGCTTTTGAATTGCCTTACAGAATTGTATAGCAGAAATGCAAATTACTTTATAGAATTATGTACAATGTTTATTAAACTTGTATGATTTAATTTTTCCCACCCCCCCACTCCCCAATGTCATAGCAAATGCTTGCCACATTGCCTTTATGTACTGTGGACATTTGTGAGAGAAATGCTAAAGAGATGGTTTGGTGGGGTTTTTTCTTTATAAATAAACTCAGTTATATGGAGCTTAACTTCAAAGGAAGCTACGTATTTGCTGGTAGATCATTCTTTGGACTGCAGTTTAAGAACAAATATGCAAAACCAGATCTGTTATGTTCATGCAGGGTCCTAAAGACCTATGTAGCAATTCAATATAGTTCTAAAGATGTGCCCCAGTGGACCACTTCAGAATAGAGCAGGTCCACGTGGTGGTGTATTAGTTCAATAAATTCCATAACAATTGTCATTTTAGATTTACTTGCAGTATTGGGGTTCTTTTTATATTTTTTTCCACAAATTGTGTAAGATGAACAATTGGAAACTTGCAAGACAAACCTAGAACTGCTGATGCAGTTTCAAATATCAGACCCCTTTAATTCCCATCTATATAGCTCACACAGCAAAAATATAATGCATAAGTGATGTCTGACAGACCTTAAAGTGTACCACCTTCATAAAACCAGGGATCTTCCCTGGGCTATTTCGTATTTCAGCTGATCACAGTACTACATCATATCATCTCATATATTTCCATGGAACAGATGGAGAAGGGAAACACCCATTTTCTATATTAAGCATTTTTTGCTGTATAAAAAAAAAATATCACTGTACAGGAACCTGCATTTCATTATTTCTGTGGGATTTTTTTCTAAAATACATTAAATTTTCTGATAGAAAACAGTCCAACCTTGCCTGTCTTTAACACTATAGGTAATGACTGGATAAATCAGTTTCACAAAGTAATACTGAATGAATTGTGCCATGCAATAAATATATATGTGTTTTGTGCATCAAAAATACTGGTGTCCACTTCCTGTCATCACTTGAAGAAGTCGAAAAAGTTATATTTTTAAAAGGACCTATAATATGGAACTCGAACAGTTGCAGTTTAGGGAATCTTGATATTTAGAAGCTACAGTCAGGTTAAAAAGAGCAAATTAACTTCTCAATGGTATGGCTATTTACACAGAGCTAAATTCAGAAGTGAGGAAGAAGCATAACAAATTCTCTTTCTCTAGTCTGTTTGGAACACATACACACACACATATATATGTGTGTATAATATACACATCTCACTCTCACAGTTCCTCAGTGTTCATATAAGATCCTTGAAATCAGAAGTAAGCTGTAGAGCAGGTGCTGAAATTAACAGTACAGCAAAACTATAAAGTATTTTGCCTGAGATTGTTGGTGGTTTTTTTGGTTTTTTGTTTGGTTGGTTGGTTTTTTAAGAAAACATGCTTCTGCAAGAAACTGTGATGAAATATAGAAGATACAATAAGAGTAGGTAGAAGCTAATACAGGGTTCTCCAACCAAAAAATGCCATTACACAGAAAAATTAGAAATACCTCTTCCAAGGTGGTATCAGAAATTCCATAGCCAGTCACATGTAGATGCTGAAGGTTTTGATCTAAAGCCTGGAAAAGACCTTTAAATGAGGTCTTATCTGCCTTTTCTGGAATCACATATGTCAGCTCAGTCCCATTGTTCTCTTTTAAGAAGGCTTCTGGGATGTGAGTCTGTACCAAAGATGTGACCTGAAAAATATGCTTAGGATCCTGGATTTCAAACACAGAGGGCTATGAGGAAAGAAAGATATTCATGCATTAAAAACAAAGTAAATATTACCAGAACTATGGGACTTGATAGCGGAATTCATACAGGAAAATTTCCACTAATGAAACCGCTCCAAAGCTGGGACACAGACACTGATTCCCAGTAATAAAGAACAGTAAGAAAGCCCTTTTCAGCCAATTATTGAAATTCATAACTTTCAATTATTTCATTGTGTTCTTCTAAATAACAATAATAATAATAATAACAATAACAATAATAATAAATACCAACTGCAAAAAAACAACCAAGAAAACTGATAAAACCATGTTTTCCTTGCTCTCTAATAATCTATATCACTTATTACTTCCTGACAGGGATATGCAGCTTCCTTACAATATACACAGGTATTACTTGGCAGACACTGTTCAGTTCTGTAGAGTACATTTTTAGTATACCTTTTTTATGAGTGTTAGACTGTGTCCCTGGCCATATGTTTCTCTCAGATAAGAGGGAGAACCGCAGCACCTCAACTGGCCGCGCTGTAGGATGGCAATGCGATCACTGAGCACCTCTGCCTCATCAAGATGGTGAGTGGTAAAGATCAGTGTGCAACCTGCATCAGAAAGATTGTCACATGTCTACAAAGCCTGGTTTCTAAAGAAATGCATCGTGGTTTCACAAGGATCCTTTAGCCTTAAGTGAACATGTTCCAGGTCCCTTCAAAGGACAACTGCCAAACACAAACAAAACCTGCATTCAGATTTATAGTCTGAGTTAGATTCAGATCTAAACTTGCTCTGCTTTGTATTACACATAGTAAGCAGAATTAAACCATTATAACTTTGAGCATTTTTAAGAGCTTAAGAGATTCCTTAAAACCATTTAACAGAAGTGTCTATTTCAATGGCTCATTCACTGCAAGATATTACATATAATTAAGTGCTCGCCATCTGAAGAGTTTGCTTCCCACAACCAGTTTTTAACCTTATGGCACTTAAAAAATTAATGTAGCAGACTGACTGATGAGTCCATTTTCATTAGATGTATATATGCGTCTATATATAGATATGTGCAAAATGGGAAATGAAAACCAGAAAATAATAATTTTGAGACGCTAATAAAAAAGAATAAGGTAACAAATGAGAATCTTCAGGACAGGACTCAGAAGTAAACTCAACATTCTGTTGGTTTGGGCATCTTTCTGAAAGACAGCAGCTAATTCTTGTAATCTCACTTGGCTGCTTTAAAGTTTCCTAAATTTGATAAAATGTTACCTCTGAAATTAATGTAATTTAGTTACTGAATAGCAATGCTAACATTCTGGCTATCCTATTTAAATTTATTGAAACAAAGTCCCGAAAGGAAAATAAACAACAATTTATGTATATAAGCTTGTACCAGCTTTGTACTTCAGAAGTACATCCCAGATACTGCGGCGAGAACATGGATCTACTCCACTGGTGGGCTCATCTAGAATAACTGTCTTTGAGTTTCCAATAAATGAGATGGCAATTGACAGCCTTCTTTTCATTCCTCCAGAAAGGACTCCAACAGGTTTGTACTGATGTTGAGATAAATCCACATCTTCCAGAGCTCTGAAATAGGAGAATAGAAACAGAACCAATCTGGAAAAAGTTTTTCCAGTCATATCATGTTCACCCAGAGCAGAATTACTGAGAAGTCAATGTAAATGGAAAGTGAAAAAAGTACTACCTTTAACTGGTTGTACAATTTCATGACGGAAACTAATAGAATAAAATTATTTATTTACATACAAAGTATAAATACTCCTCACCACCTGAAATAAAAATTCTGGATAAGCATTGTGCAGGATACAAACAGAAAATTTTGAAATTAAGTCAAATAAAATAAATACCAGTTTGAGCAACAATTTTAACAAACTCTAGATTATAGGCTCGTAAACCACAGTAAAGATGGTTAGTTCACTGAAACATTGTTTCAATTTTTGCAACTACACAACCTTAAAAAATGCCTGAGTTTTTAGAAAATGTGTAGTTATGTGAAGCAAGTAAGGTAACACTGCTGCTTTTTTTTTTTTTTTCCATGAAGTAAACAAAATAGCAGTCCAAAGGTAGAATACACCTAATCTAACCCCTGTATTAAGGATTAGGAGATACCTTACAGGCATTGCCCTCTGATGATTTGCATCTGAGCGGTGTGAGGAAATAGGCTCAGTAAAGGCAGCACTGAGAAATCATCAGTTTAGTTTTCATCACACTGAACATTTGAAGTTTCTATAACTATTGTATAGATATATATACAGGGAAATTATTCTTAATATCTTTAAAATTAATATTTTTTTTCATAATAAAAAGCAAATTTTGCTTTTCTAATCTCTTTAAAGCATTCATTTCCTTTAAAAAAAATATTTTTTCTTAGTAGAAAGGCCTGCAGTGTCCAGAGTATTCTTATGTGCCATTAGTATGACAGACCGCTGCTGACATTTAAAGTCAGCAGTCTAAGTACAATAAAATACAGGATATTACTTTGCATAGATTTAAACCAGTGTGTTTGGTTTGTCCTTATTGTTCTAGAGATTAATTTCTGTTGTTTCTAGAGAGAATGCAGTGTCCCCCACCAGAGACTTTTCAGATTAGAATTTTAAACAGGCTTTTATAATAGCTACAAAAAAAGGAAAGCTACTTTGCCACAAATGTATCTTCACATGCTTAATTGTACACTTATGAAGAAGTCTCATCAATTTGGCGTGTATTTCCATTGAATCATGGAAGTGCACAACCCTCCACATAGTCTAGCGTGGATCAGAAGGTAAACAATTTACACCACTGCACTCTTAGAAGAGCATCTGTTTTATTCCTAAAATTCAGAAAATGCAGTTTGCTAGTCTCAGTCTGACAAGTGGCAAATCCTCTGTGGTCGTGTCAGAGCTCTGACTTGTTTTTCCCATAGGAGTACTTTTTTTTTAAACTCCTTCAATTATTAAACACCTTTAAAGTTTGAATTTAACAAAGGAAAAAAATCATGGCCTATTTAAAAAGACTGTAACAAGCACTGCCTTTACCTGCCTTTCCTACCTCTTCCCTCTACTGCAGGTGAGGGAAAACAGGATAATGAAGACACAGTCAGCGTTGACTTATCTGAAAACTCAGGGTGAACACACAGCAGTTTACTTTCTATCTGCCTCTCCAGCAAGAAGGGAAGTAATGCAGACAGCATGAGGCCCAAACCACTGCAGCTGCTACCAGGCTAACCATCTCCACTCCAGTCAAAACACGATTATTTGCTGGTTCTGTTTACCAGGTTTTTAAACACTGACAGTTTCACTACAAATGCATTCAAGTAAAGGTTAGAAACTAAGAAATCTATTTTCAAGGCACGATTTCAGAACATGAAGTGTGATAAAAACTCATGGAAAACCTGCAGTTTCCATTTACTTCTACTTGCAGTTTTGCCTTAGCACCTTCTTGTTTGAGTGGTTTACAATAGACACTACCGATTTACTTGACAGATTTCAACAAATGAAAGGAAAACTTACCCACTGACGTACTGATTCAACTGTTCCTTTGTCCAGCCAGGTGCCTTCACCGATCCATAAAGCAGTAGATGTTCTCGCACCGTTAGTATGTTGAACAGGACATCATACTGTGGGCAAACACCCAGCTCTGTCCTGATGGCAGCCAGATCAGTACGGATGTCCTTTCCATTAATGATAATGGTACCAGAGCTCGGAGGATACAGACCAGTCAACAGTGATCTGATACAAGAAAAAAAAAGAAAAAAATCGAAAAAAAAAAGGAAAAAAAATCAAGACCACATGTAATGAATGTATTGCATAGCTCACACCTGGCTTTCCTGAGGCATGTTCTAGCACCCTTAGAGGAACATCAATTCAATTGAGCACAGTTACACAGTTATAGAAACACCGCTGATGATTTGAGCTTATTTTTTTCTTTTTTTAAACCAAGATATCAACAATTGTTTATTTCCTTACTTCCAGAACAAAATCCATTTTTTCCCATCAAATATAACAGACCATTGTTTCCTTTCTCATGTGTGTATTCTAGCTGAGGAGTAATTTCTAATTGGGTCCCATCCTGCATCACTTGTTTTATTAATGCTGATTAGCTAAGAAAATGGTAAAAGTACATAGACTTCTTAAGTGAGATATTTTTAAAAGTCAGCTTCTTTTTTTTTTTTTTTTTTTTTTTTTTTTTTTTTTGTGGCGGGCAGCAAANTGCAGCTGGCAAGAAAGGATTCCCTTGAGACATCTAGGAAGAAAGCACAAAACCCCATAAAACTCCACACTCTCCACGTGATAGGAGTACACGTGGGATGTCAGAAAAGAATGCTTTCCTGAGATGTGTTCAGCTCCACCACAAGATATGCTTAGCTTCAACTTATGCTGCTCCTGAACATGGTTTCAATGGCACAGAAGACACATTTCTCTATTCATTACACTGCTTTTTTTCACAAATAACGTAGTTTTCACTTTCCATGTGCTTTGGGGGGTTTATTAAATATTTAGTTGGGGGAAAAAAAAAAAAATTTTGACGTCAGCAACCAGCTCC
>VXBJ01001578.1:249287-271815 GCA_013400055.1 Nycticryphes semicollaris
TGAGACAGGTATGTTTTATATAAAAATATTTTTTAAAATCAAATTATTAATAAAAATCATAGAATAGTTTCAAGGATTAGTTTGTTTAGGCTGTGAATGAAGAATCTTTTTGCTCCATTTACAAGGAGTTTAGAAAGAACTTTTGCCAGAATCCTTCCAGCAAGGCACTATCAGCAGCTGTGATATTTTTGAGCTCCTTCTATTTACAAACCTCTCTTCCAGTTAACTTCTCTATCTTTTGGTCTGGAGACTAAAACCACCACCAAACTCAATTCATGTCCTTTCCTAAATTTGCAAGTACATTCTGGAATTTAACAAAAAGTCTTGAAGTACACAGTGAGCCTCAGACAATGAATCTCAGGTAAGATTCAGAGCAAGAGCTCCAAATTACTTGCAAGCTGTAAATTCATCACCCTAGGACTTATCCAAAGAGGAGTTTCAAGTAGATACCCAGCACCCAGGTTCTGCCAGCCCTATTCTAGTCCTAGTTCCAGCTCATAGGACCTACACTCTGGCTCTTCCCTGATACATCTTCCAAATGGCCTTCTACCCACTCTGAACCAACCCTTACCCTGGACTATATGGAAGAAATGTAGAAATCACCTGGGAGCAAGTCACTTGGCTGTTCCAAGCAAATTATCCATGAATGCATTTACCCTATTATCAGTACAATGACACCAAATTCTTATGAAAAAGAGCAAGTTCCTTTACATGGATGGCAGCATCAGACGTCTCACAGGCAATTTGCTACTGAGCACGTGACATGCATCAGTTTAAGCAAAGAAGCGAGATGAACAGATCCACAGGGTTGTAGCCAGTCACTTGGATGGCTTGAACCAGGACCACCCTAGTAACTTTTCAGGCAGAGGAGAGTGTTATGCTTTACTTTCCATAGGGGTTGTGGTGAACGAAATGCAAAAACATTGAAAAACTTCATTTTTAGTAAGGACCAACACAATCATCTCAAAAGATGGAATTGTTCAAAATTGCAGAAACTCAGGCAAAACACATACTGATAGCTTTTCCACAAATGTTTAAATGAACCTTGAGACATTATGAAGTTTGCTGTGCTCTAGGTGATACCAATACATAAAACTGCTGAGTTCAGCTCTTTCATCTGTGCTACAGAGAACTGAATCATTTCCAAGCTACTCTAACTTCCAAAACTCACAGCAACCCATCTCATTGTTCTAAGGCCCGAGAGGGAAAATAGGTGAGAGTGACTTACTGCTTCATTGCCAAAACATGAATTGCGAGAAAGTCCTTAAAGAGACATGTGAGGGGGGAAAAAAACCCTAAAAATACCAAATTAATTTTAAGCAAGTGAACATAGAAATAGAAGGGCAATGATAGTATCTGCATGTAAATTAGTTACAATAGCAGTAGCTTTTTAAACAAAAGGTTAAGAGGCAGAGCTAGAAAGAACAGTGATTATAAAAGAAGGAAATAAGAGATGGAGGGAATAAAGTGAACCAACTTAATTTTTCCACTGAAACAAGAAGGAAATAAAAATAGCAATGGAGAAGGAAGAAAAATCAAACTGCAGTTAAAAAAATGGTTAATAAAGCATAATACTTTTCAGATTCAGTAAGAATTTGAAAGGACTCAAGGAATTTCAGAAGATCCTAAAAAGCAAAGAGGCAATACACATGGACAGAACGAACTCGAGACACCTTTTTCACATTTGTTTTAGCATTTGCTTAAATATGTGTGTACACTAGTTTTAATTGAACAATTCAAGCATTACGAGTGAGAGCACAATTAACAGTTAGTATATAACATATATAACATTTATAGTATATAGTATAGAATTAGAGGAGAGAAAGGGACAAGATCTAAACACGTAATATAGAACCACGAAATTATAAAAGCAGATTGATCAAAATCAGCACAGCATTCAGAAAAGAGATGGTATTAAGTCATAACTTTTATGACTACAAACCTTTTTCTTGGAAGTTTTCATTGAAGAAAAACATATTAGAATTCAGATAATATCTTTTCCTCCTCTCTGCGCCACACAAGTTCTTCCAATAGGAAAGAGTAAAGGGAAAGTACCATCGCTTCTTTAATCCAAATTTTCCTAGATGACAATTATGATAGAAACTGTTGCAAAATTTATAGTAATTTCATGTTTGTGTGTAGACTACTAATGTCCTATCATTACTTACAAAGAGCTGGTTAGATAATTTTATTAGCTCAAACTCTTAGCTTTACTTAACAAACCTTAATAAAGTGGAAAAACATCATTTTTCCCTAACACCAGGGCCTGCCATAAAATAACCAATCCTCAATGGTACTGTGCTTTACCCCATCTTCAAATTAACTTTAAAATGTAACAGAATCATAGACTTAACAATACGTAGACACAGCCTAACACTATCCAGTGAAATAGAGGAAAAAAATATGTGCCAAATAGTCTGCCAAGGCAAACTGCCTTATTTTTTTATCATAAACCAAATCCATTTCAGCAGTCGTTAAAGGTTACTCTTCCATTATTATCTACACAATTTACACAAATCAGCTAACATAAGAAACATTTATTGTAGCACACAACAGAAATGGCAAAAATATGCACCAACACACAACCTAAACTTTGGCCTGATCTTTCCAGGTTTCACTTACAAATCACACACTACACTATCTTGTGTGTTTGGAGCTGCATTTCATCCACACTGAAGGGCAGCTTTCAATTTATGCTCAAGTTTGTAACATTCACTTGTATATTCCACACCCCCCTATCTTTCAAGGCAAATTTATTTTTTTAATTTTTTTATGTTTTTAATACAGAGTAGCTGCAAGAAGAGGTGACATATGCAAATCAGAGGAAAGGCAAATTCCAAACAGCTAGTGAGCCATTATGCTACAATTCAAAATGCATCAATCAACTCAATAATATTCATTAAATTTGGTTAATGAAAAAACATCCCACTACTTCCTGAAAATATACTTGAAATTTAGTTTTCTTTATGCATTGGACTGTGGACTGAGTAGTAGCAAGATACAGTTACCAGGCAGGTTGAAGTCTTTATGATCTGAAAGTGTGGTGTTGTTCCTGGGTTTCAGCCCAAGCACAGACTCAGAAGATTCACCATTTTCACGGGAAGTTTTGGTAGTGGACAGAACTCTGTTACTCTGAAGTACCAACAAATTCCTAATTCCTCGTTCGCAAACAGAAGATATTTCATGTCTGGCTACAGATTCTACTCCACTACTCAATTCTACTCACTATTTCCACTAGCACTACTCACTATTTATGTATATAGGAAGACTTTCTTAGTCCTAGGCAAGATTGTCCCTAAAGGCAATCGGGCAATTTTGCACATCAAAACCTCAACTCAGAAAGAGAAATGGTTTTGTGTTAGTTTGCATACAATGAGGAAAGCCGATTCTATCCATTCCATCCAACAACTTCCTAAAAAATGTGAAATAAGAAGAACTCCACGATCTTACCAGGAATAATATTGCTAAAATACCAGCCACCTATAGAATACAAAATGGAGTCAAAGAACATCATCCAGCACATCCATCCAAAGGTCATGTATCCTCCTTGTGCCATAGACTGGTGCATGTTATTCCACTGAATTCCTGGTAGTAATAGTAATAATAATAATGATTTTTAAAAGGTCACAGCTAAATCAGTACAGCATTAAAGATCACAAACACATCAACACAGCACACTTCTGGGTATTTAAGCACTGACACAAAAAAGACCATAGTTAATAACAGTAATCCTAATGAATAGAAATGGATTGCTATGCCTCGACAAGCCTCTATTTAGAACAGCAGGCGCCACTGCTGCTGGGAAAAGGCAGAGAAGCCATTGTAAAAAAGGCTGTTTATGAAGTGTTAGCTGGCCCTTAATTCGGCCAAAGAAAAAGAACTACGACTCTCTGACAAAATGGGGCACTGACCTCTTCAATGTATCAGGCTTTATGCCATTCTGCTGATCTTATAAAAATGGGTTACACAATTTAAAGTAATTTCTATAATACTAAATCTGACAACTTAAATCTGTGAATCCTAACTAAGAAGCAAGTATTTTTGTGCACTGATTGAGGTAAACTGGAACAACAAACTCACTGAATAATTTCTTCATAAATTTACTACGTTGTAAAAGACATGAAAGGAAGAAAGAAGGTGCAAAACTAGTACTACTGAAAGGTACATTATTAGTAAATGGAAAACAAAAGTAACCAAATTGTAGATTTACAAAAAGCACTGCATTTCTGTTCTGAAAATACTGCTTTGTTTCCGGTACAGTGAGTCACGATATTATTTCTACAATTCCTTTTCTACAATTGTCAAGCAAAGCAGTTAATCCATAGAGCACATTTTGCCATTTCTTCAGTAAAGATGAGCCATTTTGATGAAGTGTCTGGTGAGAAACTTAAGGAATATTTTCTGGAACTGTCTCTTCCATTCTTACTAACTTCTGTATCATTATAATATTGTTACCAATGCCTAGTGGTTTGTAACATCCACTGTCATCACTATAGATCTTGCCATAGTAGTAAAAAAAAGAAAGGAATTGCATCCTTTTAGATATTCAGATACATAAATGCATATCCTTTTTAGACATTTGTTAATGGCCTGAACATCAATTTCTTACATTTCCAAAGCTCTAGCATCAGTAAGGGCAGAAATTAACTTGGGAATAGTACAACAACCTGCTGGAAGGCTTAACCAGTTCCCAAACATTTTTTTTTTTGTTCCTTTTATGCACTTAAAGATAATAGGGTGTTCTCATGCATTTCTGCACCTGAACTGTAGCTCACTGGGGATTTCACCAGCTGCCAGCAGTGGCCCTGCTTGAGCAAGGGGAGTGGACTAGATGACCTCTGGAGGTTCCTCCCAACCTCAAATATTCTGTGATCCTTCAAAATTCCCTGTTGATATCCTCACGAGAGAGCAAGCATAAGAGCTACCACTGACATCAGTGAGGAATTCCATGAAACCACACTAAATGCCTTGCCAAAAATTCCTCCACTGGATCGAGAAAAGTAACAAATTCAGCAAGTGAAATGATATTCAGTCAGATGCTAACCTTTAGGTAACTCTACTGAATTTCACTAAATATAAAGTCTGAGTTTGCATCTCTAGAACCATTTCATTTGTTGAAGACACTCAATCTGCTATCTAATGGGATGTGAAGATTCTACTCCAATGTGTATTGCAAATAGAGTCCTGCTAAACCACTTTTATTTACTGCTAGAATGCAGCACAACCTTAACTTGTTTTTCAAGAGACATTAAAAAGGTTTTTCTCCTGTTATTATCTAGCCTGTTAACACATTAATAGAGATTTTTTTTCTCAGAACAAAGTGAAAACTGTTTCCAACTGTAGTTTCTGAAATAATTACAAAGCTTTTCCTCTAACCAGAGAGCTTACCTATTTCTTGGCCCTCAAAGAATGTAATGAAAAATACTCCTTGCCCAAAGGCAGTTGTAGACAGAAGACACTACAACATCAGAGGAGAAACAGGATATTAATATCAAATAAAATATATAATTAACAAGCTCCATTAAATAATTTGTAATACTAAAAGCAAGCACAAAATAAATAGACATTTGTTTCACATAAGCTATTGGTCATTATTTCCTTTAACATTTTAACAATACTCCCCCACCTTAAAAAGCTCCACTGACCTAGTTATTAATATTGGAAAGCAATATTTATCTTTATAAAGAGTTATAGACTATCACAAATCTACCAGAGACTGAAAACACATAATGTATAATACTGTAAAAGCATGCAAAGGAATATACTTTATGTAGTAAGAGCAGTGGTCTTACTCATTTTTGTAAGACCACAAGTCAAGAAGAGACAAAGGCAGAAGGAACACACACACTGGGTACTATACACTGAGACAGCTTTTTTTGTACAAGAAAATAACATTTGACTTCTACGAAGCAACACAGTCTTCCACAAAATGGAAAATGAAAGTGAGTGATGTAATATAAAAAGGAAGCGTGACTGCTAACCCCCGGAAAAACACTGGTGACCTCTTGAAGGCCTTATTCAGTGATAAAGTTCTACAGTTTGAAGAGAGCTGAAATAGAAGTTAATTTTATCTCCTATGTTAAAATAATGCAACTAAATAAGGTTTCTGCAGTATTTGACAGAGAAGGAACACTTTCTGCCAGCTGTCTGAAGAAAGAAGTATGATATAGACTGCTTTTAGACTAAAATTCAAAATAATTAGTGGCATGGATTAGATTTTTGTACAGAGAATTTCATGCCGATTCCCATCAACTGAGTCCCTGCATTTTATGTTGCTAAATTTCACCATTTCACTTGATGGACTCTCCTCATCAAAAAATATTGCCTTTTTCACATACTACTGCCCTGTGATTTTCAGCAAATTGAGGATATCTGAGGAATTACTTTGAAATAACAGATTTTAAAGTGTGCAAGTTATCTGATGTATACTTTTCCTTCTCTGTGACCTAAAAAAGGAGGGGGGCAGGGAGGGCAGAGAGGAGAGAGAAATGGCATAAGAAAACAAAGGAAAACAAAACAAAAAACCCACAAAATTTGCACCCTGCCTATTTATGCCAGAATTTTTCAGTCTTAAATCTGTGATTACTTGAATGCAAAGAACCAATATAATTTTTCTAACTGACTGATACTGAAAGGTGTCCATTTTTTAAGTGTACGAATTACTCCACTAGTTTCATTTGGTATGTGACTTACTTTGAAAGAGTGAAGTCATATGTGTGAAATAAGGTTTGCACTGTTATGGTGATACTTGATGTTCCAATCAGAGATATAGAATCTTAAGACAGTACAAAGACATAAAACAGCCTATAGCAATATATAAAACAGGAAATGACATGGAAGAACTGGTGCCAAAGAAACATACATCTCATATACTTCTATAACTAGATAAACACTAGACAAATTTCTGATCTAATCCCCAACTGTACTCCACAGAGAAACTATTACTAGCTTTCCTCCAAACAAATAATGTCTTTCAGGAATGACATGTCATTGTGTGTCCTTGAAAGTACACTAAAATTACAAATATTTTGTGGCGAAAAACCGTAAAGATAACACATGAGCATGAGGAATTCAACTTCCTTATATTTTCTGTATATTTACAAAATTTCTCTGAAAAATTATTTTTTATTTCTTTGCACATTAAAAACTTTTTCTCAATTGCATATCTATTAATGTGACTTATTTCCAGTGAAACACAAAAGCAAACAGAAACCTGGGAAAAAGACAGCATGGTTGGAGGAGAGAAATTAGAAAAGGAAAAGATATATTTACCATTATAATCTGGTTGGTGAAACTCAACTGGTTCTGCAAGACCAACAAAACGATGTAGGGTAAAAAACTGATCATATACACAAGGCTGGCACACAGAGCTGCTGTATCAGCACTGCTAAAAAATGCTCCCAAAAAATAGCTTAACATAATAACTGTAATTCCAAAATCCAGGAGAAAAAGGAAGACAAGGAAGCCATTGCTATAAGCAAAGATACCACTTGCTTTTAAAATGATGGCCAGAGCACAGCTGTTTATAGTGAGCACAATGACGTTCTCCAGAAACCAAGCCAAGAAATGAATAGCTGGATGGACACCCATTGTCTTCATATACTGCAAGATAACATAGCAAAGAAAGCTACAGTTAGGAAATAAATTTCTTCTCTCTTCCTTTTTCTTTTTTTCTTTAAGTAAAACAAGTTTCCACCAAGACACTACCAGCCCCTCAAAGGATGTCATCTTCCCCTTGGATTACTCATCTCTTTTCTTGCGCTGCCCCTTCTGCTGCTCTCTGCTGGATAAAACCCAGTTCTGAGCAGGGACACCTCTGAGGTTATCACATACAAATTTGAGGAATCCTAGTACTCAGGCACAACTCTCTTCTGCATAGCATTACAGCACCAGATATAAGATTACTGTATTCTCCAGTGAGGAGTTTGCCTTTTAACCTGTACTTTTCAGAGTATTATCTACAGCACTGAATAAACAAAGGTTTTTCCCCCAGCCTGTTGCTGAACTAAAAGTAACATGTGGATATGTTTGTAAACCTTTATGTATTAGCATGCAAATAATTTAGCCAGGTATGAAGAATCATCCCTTTTTTTTTTCTTTTTTTTTTTTTTTTTAAAGAAAAGGTTTTGGAAAAAAGCTAATACTACTTCTAAACCATTTTTAATGAGATGATGAAAATTAACTTTGTTAACTTGATTTAGTATTTTAAAGCATTAAAAAAAAAAAAAAAAAACAAAGGTCTCTTTTACAAAACAAAGTTTAGAAAAATAGATAATTACCCAAAATAAAAAAAAAAGCTTAATAAAACAGTAAAGAGCAGTATAATTATTTTTTTTAAAAAAGTATATTTATCCATAACATAAATCTTTCCACCTGTTAAGGTTAGCCATTAATGTAAGCAAATAATTGTCTCTTTTCTTCTGTGCCATCCTTCCTTATATTTCTGATAATTACACAGTAAATGTCAAATGTTGAATTAAAAAAATCGTACTCTAATCACAAGAAATTTTTCCAAACAACTATTTACAGTTTTTAACTTTTATGGATCTTTCATTTGCTGTTTTCTCTCTCTCAAAAAATATGTGCATACTAAGAAGACTGATGCTCAAACAACACTGTGAATCTGAGTTAGCAGGTAGAACTACAACCTTCTGCGCAGACGAAACAAGTGAAAACAAAGCCAGGTGGACTATGAGTATATAAAAGTACCTCAAAGTTTAAGTATTCCAGTACACTTTAATCAGAGGCTAATTTGCCTCTTACCTCTTCAAGATGAATTTCTCTTTCATAAACCAGCTTGCGAACCATGCCAGCCACTGAAACCATCCATGTTAACATCATCATAAGTGGGAAAAAAAACCCTATGTTGTTCAAGAATCTATGAAAGGACATGTATGCAGAGTTGTTAGCCCCCAAAGGTGAAAAATTTTTTAGCAGAATGTTAATAGGCTAATACTAGGACTATTCTCAAACTATGCACAAAATAAGATCCAACATGAGCAATGAAACTTTTTCTTGTTCTGGTTAGAATGGCTCATTTTTCACATACAACCTAAATATATGTATTGATATTATACTACTACATTAGTATTTGTCAACAATACAACTGACTTAATCACTCTTTAGAGCTCCATTCAAACTCAAACTGAATTCAGATTTGTGTATATGGTAAAGCAATATGTTTGGAGAGTAAGGAATAGCATAATCCAGTCAAGTTTTGCTCCATTTTAACAGGTTTATTACCACTGATCAGTTTTAAATACTAATAGTCAGGATATTTTGACAGTTTTACAAAGAACAATCCTACACTTTTTCTTTTGCTTCGTCAACTTGACACTGCATTTCAAGATGTATTAAGAACCTATTTACAGGTCGTGTACAGGACCAACTAAGGACGGAAAGTGGGTTTCTTAGCATAATCCAAGTTAGCTGCACAACATGTTGACACAGTCTCTGCCTAGCTGACTACTCCACAATAGAGCTGCAAACAGCTCATAAGGGGTCACTTGCCAGACAGAAGTTGCATTATGTGTTGTGGTCACAGCTGGTAAACAACATTTGCTATGCTGTAATATACTGGTATTGGACACACTGCCTCTATCCTATGATGAGATATACATTCACCCACCAGGGCAGTATATTGAAGTAAAAAGCTGAAAGTTTACTTACAGATCACTGGTATGACAAGGGTAAGGCATGGCTTGCACCTGAATGGTTGGCGCTGAGGTCTCTGTCCCAGTCTGTGCTGAAATAATTGCTCTTTCAATCATGTCTTGAAGAGGAATAAAGATGTGGTTGTATTTAAACCCATCTGCTGGCAACTTCTGGGGATGGGATTTCCATGCTGGGTTTTTAATCAAATCTGTTCTCATGCTGTAGAGAACACTGGTTCTAATTGTATATGAAACGTGTCGTGGCAGGAGTTTGCTAGAATCTTGTGTCTTGTTCTTCGGCGTATCAAAGATGATACCTGACAAGAAAAAAAGGAGCTTCATACCCAATCTTATACAATTTATGCTATTTACATAGCTAGCTCATGGTCAATTATTATATGACGGTAAGATACATTCACCTGGCAGGGCAGGCCTTCAAAGTTTCTTGACCCCCAAACACAAGAATGGTAGGTTTCATAGAGACTTACTTTTTTTTAAATTGATGTGGAATGTAAAAAATTTTTCACATAATAAATGGGTTTGCAACAATCATTTTTATCTGAGAAAATTCCTTCTGTAATTTGCTTTTTTGAATTGTGGTTTAGTCTCTTTGTATCCAGATTTAAACCCTTTTTGGGGGATGGATCTCAATTCTACAGTGAACACACTGGCCATAAAATTTGTCCATGAAAGGACGACAATCCCTGGAAATGGGTGACAAATTAAACAGTACCAACCCAGTAAAATTTACTATGATTTTTAATTTCTGAGTCAATTACAAAACTTCTGGTATAGCACAGCAGAATTTGCATGTTTGTTTCCTCTAGCTCTGTCAAATTAAAAAAAACAGATGAAAGCTTAATCTGTAGCTGGAAAGATGAAGTCAAATGCAACATATTCATTGCATTTTCTTTCTGGATGACCCAGACTTTTTAGGACTTCTTGATGAATGTGAAATGTTGACCTTTCTTCTCTAGGAGAGAGAAGAGATGTTTTACCTAGCACCTGGCTCCCTGAAAGATAATATGATCTAGAATACTTGACTCTTCCGTAAAGCTTATCTTTTCAATCAGCCAATCTCTTTTTCCCATTTATGCAAACATTTAATTTCCTAAGACAATTCCTGAGGCTATGAAGGCTTTGAAGATTACAAACAAAGCAAGCAAGGGAAATTCCACTTTAGTTTCATATCTTACTATGGAAAGGAAAGTATGCCTATACATGAGCACGTAATAGTGAAGTGTTGGACCCAATAGGTCCCTTAAAATGCCATTGTACCTCTTTAAGCATGTGAAGAGATTATAAAGGTCACAGTAGTGAAAAAATTCCCAAGAAATGCCTTGGATTATGTTAACAGATGGCCCCTCTCTACATAAGTGGAAGTAAAATGGATCTAGAACTTAGTTCAATTTTCTGAGCGTCAAGATCTATCTGTCTGTTCCTTCCCTTGAAGAGGGAAACAATTTCACTCCCTACGAAGTACTCCTGAGAAATTTTCCTAATCTCATTATATGGCCTGTTGGTGTTACACTGATGGAGAGTGGTCATTTCCACATTCTGCAAATGGCAGTACTGTGCAGGTTACAGAACAAGTAGAGGATTCCAGACTGAGTAGTTTCATTCTCTAGAACTGCTTTGCCTTATCTTCTGTGGTGTACAGAAGTCCAGGGAGTTAATAAAAAAACAAAACAACAGGGGGGGAAAAATGTGGCACACTTTATACAGACTCCCTGGGGCTCTCTGTTGGAAAGAATACTTGCAATGTAAAGCATTTTATGCAAGAGAAAGCATGTATAATAAGAAAAAAAAAATCATTCTTGTCTTTTAAAGTCTTTTGTACAATTAATTGATTCCCAGCAATAAAGATATAACTGAACTACTCTGAATAAACAAGTTAATTTCTCTGAGATGTTGGTTTAAGAATAAAGCTTAACAAAACCCCACTTTCCATCCTCCTTTCAAGAATATAAGAATTCAAATTTGAAAGGATGTAAACTAGGTGTTCTTGTCATAATAAATAGTCCAGTTTTCTCAGTACTACAAATTTTTTGGCTCTTTTTATTTTACTTCAAAAATTTATTACTATTCCTTTCAGTATTTTGTTAGAAATAACAAACTCCAATGATTCATTTAACAGTTCCACAAATAAAACTATATAATTAGTCTTTATGACACCTATAACAGTAGTCACATGTAGAGGAATATCTCTAAGATAAATACACTTAATTTTGCCTTTATTATATATGTTTTAATACACTCTTTGAAACTGCTTAAGCTTAACCTACCAACAGACACAGACAACTACAAAGTCTGATGTTTTCTGTCAATATACATTTTAAATAATGTACTTACTAGCCAAAAAATTATTTTTCTGCATGAGTTCATGAGCTGCCTTCTCCAATTTCTCAACAGAGTCAAAAGGCTGGAAACGGTCCAGTAACACACAGGAAGAGATATTTACTACGAGCTGTGACAACAGGTCAATCTGTTTACTTGCTGAGCTGTTAAGCATCTTGCTCATCATAGTTTCTAAGATCAGAAAATAAATTGGACTTGCTTAGTTGTAATGAACAGAACAGAAAACTATGTTCTCATTTGCACATCCTGTAAGAGTAAATATCCTTTGTATTAAAAAAANTTCTAACACGAAGTTGTGGAAGTGCAGTGCATGTCTCAGTGGCTTTTACAAGTCCTCGGCTATTTTTGCCTTCACTTTCAGAGCAACAAAATTTTTACAAATTCTAGCAAAGTTCCAGAAAGAAGTCATGTCTTTGAAGCTGTAGAACTATTAACATTTCCTGATCTTTCCGTCCCTACTCACAAATACAAGTGAGTTATTGTACCTCGACCATTAAAACAGAGACACATCTCTTTCATCTAGTAACATATTGTCCATTTCTTCTCTCCTTAACACTGCAAATATTTCAAGCGCCTTTTTATATAGAACACAAGTATTTTGACTCAAGCCCTACATTTCAAAAGCATCTGTAAAAAGCCTACAACCCCTACAACCCCCATTTTGACTTTGATCTTTTCTATGAATACAGGATGAATGTATATCTCAACCAAAGCCTGGTTTGCAAAAGCAGTGAACCCTTGGAAGAATTCAGATCTTCATCCACTGGTAGGGAATGTAGAGATAGTGCCATATCATTATGTTTGAGACAACAACCAGAAAGATCTAGAAACAATCTTAACTCATCTGGATTTAATGGAAACATCTGAATTTCTCAGGTAATAAATAATGTCATAAAATATCCAACAAAAGTTTCCATCATAAATTTTTCAAGACACGCTTGAAGATACAGACTTTAAAAAGGATAAATTATGACCTTGTTTGATAACATTTGTGACAGAAAAAACCTGAATCACAGATGTTATTCAGCATCAGCACAAAAAATATTACAACAGAAAGGTAGATTAAGCAAAATCTTTATTAAGTGCTCTGTAGAAGGGACATGACTACCAGTGAGAGCAGATAAAAATCACAAGACTAAAAGATAGAGGAACTGATCGTCTAGAACTCAGAAGACATGCAAGCAATGACAGTGTGAAATCATGGGCTGAGAGAAAACAGCTCTAAATATAGATGTCTTCATTACTGCTATTCTTGAGGAGGACAACAAAGGAAATACTTATGCCCATACTTGTTTTGCAGCATTAGTGATAAGACTATTCCTAACTAAGCCCAAAGAGTACAGGTTAAGCTTCCATATATATTTTTATATTTATGAATATATATGTATGTGTGTCCGTGTAATTACATAAAGCCCTATATATGCACATAAAAAATAACCAGCCGATTTTTGAAAGATCTTACTTTGAAATCAATAATTAACTTTAAAAACTTCTCTCTAATGAGTTGAACTATTGAATATTTTAGCATGAGAAATACCAACTAGCTTGCTGCTTGCTTGAAGTACAGCATACTTCAATGTTTCTGGAAGCAAAATATTGTCTTTCACAGTGTAGATGAACTATACTCTAGCGTAGAAATAACACATATAAATGAACAGATAAAACTCACAGGAAAGTTTTAGAATTCACATCTATAGAATTACCTGCCTTCTTGTATTGTTCCAATTTATAAATGTAGCAATTATGAATAACAACTCTGCAAATCTGTTTTCAATGTTATCTTCGTACTTTATTACATACCAACTCAGCCCTCATCTTCCACTTAGATGAAATTAGGGATGATTATGTCACCAAGACTGTTAGCCATTGTTATAGATTGTAGAGAAGTAAAAAAAGATACAAATACAAGTACCTTGGATTTGAGCATAATTAGAAGTCACCTTAATGCGAGTATAGATGAGCATAGATATAATAAACCAAGGGAATATATATTTGCTTTATTAAACCTAAAATTTGGATGGAAGTAAATAGATTGAGAGTGGTAAAACGAATAACATATATGGCTATATTTAAGACTTTAGTAGGAATCAAGAAAAATAATTACAGGACTAAATAGCTGATTCAGTATGAGAGTAATGAAATTTAAAAAAAAACAAACAAACATAAGAATGGAGGTTTACAGTAATAGCTGTACATGATTGTAGACTAATAAAAATATACAAAACCAACATAAAAATAAGACTGCAAAGTCATATTTCAAAATGAAAATATGAATTTGTAAAATGAAGTATAATCAAAGTGTAAAGGCAGAATAGTTCTCTGTCACTTTGCCAAATCAGCATCCCAAAGGCATTTTCACTTTTCATCTGATGTTAATTTTATCAACTGTACCCCATTAGAATAAAATAATTCTAGTTTCATAAGCCATTCTACTTAAATTATTTCCTGTATTCACCATCCAAATCTATTGACCTTTTATTATTTATTGTCAAATGTCCTTAGCTCTATTAAAAAGTTATAGGTTGAGAAACACATGCAGAGATTTCTGTGATATCTGCAACAATGAAGATGGACCGTGAGATCTTGGTATCTACTTAATGAAATATTTCTTGCCCTATCATGTAATTCCCAGTGTTACGTCCAAACAAAAAAAATCCATCTATTACTCAACTAATATATTAAGACTACTATGTTTCCAGCAGACATTGCAGATTAAGAGATTTGCTCGTTCCTCCCTCCTGCTTTCCCAACTGTGTGATTCTGTGATGTCCTTTCCAGTTGTACTGTGATCCAGTTTCACCATGGGGGCTGAGCTGTGTCTGACTCAGACTAGGCCAACAGCTAGTAAATGAACAGTTAGTAAGTTAGTAAATAAGGAGTTGGTAAAGAAAATTTTCCTAAGAAATAGTGGATTCAAGTGTAAGTCCCTTGCCCAAGGAAGATACTGAGCCCAGATTCGTATTTTCTGGATTGAATTCTGGACATCATTTGCCATTTGTCTTAATGAAGTGTGCACAGCTAGTCCTAGCCTTCAAATGCAACCTTCAAATCAAGGCCAGTTTCAATTAAATCTCGCATTCTGCATGCAAAAGAAAAGCCAATGACTTCGGCTCACACCAACCATGGCAGCACCAGCTATGGGCAGTACTAAAATTCAAAACTGAGAACATACTTCATGATTTTCAAGCTTCAATGGAATTTTTTCCCATCTTCTGCTTAAAGACAGGTATCAAAATCCAATAAAATCACACTTCAGCTACATTTATTTGTTAATTTTACCTCTAGACTTAATTATTTAACTGTAGAGTAGACTTAATAACCTGTATTGCTTTAAAGTCCATTCTTTCCAGTAGTGAAGGCCACACTGCCCCTTTGTGGGGGATCTGAGAGCTCATCACTGCCCTCCTCCAACAGACAACTGGAACAGATCTGTGTCTAGCTCATAATTATCCTAACACTCACTGATAACAAACTACACAGATCCGTTCTATCATGATCTTCCTCTAGGAAGCACATGATGTCACACTACCTGTTAGTGAATTTTATCCTGCTTTTCTCTCTTTCTTGTGCCTAAAATCATGAACTTTTCTTAGATATCATTACACTCTGCTTTGGTATGGACAGTTCCTTCTGACACATCAGCAACCATTTTAATTATCATGCATTTACCCTACTGACTAATGAGAGATACTGATTTTATTTTCTATTATCAAATTCATATAAAAATCTTTAAGTAACTTAAATTGACAGAATAATCCTTTTTCTTCTCCTCCTTAAATTACTGCACACCCAAAATTATTTGTAATAATTCCTGTCTCCTCTGTTATAAACTGTTCCCCTTGGAATATCTATCTGGCGCTGGAGGACTTACTCACTACTCCTGGAGGTCTGGCTGCCAGGGCTCAGTGCCAATGCAGTAATGGTTAGGCCAAGGATGTCAGTGACCCAGGAGGACACTGCTGGGCAGCTCCACGCAGAAAGCTGAGCCACAACCACTCCTTTATCATCAGAGCTGCACAGAGCTGTGGCTGGGTCTGCCCAAGGACACAGCTCCCACCACATATCCTGGCTGTGAACTGGCCGTAGACCTGCTGACACAGGCCCAGACTCCTACCCATGGGGTGACACCCTGACCTGGCCTCAGCATTGCCCCTGTGTAGCCTCCTGGCCATCCCAGCGCTGGGTCTCACCCTGCTTACTCTCTGCTGACCTGAGCTCAAACTTTCTCCTCCCTGATTACAAACATATCACAGCCTTTTCTGTGTATCAACAAGACCACGTGCAACTGATTCTCAATAAAAGGAGAGAGAAAAAAAAAAAAAATACAGCTTTCAATTAACACACTGTATCCAATCTTATTTTCTATTTCAATTTAAAGTGTATAGATTTTGTTCAAAATTTACAAATTTTACTGTATGTATATTTATGTTTATTTATACTGTATATTTTACATAATGTAACTGTGGCTACTGGGATTACTTCTTCCTTCCCTTCTTTTAAGCATAGCTCCCATGTTTGTAACTTTCCCATGACAGTTTACCATTTCTAATTTGTTACCAGATTTTTCAAATCTTTCAATATTTTGAATTGCAAATTATCCATTCCCTCAGAAGAAAAAGGACAATTAGAACTATTTGAGACTAACTCTTCAAAAGAATTTAAAATTCTGGCACTTTTGTATCATTTAAGTAGGTAAAAGGTTCAATTTCAACTAAATGTAGTTCAAAGTTCAAGTCTAATAAGAGTAATCAGTACATGTAGCATACGTACATACCATATGCTTGCATCTTTTTCAAGAGTTTTTCCATGTCAATATCCAAATTACTTTCTATGAAGTGCTTTATGAAATTGTTTTGCAGTGCTTCCTAAAATAAAAAGTGATATATGTTACATCAGGTTTATCTTCTTTAAGGAAATAAAAAATATACATATGTATACGTGTTCAGTTCCGTTACCAAGATTTCTTGCATAACACTGGAGAAATCACTTAGCCTCTCCGCTTCTTCAGTCTTCCCCTCTTAACGGGTTAACTCTACGTATTTCAAATGAACAGCAGAGCATATTCTCCCCATTGCTGTACATCACTGTCCTCCTTTATTGCAAATATTTTAACTGTGAGTCCATTCTAATGTCCTTGCAAGTCTGCTGGGGCAGAAACCTATTTTCTTTTCCTGAGAGACTTTAGGGCCATTATACTATTAGCACTGGCAGTAGCAAAATAAATATCTTCAAAAAACTGGCATTTGGGAATTCTTTTAACTTCTTTACCTCATTTGCGAAGTTCCAAGGGGTAGTGGGCAGGGGGTTTATTAGCTGTACAAGAGAATCCTGGGATCTGCAATTCTGATGCATTATTACTAGTATCATTCCTTATTTGAACATAAAAATAATGGTTCAATTTATAGGTATGGGCCATGACAGGATTCTGCTTATTTTCCCAAACTCTAACACCTATGCAGGTTTTCACAAGTCAAAGATGGCAAAACTAAATTTTATGGCAGAAAACAAAAGGACACAAATACATAGAATGGGAAAAATCCCGGTTACAACAATGTCCTCTTTTTTGAAGTCAATATTTCTCACATCGTTTTCTTTTTCAGATGCACACACTGTAGAAAACGCAATGATAAACAAGCAAGTTTCAGAAAATATTTTATTTCCTACAATCTTACATTTGGTTCAAATAAATGTATATAGCTTGTGGGTATACCTACCTGTTTTATTTCCCCTTTTGCCTAGTAATACTGGATATCATGAGGCAACATTGCTTTTAAATATTTTTACCTCAGAAGTTTTTCAGTGTCACACCACAGGCTCCTAACCTAAAGCTAATCTACCTCTTTTTCAGCTCTTTTCAAACCTGAAGCCAGATAGATGGGCAGTTTCTACATGTATAGAAATTCTGCTTAGATCACATAGCAAATAATTGGAAAATAGGAAGCCCTCCCACAGTTCACCAACCTGCAGTCGTGAGACCATGAGGACATTCCCACTGGTTTTAAAAACTTCAGACATCCTAAGCCATGTCTCAGAATAAGTCTTCAAGTTTTCCACAAAACCAAAAGTGAAATTAGCCTGGGGGAAAAAAAAAAAAAAAGGAATACATGGAGACAAATGAAATGAAAACTGTGCATAGCAAATCTTAAGAAACAGTTAAAATTGGCGTGCTTCAGATCTTTTGCAACACCTTCCCATTTCACTTGGGTAGTCAGCAGCAAGGATATCCATGTTTTCTATTTTCTACTTAAGAAATGAAAAGTATTTGTTGCAGTCTCCGAATACCAAACAAATTGAAGACTTCCTGCAGAGCGTATGTTTCCTACCTGAAGTAACATAAAGACCTCTTCATTTTATAATGTCTTTTATAAGGAGTATCATAAAGGTTCTTCAGAAAAACAGGAAAAAAATACAGTTAGGACATATTCAAAAGAAAGACCCTGTTGGTCTTCTATTCAAACTACTTTAACTGAATATATAATAAAAGTGAAAGTTGGAAGCATGGTCAGGACAATAAATTCAACTGATCAATCTAGTTTAAAATACTCTCACAGAGGAACACTTTAGTATAGGAAAATATTCTCATTCCCAGCCAAACATAAACTACAATTTCGCTTTTAGTCACCAACAAACAACCATCCATTTTTTCTAGTATATTTTAAGCATATCACAAGTGTACTCAAGATTAGAAAATATTGCAGCATCTTTTTGTTTAAATTGGTGTTATCAGTCACAGAAGTGCATTTAAGAACAACACAGCATTGTTATTATGGTAGAGATCTTGACATTTCCCAGCATATTGTCTGCAATGAGTTCTAAACTCCAGTTTGGGATGACACTTTTTGCAATAATTGCTATTGAAAGTACACCATTTTTTCCATAGTATTTTAAATGCATTTTGCAAAATCCCACTCCTAGCACAACACAGGAAGACAATTTGTGGTGGTTCTTTCTTTCCATTTGTAGCACAGCAGGCCCCAAAGAGACCCTTGCAAGTAAGATCGTTTTCCTGAAAGCGTTTATTATGGGAGAGTGATCTGAAAGGTTAAACTGAAATTTGGTGTCAAATCAGCTAAACAAGTTCTTTTGTTAGCAAGCTACACACACAGAAGCCTCGTGGACTGAAATCACAGGCCTGAATATCAGTGATACCCAGTGTCCAGGCGTGACGGTTACATACTGAGGGAGATCAGAAAGGCCACAAGGGTAGCAAACAGCCAAAATGGGAGATTGCTATTTCCCCAGTACAGAGAAGCACAGGTCACACTAACACAAGGAGATCAAATTTTCAGACATCATTAGAAATCATTATATAAAGCAGCTCAGTTATTATATCAGCAGTAAGATTGGAGCTCTACTGAGCTCAGATCTCACTACTTCTTGACTTGATTCTGAACAGCACAAAAGGTTATTTATTTTTTTGCTGAAGTCACCAAAGAGCTACAGTAACCATAATCTGCTTATATTCAACCTCCTTATACAAAAAATAAAAAAATGTTACTCTCAGCATGGATTTTTGGAAGAGATGAACTTTCTATAACAGAGAAGCTTATTTGAAAGAAATTAAAAGCAGTGAAGGGGTAAGATGTGTGCAGGAAATACAGAGGCTATTTAAGGCAGCACAGAGGAAACTGGACAAATACACATACAACAGAAGAGTGTCCAGCAGGTCAAGTGAGGTGATTCTACCCCTCTACTCCGCTCTCATGAGACCCCACCTGGAGTCCTGCATCCAGCTCTGGAGTCCTCAGCATAGAAAGGATATGGACCTATTGGATCGGGTCCAGCAGAGGGCCACAAAGATGATCAGAAGGCTGGAGCACCTCCCCTATGAGGACAGGCTGAGAGAGCTGGGGTTGTTCAACCTGAAGTGAAGACTCCGGGGAGACCTTATAACGGCCTTCCAGTACCTAAAGGGAGCTACAGGAGAGATGGGGTGGGGGGGGAAGTCTACCAGGGAGTGTAGCAATAGGATGAGGGGCATAATTTTTAAACTGAAAGAGGGTAGATTTAGCTTAGATATCAGGAAGAAATTCTTTAATGTGAGGGTGGTGACACACTGGAACAAGTTGCCCAGAGAAGCTGTGGATGCCCCATCCCTGAAGGTGTACAAGGCCAGGCTGGATAGGGATTTGAGCACCCTGGTCCAGTGGGAGGTGTCCCTGCGACGGCAGTGGGGTTGAAATTCGATGATCTTTAAGGTCCCTTCCAACCTGAACCATTCTATGATTCTATGATATTTTTTCTTAAAAAAAAAAAAAAAAAATTTGAGGAGGACTTGGGAAAAACCATATGCATGCACACCACACTACACAGCAGGAAGCTATTAGAAAACATCCAAATCAGAAAACAAAAAAAGATAGGATAAACACCACTTGAGTAACCTGGTCTAGTGTAAGGTTTCCCTGCTCATGGTAGAGGGGTTGGAACTAGATGATCTTTAAGGTCCTTTCCAATCCAAACAATCCTATGATTATATGAAAAAGCGTTCTGTTTAATTTATTTTGCTTTCTCATTTACCACAGTAGGCCTTTGGAAAGTTCCTGTGCCAGAAGCCTTCTACATGAAGAACACTTTAGAAAATTCAAACTGAAGGAGCAGTAAAATAAAAAGGGTCATACAATTTAACATAATGAACAATAAGTAGTTTCCAGGACAAGATAACATTCAGCCAAGAATTCTAAGAGCGCTCAAGGATTAAATAGTTGAAGTACTCACTGTAGTGTAACCTCCTGATTAAAATTCCCTTGTTATCAGGGAACTGAAAAATAACAAACGCCATGTGATTCATAAAAGATGCTATGGGAACTAGGGGACTACAGACTAATAATTCTGAAAACTGTACTAAGTCAATTTTAATTTTGCTATAATAATAATAAATTACAATAAATAGTAATGGAAATAGAGAATGAAAATAAATACGTTTGGGAGACATAAATACAGGATTTTAAAAAAGAAGTTGCCTGAGTTGAAGCAAGTGAGGAAGAGGTTGTTGGTGCAGAACACATCACCTCAGGCACTATGAACACTGAACATTTATATAAACACAAAAACAAGTGGACAAATTACAGCAGTAAAATCCTAACAAGCCTGACCCTCAAGTTTCTAGAAATCAGGACGACAGTATTTGGGGGGAATATCACCTTATGGACATGTTCTTCTGTCCTTCCCTATACAGCCTTTACTAATTACAGTAGGAATCAGAACCTGGGGGAAGATGAATGCTTAATCTTACACGGTAAAGCAACTCTTGTGAGTTTGTATGCTAATGACCAGATGGACTTTGATGTTTAATAGAAATTCTCTGTAAGTTCTCTTCTTCCTAATCAATGAATATCCATTAAAATGAATATTCTTTGTAACACTGAGGTTGGAGATTACCTTGATTAAAATTAATTTTCAGTATCAACTACAGTCCTGTTTGGAATGAATATGACTAAGCCTCTTCCTGACGCAGGAATAAATAAAAATGGTATTTTGAACCTATTGAACTGCTTTTATAATGACATCTTTCAACCTACTGACAAGTCAAGTTTGTTTATGCAAAGCCAGGGAGTATATGTAAGTTTAGAATATGAACTTAAGCACTTCAATACTGGTTTTTTTCTAATTATAATAGGCAAATGACAGGAAACAATTAATTTGCTAGACTAGTTTTCTTTTTTTTTCATTTCTCAATTGTCTTGCTACGTTTTTTTTTTCCCCTGACTGTTCCAATTACAAAGGAATAGCACAAAGTTGCCCTAATGTGATTGCCTGAATATAAGATCAACTCTGAGAATCTACTGAAGTAAGAAATACCTTCGTAAGATCACCTCATCAATGGAGAAAAGTTCAGTTGCAACAGCAAGGCTCCAAGACATCACATGTGGTCTTTGAACTCCTGGATCCTAGTTATCACTGAACATTTTTTGCTCCCAGTCAGTACCACAGCCTGTACCTGTGATGGTAACTGTTATTCTACACATTAGAACTGTAGACTCCTTAAAAACTAGAACAATCAATCTCACAATTTATTTAAGAATGGTCAGTTACACAGTCTTGAAACAAAGTAGTCTGTGTGAAAAACTTACAGAACCTATCTTAGTATACAAACATCAACAGTCTTTTTAGCTTTAATCCTCTACTTTTTTCTTCTAGTAAATAGTTGCCATGTGGTCTAAAGGAAATTAGAACTTTTGACCCAATTTCAGTACATTTGTCTTAGTAAGGGCTACCGAGTCGTTTTAGTCACTGCATTTGAAATAACTGGGACAATACTTTGCATTTTGTTGACAGGCTTCTGTAATAAAACTAATTAACATTTTTTGAAGAATCTTTCCTACTGCTTTCATATTTACACATAAGCAGATACACATCCACAATTGCTTGTTAAATCTACAGGTTTGGAGGAAGGGTAGGAGTATATTTACACAGATTCCTGAATAAACTGATGGAACTTTTGTGAGTCTGAAAATACATAGAGAGATTGAGACATTGTTCTAGAGGCACCTACTAGAATCTCTGTATTGTTCCAAAGC
>VXBJ01001578.1:279993-374216 GCA_013400055.1 Nycticryphes semicollaris
TAATTTTTAAGAAAACATTTTAAAATATTTAATATCTACACTTTAGTAGGACACTTACTCAGTAACACAAATTTAGCCATTTTAGAAAAGCAGAAAAAAAAAATCAATAATTAAAGTTATTAATAGAAAGTAGAAAAATAAAATCCAGTTAAACCTGAAAAGGAATGGATACTTAAAAATAAACAACTTTTGCTAGTCTACAAAATGAGAAAAAGTTAGAGACAAAAGAGCCCTTCAAAACATCAAACATCTAATTTATTATCAAAAGAAAGAGGCACTGATATTTTGAATCACCCACAAATTATTAGGTGACAAAAACAATGAGAAATTTCTCAAGAAAAATCGAATTAACAAAGCCTAAGAAAAGACAGATTATGTCAGAAAAAGTTACCAGAAAAGGTAAGATTTAAAAAGGAACCAAAATTCCAAGATTAAATCTATGCTATATTACAGGATAATAGAGGCTGCCATGGAGCAAAGATGAAAACTGTGACCAGATGGCCCTCTGCTGTTCTTTCTGTTCCTTAGCAAACTTTTTTTGAACAGAACCTTTTGAGTGGTTCTTCTATCAAATAAGCAGTTTTGGGATTTCACTCCAAAAATAACATTTCTATTGTTCAAACGACACCAACAGAAAGAAAGCAGAACAGCTGTAAACATTTGATGAAAGACACCATGCATCGTGGCAGCCCACAGAGGAGAAGCTCAAAACCTGAAACTAATATGCACAGAACAGCATTGTACAACGTGTCTCCGTCACACAGATTAGATACTGAGAAAGATTCGTATGACTAGGGAAAACAGTATTTAAGGCAGTGCTTACTCTGCACTGCAGTCACAAACCAGTTTGCATTGTTTACTACTGAGGAATCATTTAGAGGTTTGCAATTTTAGAACCAGATTCAATCCTAAACTTTCCACACAGAATAGCAAATCCAGAAGGTAATGAGTGCCATGGGGGTAAGCAGGTCTTCTTACGGAACTGGACCTTGCTTAGAAATTTGATTTACTTAACATTAGATCCACCCAACACTGTGCTATCTGCATAGATGTGCAAACAGCAATTGCCCTTAAAGGCAGGGTCAAAAGAAACATCCTCACTCACATTTCATGCCACTTTTTTAAAAATATCAAGCCGAACTATCACACAAAATCCTTAAGTGATACAAACAGAAACCCATGGCAAATACAAGAACTGTATTCTTGTACAAAAGCGAAGTTATTTCTTATAAACAAAGTATAGTCTGCTCATTTAAAAAAAAAAAAAAAAAAAAAGAACCAAAACAAACAAACCATCAGCATTAGCAGAAAAGGCATGGTTATCTCCAAATCACAGTAATACCTGCTATTATTATTCAGTAGCCTAACCCCATATTAATTTAGGCTATGATCTCGTAAATTAACAAAGAAAGAGATAACAGAAACAACA
This sequence comes from Nycticryphes semicollaris, assembly GCA_013400055.1. Taxonomy (NCBI): domain Eukaryota; kingdom Metazoa; phylum Chordata; class Aves; order Charadriiformes; family Rostratulidae; genus Nycticryphes; species Nycticryphes semicollaris. The sequence goes on from VXBJ01001578.1 coordinate 281,423, forward strand.
TATCAATACTCTTAAAATGGCCAGAGTGCTTGAAAGAGACAAAATAAATCTTACTAGGGCCTATGGACTCTCCTCTAAGTTCCCAGCCTTCTAGAATACAATGTCTATTAGCACATATCCCTAAAATGCACCTCATGATGGGAATTAAGTTTGCATATTGAATTAATACACATACCTGCCACAATGCAGAGATGTCAAGCACACCAATATCTTGAAATCCTTGGAGGAACACTGGAAGGTTTTCCATGACATGGTGGGCTTTATTGAGAAGAGAGCTGATACTAGAAACCACATCCAGTAGCATGTTTAGTACATTGCCTGTCTCAGATGGTATCTTAACCTTAGAAAAGAAGGAAATAACACAACAATGAATTCCAATTAGAAACAAATTTTTACCTCTCAATGAAATATTCAAAATTAGTCTTTTTCTAAAACTACTTATACAATTTTCCTGCAAATCATGTTTAACAAAACTTCTTTTATTATAACTCTCCAGTTACTCTCAAATTCAGTTAAAGAAAAGGTCTAAGGTAGTGTTAGAACTGGCCTGTGACGAATCAGGAATTAAAATCCAGGGAACATGGTTATACCTTCCAAGTTAAAGAGAGCTCTCCTACCTAAGATGCTAATGGGATCTGCAACATCCTGTCCCCTCAGAATTCAGTGTAAATGAGAAATTTTCCTACAACATGTTCAAGATGCTCATTGTAACAGTTTAATATTTTAAAAATAATTCTTAAGTTAAATCTAGCAACCATTGTAGTTGCTTTAGGAATCATATCAGACAACAAACTTTCCTGTCACACTGTTCCTCCCTTTGTATTTTTCATACACACTGCTTTTTACCTAAGATGATTGTATTTAATTCTCTACTTGACTAAAGTTCTATTGGTTGTTTGCTGCTTCCACCATGCAAGTTTTGGCATTATGATTTTTCTATTTCCTTTGCCTTTATAGGTTATTTAGATGACATGCTAATACAAACTGATTCATTGTTACCTGCCTATACATGAAAATAAAAACAATATAATCTCATTATATACTTTCAGCTGTTTCCTCTGATTATTTTATGCACCTTTATTTGACTTCATACTCTAATAATGTCTGTACTTAATTTTCTTCTCAGCCTTCATCTGCTTTTACACATAAAAAAAACCCATAAAAATCATATTCAGTTAAAAATTAGCAAAACTTCCATAATAATTTAGGATGAGCTAGCAACATTTTTTCATTATTTGGTAGGAATTCATTATGCTTCAGTAAGATTCAATAGAAAAGCCCACCAGAATTAGCACTGGGGTTTTTTCTGTTGGTTTGTTGTTGGGTTTTTTTCCCCACTAGGAGGGCAAACAATTGAAAAAGTAGAAATCTTGACATCTTAACATGTCCAGGAAATTGTCTTGTTTTTAAATCTGTGCGGCCAACCTGTTTAACTGTGCATGCAGCATTCCAGAATACGACCTGGCATCTACAGCTTTAGAACAAAATATTCTTCCTCCCAATAACTATTTTTCAACTATTTGTACTTAAAACATTTTGTGTTCTGTCAATCAAGAACTGAAATAACATCTACTATCAGAAATCCCATCCAACCATTTTACCCTTACAAGTTAAAATATTGCTTCACTGAAAACCCACACTAGATCCCAGATTATCCACAGCTGTACAGATAATACAGTTTTGCTACAGACTTCTGAATCCTTTTCATTATAGTTTTGCCACAGTATTATTCTTGTCAAAGTCATTTGACTTGAGTCATATAAAATATGGGAAAAAATATGAGAGAAATTATTTACCCTACAAGGAAGACTTATCCTGAGAGCTGGTAAACCTCCTTCCTGAAGAAGCCACCTGAATTACCAACATGATTTCTACAACAAATGAAATGCATTCCAGAATGCTATGAATGTTTCCTAGAAAATAATTTTGCAACTCTTGTAATGTGATCATCTTGGCCTGTTTTAGTTCCAGTGATGCCAGACCAATCTTCTGCACTTACATCTTCAGACGTGACTAATTGCATGAACTACAAACTCTGACAAAGATTATTAAAACTATGTCTCTGACCTTCTGTGTTTTCTCTAAAGCTCTCATAATTAACTACTCAGTGATAATTTACCTTGGGATGCAAGAAATGGAATACAGTAGCATCTAGCAACCCTATTCTTCAACTGTTTGTGGAGCTAAATGAAGACCAAAAAATACCGTATGTCCAGGGTTTGCTTCCAGAGAAAGAACATAATAGACATTATTAATTTATTTACCTTCAAAAGGAAAACATAGAAACTGAATGCTCTTTTTCCCATCTTACCTTGTAAATGATATGACGTAAGTCCAAATTCTGTATAATCATTACAGACATGGTATACAAGTCCAGTGCTGGTAAAGAACATAATTCTTCCACTGCCAGGGAAGTTTTATTGTTTTCAGGTAGCTTTAGCAGCAGGCTAAGGACTTCTTCATCACATCTTCCAGTTAAAGTTAGCAGAAAGGCACTGTAAAAAACCTATCATAATGTATGTGTATTAGATTTTTTCTGCCTGAAATGCATCACCTTCTTTTATAGTCAATAAGGTGAGAATTTGTGTCACAGTAACATGACAATTTGCCATCATCAACAGACCTGAAATTATGAACTCTATATCAGATTTACATGCTCTTACTTCATATTCTATGTACATATGAAGAAATGAAGTATATTCCTTATAACGATTTACTTTCATTTGTGAATAGGTCAATCATTCAGTGTATGAGCAATCATTCCATAAGCAGGCATCCTTATAATGCTGAACACAACCATTTTAGCAGATATACTCATTTGTTGCAGAAAAACTTAAGCTTCAAAATCTAGGTGTATGAATCGCCAAAATCAAACAATATGGACCTCCCTTTTTTCAGAGGACACACAAATTTAACACTTAGGGACGTCTATATGGTATAATGTTGGCTCTGAGCCAGCTCACATCTCTCAGTTCAACACTCCTTTGAAGTTATTATTTAATAGTGGATGAAGGAACAAATGCCTTAGCAGACCTTGGCCAAAACTACCATAAAAACTCCTTGGATAATGATGGTTTGTTTCTTCCTAGGAAAATGTCATATTGAAAGAGAAATATTTGCAGCCCATATATCTCAGGAGTTCTTATCTATCCTTTCTCTGAAATGCCTGAAAGAAAACAAGTGATAGCAAGTCCAGAAAAATTACAAGTTTGAAGCCTGTAGGAACCAAAGTACAATACTGTGAGCTCTATTGTACTCCTTAGAACAGAACCCACCTGTACTGACTCCACTGAATGCACCTGTAGCTACTAACAGTACTCAGTGAAGGAGAGGGTCTCCAAGAAAATAAAATTCAGAGCCAAAGCTGGTCAAGATATGCAATTTAAATCATTAATGTTTATGAACATTTTAATTTCCAATTTATTTATTTGACTTTTAGATTTTTATTCTCAAGTAGAATTTTGCCTTTGTGATTGCAAAGGATTTCATGTACATTTAAATTTTCCCCTTTTTTGTGCATGTACAAGGAACATAAATATAATTCTACTAGCAGCATAAAAGGATACTTATTTGGACAAATATTTTTGAGGAAATTTGACTCTGTGATACAATTTGCAATTTATTTCCTCATGCCCCACATGCATATCACCATTTCAGTCCATTTTTTAACCCATTTGTCATTTTATCTAGTAGATTACACCCCTCTGAACTTTTCTTGGAGCTTTTTAAGTATCAGAGCTAATCCAAACTATTATGTTCCCTATGAATGCTTATAGTCTTCAGGTTACAGGGTTTGAACAGTTTCAAAATATTTAATCACATGGCAATGAACATGGCCAGAGAATAATATTGTGGTAGAAATTAAGGGTAAGTGCAGTAAGTACAAACAACTTGCAGGCTTACTCTTACCATTCCAGCAGCAAGCACAGTAGTCATACACAGCCACAGAAATACAGGACTGCAATGGGCCTGCAGCTATCATTAGGGTTATCAGATTGTGGCTATATAGACCATAAACATAATGGACATGCCTAAATTATTGCTTAAAAAAGGATTTGTGCACCTTGCATAATCAGTAAGAGACACAGGCTTTAATGCTGCAGTTGTAGTGGGGGAGGATTTAAGCACTTAAGCCAACAAAAAACTCTGTATAGATATGCAAATGTGATACGTGTACATATTTCTGAATGCTACATAGGACTTTCACAAAACATAAGGCTAGAAAGTCATCTGAAAATTCAGTCTTTTAACATTATTCTAAAAGATCAAAGGTGCACCGAATCCCATTTAACTGAATCACTTCCAGATTACCATTCACTCATATCAAAATAACAAGCTAACAGTAAAGGCAGTCACACAGCCAAAGAAGCAGAAGAAAAAAAAAAATCTCTAAGTAGTTACAATAGGCTGAACTGCCTTTTATATAGCTACACTTTTCATGACCTTGCAACTGTTTCTGCAAGTGGAGCATCAGTGACACCCAGTGGCTGCTCGATTGACCTGATTAGGTTATACCAAACGTACTTACAATTCTTTTCAGTCATGCAAACATTAAACAAAAGTGAGAACCTGTAAGTTGGGTGGCATTTTTCATTATTTCTACTAATCATGGGGATCATAGGAAACAGCAGCAATGATAACACACGGTCCTTCACTCAGCAAACTTACACAATATACTCTTTAGACAATACTCAAGAGAAAATAGCTAAATAAAGTGGAGGTAAGGTAATATAGTGGTAAGGTCATGTAAGAACAGTGAGGAGCACACAAAGAAATACCAAAAAATGTTTAAAAAACCCAGACAACTCTGTACTGCAAGGATCAAAGGTGGGAAGATACAAAGTTATTTCTCCAGGAATCCTCAGTTTTTCTGTAGTACCAAGGTAGCAAAGTTTTAAATTCCATGTCAGTACAAGGGGATAAAACACTGCTGAAAGTAATGAACTGGTGCCATTTAGACCAGAAGGCTATGCTACTATAAACTGATTTCTTAATGTTTAACAATATTATTTTGAAGTCCTAAAATCTCAGGAAACATTCCACATAGAAGTGACAAGTGAAAACAAAAGATTCCACACAAACAAGGTGGTTTGTTTTGTTTCGGCTGGCATATCAGGGCATAGATTGACCTGTTAATTTAACACCGCTTTTCAATCATTTACCTTTGAATGAGAGATGCTGGCTTCCAAGATGGTACTGATAGTTTCTTCAGAAATATTGACAGAAGAACCAAGGTCCAGCCTCAACTGAGTAAAATTCTGCACACACTCTTTGACTTTCACACCTGGAAGAGAAGAAAAATAGCGCCAACAGTACCAATCAGCTTACTTAGATTTCCCACAGGCTATATCCTTTTAGTCAGATTTATTCTGAGAGGTGACACAAAAGCTTCATATCATGTAATTCACTTCTGCTTCAAATGTAAAGGTGACTGTCCAGGCAGACTGAAGGGCTTGTGCATCTGCTTTCATTATCCTATAAAAGCGCAGGTTACCCACATCCCTGTGTTATAAGAACATCTGAAATTAGCGAAGCAGCCATTGATCCTTTAAGATTTTCTTTTTTCACTAACTTAAGTTTCCTCTTCTTTCTAATGAATCTCTGCATTTTATTGGACAGGCTCTAACAGGGTAAATTATGCTGTCCTGTGCCAACTTAAGCACATGTACATACACATGAGTATAATGAAAACATATTGCATTATGTCAGTAGTCTCCATAAGTCTCCATAAGTTTGAAGAACAATGAAAAAGTTATTGGCCTGCAAAATTACACAGCAGTGATTTGTAATAAAGTGAAGAAAACTGGAACCCACCATTCAAAAGATTAAAATTGCTGAGAAAAGCTGCCGCTGGATTTTCTGACAACTGTAGGTCCAAATTGTCAGCCACCCTGAAATGATAGCCTTAGTTTAACAAGTTATCAGAACTAAATCACTGATATTACTATGTAAAAAGAGTAACTTGAATAGGAAATAGACACTAAGGCAAAAGGTTTGCATTATGCTCTATGTGCACATGCTGCATATGCTGTAAGCAGCTCTACAGACCTTCTCATGCAGTATTTATGTGGTACAGCGATCATCATATGTCATGTCTAAATGAAATTGCAAATGCAGAGATCTTCTCATGATGGCTAAGTGCTCTAGCAAACAGTAGTTTATGGAGAAGCACAGGTCTAGCAATGTCTCAGTTCCATGTTTCTTACTGAACACACATTTTTAAAACCTAGAGATACAAAGCAATGCAGTTCAGGATGAACTATCTAACTGTAATTTAAGTAATAAAGAATATACACACATAAGATATTATTTACCATTCAAAAACTGGGCAAGAGTCTATGATCCGTAAGATCTAAGTCTATGATCCGCAGCATCTAAGCACAAGCTCTTCTGTATGACTACAATAATTCATGTAGAGCATTCATTATGAAAACAATCCAACAGTCAAACCAGCATAGCAACAATTATAACAAGGGACACTTCTAAGTGACAGCAAGTTTTAAATACTCTGTAGTAGCAGTTTTAGTCATTTACTCAAAATCTATTATTTTTCCTCAAGGGAATTACAAATATCTAAAATTATTATTTGGAGTTCAAGCCTGTCACATTACAAGCACCATCCTATGCTTCTGACTCTTTGAACTGCTGAACTGATTCGAATGGTCAACATTTTGCAAAAGATAACCAAGCTGCTGAAAAAAACAAGGCCATGGCAAAACACTTTTAAATAAAAAAATTAAGATATCAAAACTTTTACCTGAGGTCATGGAAAAATTGAAAATTTTTTTAGTTGTAATTCAAAGCATTTGCTTGGTGGAGCAGCAAGAGCTGCTGCAACTGCTGAGCAGAAATGTAAGGGCCTTTAGAGACACCCAGAATTTTGCTTAAATAATTTGTACATTATGTGCACTCAATTTTCAGTTTAATGAACAAAGCTTAAAGATACTTTGATAAAGAGTATTTCTCCTGTAATTATGTAATTTAGAACACAGACATATACAGAAAATAATATCTCTAACAAGAACCGTTTGGGCTTTACATTTGCAGTTGTCTGTGTGTGTTCCTCAACATTAGTTGACAATCACAGCTGTCACTGCTGATGTTCTGTAAGGCATTCAGAAAGCTCTCCAAAGTACTGGAAAGTTTTTGGTTGACATAGGCCATGCTCTCACAATCCCCCTTGTTGAAAGAAGGCCACATTCTTTCAATATCCTGCAAAACACAGTGATCACAGGGTTAACAAATTAATGAGATTATGGTTTTGCTTGCAGCAGGTCTTGGCAACTAGATGATGAATATTTTCAAATGAGATATGAGTAAGGTAACACTCTTTTACTCGTATTTGCAATTGAAACTGAGTGAGAGATTTTCAAGAACCAAGGAATTTTCAAAGACCCGAGTTTTGGAAACAATGAAAAATATTGTGAATTTGACCTAGCCCATTAAGGAGATTCATCCATTAAAAGAAATTTAAAAATTTTCATTTGATATTTAATTTCAAAATTAAATAGGCTTTTAATTTTCTGTATTAGGCTGACTATTTTTACCTTTTTCCCCAAAATATTTTCTAAACAACATCAGTATCCATTCAGCAAATCAAAAAGTCTGGATACGAGTACCCAAATGTTTTCTCCAGTTACATTTTACTTAGTATTCACTTTTATCTTTTCTTCTGAATATTCACATTTCTGATTTTGCAAGGTGTTTGGGTTTTTTCTAATATTTGCAGAAGTAGGTTATTGAATGGCAGTGGCTGGAGAGGCCTATGCTCTACGAAAGTCTATTTTGAGATGTGAGTGATGCCTCTGATGTCTGTTTACCTCACAGAATTGCTGTTCATATCAGACAAACTAGCAGAGCTACTTAATAAAGAGGAGGCAAATTCTAACTAAAACCATTAATTTAGTATTTTGTCTGTGTGTGCAAGCATGTGGATTCTACCCAAAGGCCTGTTTCCAATTCTGGATGAGTCTCTAAATGCCAAAAGTTACTCTCTCCTGCTGGTAATTTCATGCATTGTTAAAGAAAAACAGACTGACCCCCGCTGGTAACCACAGTTGCTATTTTAACCTGAATGACTCTGGCCAAGAAGTATATTTTTTATCTAGCTTGATTTCACAGCTGTTCCTGTGAAGATTTAAAAGTGTGAATCTACTCTGACTCATGAAATTAGCAGTAGCACAAAATTTGCAGGAATTAAAAATGGGCTGCTGTTTGGTATTGAATGGCAATGTAGTTATTCTAATTATAGGAATTCTAGTAATTCGAGTTATATTTACAGCTTTCAAAGCTCACCAATGTATACTTAAGGAATTACTTCCAGGTTCATTATCAAAACCATCAGAGCTATACCCATATAGCCACTGTATGGCCATTGTATACTATGTACCCATTGTATACTATATACCCATTGTACAGCCACTGTGGGGACTCATCATTCAGATAACACAGAAAAAAGACGACATTTCCATTAGTTTCAAAAGTTCAATGCATGTTGTAAAGAATACTTGTAGGTGTGGAAACCACTCAAACCTGATAATGATCTTGGACAAGAGTGATTCCTTCAATGATAGAGAGGAGTACATGACTTGCTAATCCATCTTTACACTTTGTAGCACAGAAAAGGTTGCCAATGACAACTGGTTCTTCTGTAAGAGAAAATGTCCAGGCTTAACTAGGTTAAAAAAACCCAATAAACTACTGTAATCAGATGAAAAGTTAACAAAATAAGGGACAGTGAAATTTTCAAAAGCAAATAAGGTCTGATATGTTAAGGCACTGGGAAATATTTCTGGCTAAATTTATTTATCATTGCAGAGGGCAAGAAAGGCTAGTTTCCATTACTTTTCTCCATTACACTTTCCTGATCAATAATAAGAACAGCAATACATGCTACAGAACCAGAGAAGAAAATTTCATTTTTGCTCTTTGTGAGCAAGGAGCACAACTCCGAGAAGCTGCGTATATTAACCGCATCTACCTCCTCCTCAAGCAGGCTCCCCTGGTCCTATTTCCCAGTGGAGACATCAGGTTATTACTAACTCTCCAGTCAGCAGTAACTTTCAAACCCCAGCTGCAAGGGGAAGGAAAAAGTATTACATAGACATTTTCCATACCTAAGGATAATGAATCCACATAGAGAATATTTGTCACCTGATCATCCATAACAAAAGTTTGTATTCAAGCTTATGGCTCCAATGTCCCTAGAAAAATACTCCATTCCCCTGTATGTAGTGGGTTTGTACATAAGTTCAGGGAAGGAGTTTGTCTTGACAGTTCACTTCTGGTTCACGGAAGGCTCAAGTTCTGTTTTCCCCCCCATGTTTTTTTCCTTATGTTTGGTGCTTGAGTCAAGAAGGAAGAATAATAGCCATTCATCTTTTGCTTTTAAAACATGCAAGCCTTTTTCTTGGTCACAGAAGTAATACAATGCAACTCAGAAATGCAAATCAGATAAAGCAGTTTTCATTTTTTGTCATTAGGTTTCATAATGTTTTCTGTATCAAATGAAACATCCCTATGACCATTACATTGAAATCAGAATGTCAAAAATTTAGTTGCTTAACCTCAGTTCTCTCAATAACTAGACAGTTCTTTAGAGGTCAAAGACAGATCCCAGGTACCTGGCACCCATTTGCGGTAAACTTATTCTGAACTCAACATTGCTACTGTTTTACTCTTTGAGAACTTATCAGTCACAGGAAAGTGAAGAAGATGGTCAGGAATGAGTTGTAATCACATTTTACGTTCTTTTAGAAAATGAAGTTGGCATAAGATATTGCGAATCTCATCCCGTGTGCTAGAACAACAGGTTAACGCCTCCTAATTGCTCTTTACAAACAATTCTGGGCATAGCTATGTTAAAATATGAAGTTTGAAAATCAAAGATTTTGGTTTCCCCAAAGAAAGTATAATGTGAAATTACACCATTAGGCCAATACAGAGCCTTTCTTAAAGTGCTCATCTTGGGGGACTACATGCAAGGAATAAAACAAGCCTAACACATTAAAATTTGAACAATCTGTTGAAGGTGAATTTATTCAGCTAGACTTAGGCAATCCACTGGCTCAACAGCCAGAAATGGGGGATGCCACTTCCTTTATATACTTGCCCTGTTATTCCTTTCTGTCAGCTATATGCTACCTTGTGGCAACTGTGGCTCATTAAAAAAATAACATAACTGTGACCTGGCTCAGTTCACTAGCCTGGCAGAAAACATCCAGTAAAAAAGATTCGACAATACCTAAATGTGTACACAGTCTTCTGCTGAGTTTGTTAGCCAAATAAAAAAAAAAAAATTAAGAAAAAAACAAAACAAAACAAAACAAAACAGGTCCTTGTGTGTCCAAGTAAACCCAGGATGAAGGGAAAGAGCACATGGCTAAGAATGAGAGAAGAGGAAGTGCAAGACTTCCTGCTTTCATTGAGATTATTAATCAATGTGATCACTCTTTACATGACCTGCATCAAAATCTTTCTTGTTCCTCTGTTGGTTTAATTTCCAGGCATCAGTTTGTTTGCCTTGCTTGGCATCACCCAAATTAACTCATTTTTATAAAAGTTTACTCAGAGTAAAGTCTTAACATTCTATTACTAAGACATATGGTAACCCATACAGCCATTACTGTGGTAACCAACCTGAAAAGATTTTAAGAACATTCAAAATGGTAAATTGCAACTTCTGCAACAGTAGGAAGCTATCAGGATATAAATGTTTCTGAATAATCTTGCAGATTTTAGATGCTCTGTAGAAAAATTAATAAGAAAGCATTATTTTCTTAGTAAGGGTACCACAGAAAATTTTAAGTGACTATGTACAGTTGCAGTCTTCAATGGATCATATAAGGCTTTCAGTATTAACAGTTATTACATTTGTCTGTACTATTTCAAAATCAGAGCATAATACTTCCATCTTAAAAAACCAAAAAAAAAAAAAACAACCAAACAAAACCAAGACTCACACACACACACAAAAAAAAAAAAAAAAAAAGACAGCAAAATATTAGCTTTCTTAAGACTTTGGGAGTGCTAGAAAGTACCATTGCAAAAGAAGTAAAACCTTAATAGCTTCAGAAATACTGAGAGCCCACAGCATATACTGACTTGATGACAAAGAGCAGATTACTCAAAGTCTCTAATCAACATTTGGGAAAAATAAAGCACATCTCTAGTATTTGCTTTTTGTTTTAAATAGATTTGGCTAACACCTAGTCCCACTGACCACTGTTGAGATAATTGGATTAAATTAATCATAAAGGTCTAAATACCACATCAGAGTCATAAATAAACCTCAGTATGCCATTTTTCAGCCGGTGTATGTCAGCAGGGTCAGTAACTCCACTGGCAAGACACCCTAGAGCTGTTTGGAGAAACCATCTTATAGGATTAATTCAGTAAGTATTAACTTAAATGCAGCAACTCCAGTCTAGCAACATTTTTATTAAATATATTTCCAGTAAACATTTTCCCTAAGCAGTCTTTCCTCTGCTGCTGCTGGATTACATTTGATATAAGTAATCTGGCAAAAATTATCTTGGGCTCAAGATTCCTTCAGAAACTGTATTTGTTAAACTGAACAATTTAACACTATAACCAAATAGCCCCAAAAAGTCTCATCTTGTTTGCATAAGTCATCAGCAAATTTAAGTTGAAGACATTTCAAACACAGTATATCTATATTTGGATACAGAAAGAAAAAAAAACAACCAAACAAAAAAACCCACAAAACATTAGTCCCAAGCATTCCATAATATTTAGCTCCACAGAATCACAGAGTTGTCTAGGTTGGAAGGGACCTTTAAGATCATCTAGTCCAACCATCAATAACTCTGATAAAACAGCATCACTAAACCATGTCACTAAGCAGTATTTCACCCCGTCTTTTAAATACCTCCAGGGATGGTGCCTCAACCACTTCTCTGGGCAGCCCATTCCATTGCTTAATAACCCCTTCAGTGTAAAATTTTTTTCCTAATATCCAATCTGAACCTCCCCTGGCACAACTTGAGGCCATTTCCTCTTGTCCTATCACCTTGGGATATATGACTTGGGAGAAGACACCAACCCTCGCCTCTCTACAATCTCCTTTCAGGTAGTTGTAGAGACCGATAAGGTCTCCCCACAACCTCTTGTTCTCAAGGCTGAACAACCACAGCTCCCTTAGCATCTCCTCATAAGACTTATTCTCCAGACCGTTCACCAGCCTCGTTGCCCTTTCTCTGGACCCACTCCAGCACCTCAATATCTTTTTTGTGGCAAGGACCCCAAAACTGGACACAGTACTGGGGTCTCACCTGTGCCAAGTAGGAGGGGCATGATCACCTCCTGAGTCCTACTTACCACACCATTCCCGATACAGGCCAAGATGCTGTTGGCCTTCTTGGCCACCTGGTCACACTGTTGGCTCATGTTCAGCTGACAGTCAACCAACATCTCCAGGTGTTTTTCTGCCAGGCAGCTCTCCAGCCACTCTTCCCCAAGCCTTTAGGTCTGCATGGGGCTGTTGCGACCCAAGTACAGGACCTGGCACTTTGTCTTGTTGAACTTCATCCCACTGGCCTCCATCGATCCAGCCTGTCCAGATCCCTCTGCAAAGCCTTTCTACCCTCCAGCAGGTCGACACTCCCACCTAACTTGGTGTCATCTGCAAACTTACTGAAGGTGCACTCGATCCCTTCATCCAGGTCATTGATAAAGATATTAAAGAGAACTGGCCTCAATACCAAGTCCTCGGGCACACTACTCATGACCGGCCACCAACTGGATTTAAGTCCATTCAACCACCACTCTTTGGGCCCAGTCTTCCAGCTAGTTTTTAACCCAGAGGAAAACCATAGTCAAAATGATCATTTTCCACCAGTAACTGTGGGTTTGGTCTTCAAGCATGCAAAGGATTTTAAAATATTAGTATCTTCAAATATTTGTTTCTACAATAATTCTAAAGAAACCCACTTGAGTATCGATATAGAAGACCGAACACATAATACAATGTGATACCAAGTATGGCTGGTCTGAAAAATATAAGTTGCTACAAAATATTGTTTTATTCAAAGGCACAAATGTGAAATGAAACAGTAATAAAAGTTTTCTTGATCTGTCATCTTCAGCACATTGTCAAAATTAGTATATAGAAAACGCTCACCTCATTTCTGCCATTATATTCTTACGCAAATCCTTTAGTAAGAAGTTTATTTTGTTCCCATCATGTTCTGTGGTAGACTGAAATACTGTTTGCAAGATATCTTGCATGATCTCCATAGTTCTCTTTTGTGACTGAGCAGAAACTTCTCTATATTGTGCATTATCAAAAAATGAATCAAAATAGTCAGCTATCTGAAGTTCAGTATTATTTGTATGCAGAGCTTCTTCTATAACAGGAAGTTCAGCAATTACATGAAGGAGACTGTTTAGCAAAACTGAATTAGCAGTATAAATACTATTCAATTTTTCTCTGCTAAGATGACCATTAACAAAAAACATATCAGTGTAATCTTCCTTAGACTTATTTTGGAATAGTTCCAGAAAGTCAATAATGTCTTTGACAAACAGCAGTAAGTCATTCAATGAGTCTTCGTTAGCCATAAGGAGATACAGAACATGTATTATTTTAGAATAATTTCTATTGTTACACTCACATAGAATGCTGTTCAAAATCTCTTGTATGTCTTCAAAATTTCTTAGCATAGGATCTACAGATGATGTATTAAACTGCTGTATTAAATCATCAAGATCCACTGAAGATGACTGTCCAGTGACTAACCTTAGTAATTGAAACTCTCGGTCTAGCAATACAAGTGCATGTCTAACATTAAAATTCACCAATAAATCTTCTATGCTTGTGAGTACAGGAAACCAGGAGTTCTCAAAGTTTTCAGATATATTACTGTTTCCATTTAAAGCTGACAGGGTCATAAAGATTGAGTAAGTCTGGTTTCCAACAGAAGACAGCATCATTAAAGGCTGAATTACAGAAAAAAAAGAAAGGACAGGTTCTGTATCTAGAAGTCCAGAAACTTCACTGGTCATATTCTTAAAGTTTGTAAAAATAGTCTTTATAAAGGATGTTCTTGAACGTCTGTTCCAACTTAGACCACCATAAAGATCACGCAGCTGTTCAAGAACACTTTTGGCCATCTCCATTTCTGCAAATGGCATACTGGCTAGTGTTTCTACAATTTGTAAAGCCACTTGTCTCTTATAAGCAGAGGAACAATTGATTGAGTATGTATTATTCACCTGCAGTGGCACAGCATAGGCAGATAGCTCATTCCAAAAATCTATCAGCTCTTTGAGAACTGAGCCATTTACATGATGAAGCTCAGAAAATTTCAGAAGAATAGAGTTCCATTCTTTGATCTGATGAAAAAAGCAGGTCAAATTGTAAGTGATATCTGCCTGAAAGTCTTCCATAGTGCATGAGGAACTGTCCTCCAAAGTGATGAGTTTCAGATCCTTAATTACTTCAATGAATGTATTGTAGCTTAGTGTGGAATTGCTATGCACAAAGTCACAAGGTTTAAAAGTGGAATCACTCTGAGGTGTTTCTGTTGCAAGAGTCCAACAGAATGATGCAGAAAAACAAATTGAGGACTCCTCAGGTTCATCAGACATATCTGTCAGTGTCTCCAGTAACATTAGAAGACTTTCTACTTGGTTAGAGAACTCCTCTTCAGTAAACATTGGCATTTTTGCTTCTTGAGTCAGTATGAAAGCATATACTTCAGTTAGTGCTTCCGTAACATTTCCATGAGCTAATCTTTCTGTAAGGCTGATGACATCAAAGAGAAGATGGAACATCTCTTCTACATCATAGAGCTCATCTTGTTTAAAGACTCGTGTTATTTGCCATAAGCCAGTCAGGTTCCCATTACACGAATTGTTCTCAAATGCATCCCACCAGTTTGTTAACATTTGTAACTCAGTGAACTCAGTATACAAAGGTTTGATATTGTTGAAGAAATTATCAAGGCTCTCCTGGACTTGTTTGAATTGACTCATCAAGAACTCAACATCCATGTTCCTCATATTTTCCACCAAGGCTACCACATGCTTTAGAAACTCTTTATCATTTCTTAATGGGAAGTCAGTAAAATTAGAAGACTTGAAAATTTTAAGTGCCTTCCTTACCAGTTCAATATTCAGAGTGGCTGTTTCTACCAGTTTCTGGATAAATGCTTTGTGTTCACCCTGCAAGTCTGAGTCAAGTTTACTAATCACATATTGAAAGAACTCCATCAAGAAACTGGTATTTTTTTCATGCAAGTAAGGTTCCATCTCAATATCCAGATAAGAGGAACTGTCTTCATGGGTTTCAAAAATTTTGTTTTTCAGAAGATTTTGAATTTCTGCCAAAAGTTCTACTGATGAAAGCTGAAGATGGTGAAAAGAATTAAGGAGCATCCTTGAAGTCCTGTTAAATTCCTGGATTGGCTGACTGAAATGGGTCTTATTTGAGGTATTCTGTGAGTCCCCCACTAAACCATGAACAACCATTTTTATCTGCTCTCCAGAGTTGTTTAAAAGTGTAAAAATAAATTCAAGAACACTAATGTCATCTTTTACATAAAACTCAGGGAAAATAAATTTTAAAGTTTTTGCCATAATATTGAAATAAATATTTACACAAATCACATCAGAACCAGTTACAGAACATTCAGGGAGTATCAAACCAAAAATCAAATTAACAAAGTCCATCACATTCATTAGCTTAGCATCTGTCTCAATGTTTCCTAGAGATTTCAGTAGAAATAAAATATGTTTTGTACTCTCAAGGTGGGAGACTGACTTGTATTTTTCACTGAGATTACTTAATCCATGTATCCATCTGTTGCAATCCTCTGCTTCATCCACTGTACTATAAAAGTTTAGAATGGAATTAAGATGAGATGAAAAATTTGTTTGTGAATGACTTATGTCTTTCAGAGTACTGTTCAAAACTAGTTTGGTAATATTCTGGAAAATGCCAATACAAACCATGTGTTTGCCTTGAGGTACACTTTTGAAGAAAGCAGTTGTGTCTTTTATCTCAGTGAGAATAATTCCAAGTTCCTTTTGAGAGAGCCTGAGAATAGTAGAAAGGGAATTTCCAATGGAAAATACACCAGCAGCCTTATCTTCTCCCTTAAATCCTCCTGAGATGAAACTATCAAGCCAAAAATTCAAAAACTTTCCATTAGCAGCCTTCAGTATAGATTTCTGCAGTTCAGTTATCATGACTCCTATCGTGTCTAAAACACTTTCTAAACTGTTACCTTTAAGGGAGTTTGTGACATCAACTACATCAAAAAATATACTTTGAAGATTAGCAAGCACAGCTTCAAAATCTTTCCAGTCATTTAAATCACCACCTCCTTCAAATATGATTTTTAATAGATTCATTGCTGTTGCTGTAGCTTCAAAAACAACCATAGCTGTATTATTACAGAATTCATCGTTAGTTACATTTAAAAGACTTTCCGAGAGATTTGCCAAATCTTTTCTTAGACAGACAAAAAAGGTTGAATTCAAATGTAAGATTTTGGATGCTTCTTCAAAAATTTCTGTCCAAGTTTGAAGCCATGTAAAAGTGCAGTGCAAAGCAGAAGGCACACTTACCTTATCTTCCAAGTTTGTTATATTAGACAGAACACTGTCCAGTGGAATCAAAAGTAAGCTGTAAACCTCTGCTGAATGATTTAGAGAAGTAATATTTGATGGATAAAAATCAATGCAACCATTATTTACCAGGCATTCTGGGGATATATCAAGAAAATGTTCCAAATAACAAATGGCAGCTGTTTGGAGCTCTTCATCGATAAACAAAGTTTTGAGGCTGCTCAGAGTGCTATAGACAATTTGCATCTCTTTTTTTCCTTTCTGTGCAAGAGACTGGGCCTGAAACTCAGTGTAGTTGTAAATTATTAGCAATTTTTCACACAGAGACTTACTGGTGAAGTTCCAGAGAAGATCAAAAGTTTCAGTCAGAAAATCAAAAACTCGATCCCTATCTTGCAAATCATGCCATACTTGAAACAGTGAAATATCTTTTGAAGTCTCATAAAGAAAATTTAGTAGAGTGCTATTGCTTTCACCATTTAAGATCAGATCATCATTCTGATACAGAGAGAAAAGAATTGGAACAAGTGAGGTCACACTAGAGGTGTTTAATTTTTGTATGTTTTTAAAGAAATTTTGCATAATTTCTTCTAATTCTTGTACTTTATATATAAAACTCGCATTTGAGAGCAATAAAGAGGAGGTATTACTCACTCCATGAATTGTGCTGAAAGACACATTGACATGATCATCAGTCAATGATCTGACCTCATAAAGATTCCTCAGGAAATTTTCACTTAGGTGTTTTAGATGGTTCAAAGCGGAAATATTTAACTCTGGCCAATCAGTCAGGATATTTTTGAGCAATAGCATACTTCTATTATGGATTTTATTTTCAGTAATGAAAAATAAAATTCTAGGTAACATCTCCAATACCTCTTCCTCTTCCACTTGACTAAAATGAGAAATCCTAGAATTAAGTTCATAGAGTACAGTTCTCACTATATACCAGAAAACGTCTGTCTTCTCTTTTGTCCAGAATCTCTGAAGAGGCCTGAAATTTTTTCGTAGCTCATTATGGAGTTCAGAAACCGCAAGTGAGAAATTGGTGGCAGATTCCTTTCCCTCAGCAAAGTTTTTCATCCATGTAATTGTATTATTCAAGACATTTTCAATTAGAAACTGGTTTGAAGAAGCTGAGAAATCAAGCATTATAATTTCTTTTATGACTTCTGTAAGATCAAGAAGATGATCCATTTCCCTTTCACCAGAAATCTGTAAATTTTCTTGTCTACTCAAAAACTCTTCAAAAGATGTAAAAATCCTGAAAAATTAAGCACAAATTAGTTACCTAGCAGGCAGACAAAACTTAGTTAAATATATATTTAATAATTTGGAATATAGTTTTATTTTAGTTCAAATACAATTTAAATAGCAGCCACAAATTAATCATCACAAATCCTGATACAACACAAATGACAGTCACTTTGGTTTTCAAAAATGTGACAAAACTCACCAAATAGCCACAGCCACATTTAAATCAAAACCTAAATGTAGACAGCTAGGTTAAAGAAGTCTGCATTTATCAATAATTATAATCAAGCTTGTATACCACAAAGAGTCAAACATCTTTAAGTACATCACTTTTTCAGGTGCTGAAAAGAGCAAAGCTTTTATGCTCCACAACTAATTTTATATTTATCAATAAAATTTTAAATTTATCAATAAAATCCATAAAAGCCTCCAATTCTCTGTGAATTCTGAAGAATTTTTTATCATAATTATTGATAGCTAAACCATTCCAGTTCACCAGCTGATAGCTAAACACTGCTATTTTAACATCTAGGAAAAAAAAACCAACACCATGAAATCACTGTGAAAATTGGAATGCTCTAACTGATGTTTCCTCAAAAGAAAAAATGTTTACTAGCTCTGTAAGACTGGTCAAGATTGAGGTGCATAGAAAAAGGAGTTATTCCAAGGCAGAGGTCTCAAGTTGAAAATATCCTCTCCGTAAATATGCTTTCTTTTAATAGTTAAAATACAGAACACCATACGCTATTAAAATGGCTTCTAGGGGAGAGAAGACTTCAAACACTGAAAAAAGAAAAGTATTCCTCACCCAGAATTTCTTTCTTAGACCAGGTCAAAGAAATACCTCTGTATGTATAGCAAACAAAACCCAGACAAGTCAGGTGATTTTGTTAGCGTTACTGTGTAGAGAAAGCGCACACTCTAGAAACAACATTTGAAACTAAATCCAAATTCTTGCTCGAGCAAATGTGTCAGCATTAATCATCATAACAAAATTGGGAAAGAGCACAAAAGAAAAGCCATCAAACATTCAAGATACTAATTTGCATTCTACTTCTTAGCTTCCATTTTGTTTTTACTATAGATATCAAGAATATCTAAGCTTTTGAGAATCCAAACCAGGAGTTCTTTGCTTCTAGAGCCCATTTTAATCAAACTGCTAAGGTCCCTGTCCAGTTCAGTTTGAATGAAAAGCATGAAATGTCTAACAGTGGAGGAAATACTCAAATTGTGCCATTTATAAACTTGTAATTCTTCATCTTTCATTGCATTCATAGTAGTTATTTCCATTTGATAAGTTAAACAAGGGACTGATTTAGCAATGAGCTAAATAGCAGCATAATGAAAAATAAAGTTCAAAGTCCAGAAATATAATTTAGAAAGTATTCTTATCTATTAACAGATGTGATCACCAGCATAGCATGGTAAATAGTTCACAGCACTTAATAGCAGAGGCAGCACTCTGCAATTAGTCTGCAGTTGTTCCATGAAGGATACTTTTTCTTTTTCTCTTTTTTTAAAACATAGCGATGATTAAATGTTATCTGCTTCACTGTTCATTTAGACATTAGCAGGGCAATAATGCAAGTAACTTAGTGACCAAAATCCCTTGTAATTGTACATTGGAACTGTCAGGGATCCACCACTTTGGTTACTACTGATAACATATTAGAGAAGGAGATATCTATTTTTAATGCTCTTGAATGAATGCCACAAAGATATAATTTTCTTTGCAGAACAATATTTCTTCCCAGTAATACTGAAAAGCATCCATCATTTAGTGAAACAAGGCAGGGTAATTATGTTCTAGAATTACCTAAGTCCAAAGTGGAGGTGGAGTAAACAATTTCTGGAAAGTGGTTAAACAAATTACGTTGACTAGTTCAAACTTACCATGCCCAGGAATAATCTGGTAGGTCTTGCATAAATGCTAAATAATGACCTAGGATGGTCTCCAAACTGAGCTTTTCTCTAGAACACAGAGATGCATCTAGCCTATCTGCAGAAAAAATAAAAATTTCAACAACAAGAGACAGATAAAAAAAGTTTTAATGAATACATATATGAACAGTTTTATCAGCTTCCACTGAAACAACCTGAATAAATCCTACCAAATTTAGCAGAACTTGAATGTATGCAGAAAGAGAAATACATCACGTAAAATAAGCAATTTTTATCTATATGTAAACATGCAATTTTTATTCAAGTGTTTGATGTTAGTTCTAGGAATGAAATGCAGAATCAATCAATATCAGCTCTACATAAGGCACATCTGTATTCTCATTACAGAATTCCTTACAGAAAAATTAAAATACAATATCTTACCAGAAAAAAAAAAGGAAAAACATAAGATATCTTTTCAATTATATATGAACTGCAAAACTAGCTCAAATGCAATAGTTTTATTGTACCAGAGCACATTTAGTGCTGTATTCTGCACTGAAACGAACATTATTATTTATTTTTCCTTGGAATTTCAGTAAAGAGAAAGCACTTCTGTGAAATTCTCTATTAGTGCTCAGATTAATGAAATATCCAGAACCATAATATATTACAAAACCTGTACAATTAATTCACATTTGAAGAGTTCATTTCATTAACACAGTGCTTTGATTAAAAAAGCACTGCTTATTTTTCCATAGGTTCTATAGCTGCTCGCTTACTGATGAGGTATTCAGCACATTTCTGATTAGCTCTACAGAGAAAAAGAGCAGAGGAAAAAAAAAGAAAGTGTGTTTAGAAAAGCGGATCTTTAGCAGAAACAATATCTTTTGCAAATCCTACTAACTAGCTAAAAAAAAAAATCCACCAGTAGCTTAAATCTTTCAGAAGCTGGAAAAATAAAGTTTCAAAAAAAACAGAAGAATTTGGAGCATGGTGAGAACACTTAAAGGAAACAAAATGGTGATATTGGACAAGGTCATTTTAGGCCTGTTTGGATCAGCCACTTTATATGCCCTGCTTCACAGCTCCACTAAAACCTTGAAAAGAGTAACACAAATATTTAATGAACAAGAATTCTGAAATGGAAGATGTCCCTCAGCTATTTCAAAGCTTTCCCCAAATAATGAAAAATAGTGAATTCCAAGAAAATTAAAGGCAGGCAGGTCAAGATGCCTGAGATGAAGGAAATCAAACATCAAGTCCTTGCCTAACATAAAACAAGCCTAGAAATACCATTATTGAGTCACCAGCTAGTCTGGTCTCCCATTTATATCCTGGACTTAAGAAGTGTTGCAACAGGAAAAGTCAGGAAAAGTAGAGATGCCAACCAGGTTCAAACAGCTGGAATTTTCCCAATAGAAATGGATGAACCAAAAATTTTCCAGTTGGCACTAAAATCACAGCTATTTATCAGAGTCGGGCTCTGTATAAGTTTTCCTTTCTAACGATTCACTAGCTGGTGAATCCCAAGGTTGATAGAAACTGAAACAGGATCACAAAATCATCACCTTTTTCCTTTCTGACAAATACCATCATCTAAAACAGGGGACTATCAGAATAAAGCCTGAGCTGTGCAGTAGCTGTTTCCTCACCTGACTGATCTTCTCTGGAGCCTGCTTCCTTATTCCTGTGTTGAGCCACCTTGCATGACCAACTGACAAAAGTTCTTAAATCCTGCCAGTATGGGTTTCCCTCAAGAGCAAACAAAGTATCTTCAAGTGTATTATTAATTCTGAAATGACACAATGAACAAGGCTACCATGATTAAACCAGTGATTTCATTCAATGTTAAATTACCTTGTGAACACCTGCCATTCCTCTGGAAATCTCTGTCTAAATTATATTGCTAATTTATGCATACAGAGAGTCACAGAATCGCAGAATGATATGGGGTTGGAAGGGACCTCTGGAGATCATCTAGTACAACCCCCCTGCCAAAGCAGGTCCACCTAGAGCAGGTTGCACAGGAATGCATCCAGGCGGGTTTTGAATATCTCTAGAGATGTCAATTTTATCATATACATAACTAATATAGTTGTCTTCTACACATGTTTAAGTTTGTGACCTAGGACATGTGTACAGTACAAATGCAATTTCACATTAAACACGTGCTTTGCATTGCCAAGCAAGAATAATAAAATCCTTTCCTGTTTTAAAACACTATTGATATAGGAATTTGTATATTAAGAATATACTCTGATTTAACATCATTAAATCTTGAAATCAGTGGAATTACTGAGTCCTCACAAATTGCAATCAACTTAATAAGAAGATGAATGGACCACTTGATGTGTTCAGAAAGCAACTTGAGGCTGCAATACCCGTCCTAGTGCACTTCCTAACTACCCTCTCTTTAATGTTTTCCTGCATCTCCAAGGAGTCTTTCAGATCCAAGTTTCCAAGCATCCTGAGCAGCACAGCACCAGAGAAACAGGTACAAGGAGGCAGGCTGAGGAGTAGCAGAAAATGCTTGGATCTGATAAGACAAAAAAGGAATAATAGCTTTTAGAGTCCCAGATACCTGCATAACCTCAGCCTATTTCCATGCCTACCCCCCCAAAATACTACCATCAATTTAAAAAAAAGTATCCTCTACCTTCCTTTTTGTGCTTATAGAAAATTGTTAACACTAGGTGGTAATCAAAAGCAAAAAGCAGGTTTTAACCTTTTTATCTTCAGGCTAGTACCAGTTGGGGTCATTATGTATTAAAAGGTAAACAAGATACATACAGTGAAAAAAGCAGCTGTTCCTGACAAGAGGTGAAATGGACATCTTCCTCAGATGGTGCCTCTGTGCTCAGCAATTGATTAATTTCACAGTAAAAATCATAATTTTTGGTTAGCTGCTCTTCTATTTCTTGCCATCCCAAATAATCATCCATTATTGAAGCTGGCAGGTTCTGTTGTCCCTGAGTTACTTTCTGCAGAAGCAGGAACTTTCACAGGAAGAAAGAAGCATTTGAGACCAGTAGAAGGGAAACTAACCTGAGACTTTGGTCCTGGTTCTTAGATTTGTAATAATCAAGATCTTAAAATCCAACATAAAATGGATTAAATAAGCAGCCTTTCAAACGCTCTTATTTTTTTTCTGGAAGCCACTGCTACTTAGCATGTCCAAAATGTCATCCCACACCCCCACCAAGAGAATCTGCTGGACCACACGGTGCCATCCCCCCAAGCACATTTCAGTCAGTTTAAATAATCAGTTACCCATTCACTTATTAGCAGCAAACGCAAAGTAGTAAGCTACAACCCCTGCCAATTTATGTAATTTTATAATAGTAATATATGTAAATCACTGCAAGCTCTAAACATTAAAAGATTTCAGAAATACTTACAGATTCCCTCAGTGACTGGACCTGGTTACTTAGCTTGAAGGTCACCTCTGAGCCATTGCCAGGGCACACATATATTGCTGAGATATCAATGTCCTCTGAGACCTGAGGAAGTCTCAGGGTCTTTTCAAGCATTTTAAGCACATCGCTGCATATATAGGAAGCATTGCTCATCAACATCTAAAATTTAATGAATATACTGTCACTTTAAAAACAAGCTCAGGGTGTAAAAACAGATTTAATTTACACTCCATATTAATTCTCACAATGAAATGTCAAAAGGGAAACAAAGTACAAAGTAATGTTGGATCACAATTCTGCCAAATAATAAGTGAAATACTCTACTTAACAAGTACATTTTATCCCCCTAAATAAGCCTTTGCAGCTTTATGGAAATTAAAATACAAACATTAAATAACAGCATACCTGTTTTAGCTCCACAAAGAGCTTTCTGATGTCTAGATGAATGAATCCAGTTCTTTGGGCCAAGGGAATCTGTTTTTCCAGGCTATGTAAAGTTTCTGTAAGACATTTCCCACACACACCTCATGAAGAAATATTTAACCTACAGAGTAATTCAGGGACAATACAGTCGGAAGCATTCTTCTGGGAAAGAAAATTGTGCATGATGATTTAAAACACAGCACTTACAGAGGCATAAAGGTTCCACTTTGGTTTAGATAACATCCTTGCCCATTCCATCATTTTGCACAAACTATGTGCACAGTTGCACTCTGCACTTCTGAGAAGCAAAGACTGCTCCTTTCCTGCATCACCACTGAAAAAGGTTCATCGAGGTGAGGCAGAAAGCAAGCCGGCCTTCTCACACCAGCAAAAACATGATCCTACCCCCTTTCACAGTCATATCACAGTAGCTCCAATGACTTCAGTGAGCTTTCATGACTTTCAGGAAAGGAAAATTAAGTCCTGTGTGGGCTTCTAGCTATGAATGCTGTAAATAAACTTGCCTCTTTCCATATGTAACTGTTGATTTGGCCAACAAATTCCTCTGAAGTATGGAAGCCCTCAATCAAATTCTTACTTATGAAACTTATCAGAAAATCTGTATGTTCAACTCAGCGTTTTGCTTCACCTGTAATGATGAGCCAGAAAAGTCAAGCTGCATCTAAGTCTAAAACCAGGACCTCTCATTCACTTACACGACTGATGGCATCAGAAACTTCTTAGGCACTGATAATTTTAGTTTTTATGAAGTAGATTCTTTTTCTTGAGTTAGATTTAAACAACAACCACAGCAGCATACAAATCCTATAAGATGCCTAAGGAAATTGTGTATTCCTGACATGAGAAGTAAAAACAGGTGTTATGTTGTGTTCTATCACCACTAAGGGAAACAAAATTTTAGGAATGCAGAAGCTGCCATGATTACCTAAGTGTGATATGTATTACAGAGCCCAAATGCCTTCTTAGAGGTAGAACATCTCCCATGTTATCCTGTGGAAGACATTTGAGTGCTAGCAACAAGTAACCACCATGCAGCTTTACCTTCAGTGAAATATAAATACTGTGCTATTACATTCCTTATAGCTCCATCCACCAGAAGCAATCTCTTCATAACAGGCCACTGAGGTATATCCTGAAGTACAGACTGCATTCTCTCCAGATGCAGGATTCTGCAATCAAAACATAGAGCACAGATATACCGTGTATTATAAACAAAAAAAGATAAAGTTGCTGAAAAATTATGGTGGTTTTTTTTTTTGCTCTGTAGTCACTAAATCGTCTAATTTGTTGTTTTGTACAACAGCAACAGTACAGTCGTTTGCCTTTATAAAAAAAAAAGAACCAAATTCCAAAATGTACTACTAAATTATTGAACAATTAGACTACAGTGTCTCTCTTAACAGTAAATAAATGATTTTACAAAAACTTGGCAAACTAAGGGAGCAACAGTAAAAATAAAAGAGAAGAACCCCTGTGATTCTCAGCATTCACTAACCAGTGAGAAGTACAACTTTTTTCACGGACAAATTTACTTTTCAGACTAATTTACCTGAAGGTCAAAACCATTCTCATTCAGGAAGATTTACACACTAAATCACCTCCTATCCTCCCCTTTGCAGCAAATAAATAAGAAGTTTCCCATGAAAGAGTTAATTTTCTGTCAAACTGTTTACTGTACTAAAAAAATGCTTCTGAACACCCGAAGATGGGAAAAAACTGCTAGTGGTTGCTATTTCACCAGCAACAATTAGGTCAAGCACAGGTGTTATACACCTGTTTATAATCCTACATCAGTTCAATTACCTAGGAGACATTTTTTCATTTTTTGTTGGTTCAAACAGATTTTTTTGGAAATGGAAAGAGCCCTAGGTCCATTTAATAAGTTCATTAAAACAGCAACAAATCCAGAACCAAAGACATTGCCTGACCACTTTCCACTTAGGGATGTACTGCATTAGAGAACTTTCAGATTTAGCCTCAGATGTTGATTTGGAGGACAGTTTTTGATATGAGCAAGTAGAGCTATGACAAGCAAGTGACTTCAGGTCCTCTGCTGAACCTGCAAGTGGGTATACTCTGAATCACAGGTTTAATTTCTGTTTCAGAATGTGTATACATCAGCACAATGATTGACTGTATATTAAGTTTGGAATTAGGGAATACAAAATAAAAACAAAAAACAAAAATCAAAAATCAATTACATGTAATGTGAAGATAAATATTCAAGCTGATCTGAACTTCTTAAGACAATTTGCAGAAAGATAACTTACTGATCATGAGGTGCAGTATATCCTTCTGAAAAGTAGGCATTTGATTTCTCATTCCATTGCTGGATCAGGATATTTATCTCTGAAAAAATTTTCCTGGCTTCCCTGTCATCTAGAAACTGAGACATCAAATCATCAAGTTCCAAAAGGAGTTTCTGAGAGAAGCTGCTGCTGAACCCTTGCTCAAATACCTAGCAGATTGAATGCAAAAGAGAACGCACCTTGTCACGGAATCAAAGCTTTCTTATTTAGGCAATACAGAGAATTTACTTGGCTTAAAAAAAAAAAAAAGTACAATTAATGATAAAATTTCTTCCTAACGATGTGTCGAGACTCTGAAATGACGGGCCTCAAAGGCTGATTTTCAGTACAGCTTGTACTGATTTGCAAGTTGGCAATATAACATGTTACATCTTGCAGAGAACTAGCATCCTATGCTGTGTTGTCCTTACCCAAAGGCTCAGGAATGGTAAAGTAATGGCCTGAGACTGAAACCAACCAAAAGCAGACCTCCACCATCAATTACTCAGGCTTGCTCTCCCTTACAGGACTTCCGCCTGCACTGCCAACACAACAGAATGCAGCAGTGTCAACATTTTGGGAGGTTCACTACAAAAGGAGATAGAGAAGGAGCCTGCATACTCTCATGGCGTAGCCTAGAATAAGGTATGGCTAAACGTACTAATTGGTATCCTTTCCTCTGCCATTAATTTTTTTAATGCAAAGTGGTTATAATAAATTTTTACTATAAGAGATACCTTGTTCACCAAAGAAATTACCAGTGGCCAGCAGCATACAGTACTTTAAGTTGCCATCACAAGGATGTCAGCTCTCTGTAGAATTTTAAAATCATGGCTGAAATTATTAGTGGATTTTCCTACAGCTATGATAAGAATTAGTGCATTAGTTTTGGCAGTCACACTCTATTACTTCCAGTCATCATACATTAGTGAAATCTTTATCAAGACAGAAATCAAAGGTTACATTTCTGAGGAAATACAGGTAAGCTATACATGCTTTCTCTAGGTGATACACAAGCATTTCCAGGGCAGCTTGTTACGCAGCTGATTTTTTTTTCGTGGAAAAAAAAAAATAACATATTTCAGTGGAAAAACAATTATCAGCATTAAGGCAGCCAGTTAAGTGTTCTCCTTAAGAAATATCTGAAAGGTTTATCCTTTTCTCTATGCAACTACACATATGCCATCATAGAGACTGCTCAAGCTGTTCTGCCAGAGTAGAATTTTAGAGGCTACATTGAAGATGTACTCTCATCCCTTTCAAAATTCTTCAGACACTATTGCCAGAGATAGAAGAGGTGAATTAAAAATAAATTAGTTATACACTGTATCAGTGGAAGTCTGGAGTCTGCTTTCAGTTTTGCCTAAAATTCAGGCTCAGGTGGAACAGTAAACATGTCTTCATTCTGTCAGGCATTTGCAGTATTCCTAATATGGAATATTTCACTACATTCCATATTAGATTTCAAATCCCTATTTGAGTCAAAGAGAAAATCCAATTAAGTATCACACATGGTGATAGATTATACTTTCAGTGTCATGGTTCTTTATAAGTATTACTTTATTAGCAAGATGAAAAACGTTCACAACAATAACATTTAATAGTCAGCTCAGGTCTTTTAACTAAGTTAGTGTTGACAGCTTACATGCAAAAAATAGGAATTTAATCTATTAACTTATTAAAGCGCACCTGTGCATAGAGTCTGAGTTTGCTGACAGCATGAACAAGATACAGTTTGGCCTCATGCCACACAGAAATACAGCCTTCTTCATTATTCTCTTTGTTTGCTTCATCTTCCTGCATACTGGACAGAGCAGAGCACACAAACTGCTCCAGTGTCTCTCCTGTGGGAATCTGGCAGGGACATAAGAAATCGATGAGCATCCCAAGAGAGCTGCTGAGTGTTATCTCTGCTATCAATTTACTTATCTGGTGAAAAAAGAATATCATGTAGCCTCCTTCAGTGAGAACAAAGCCTATTTAATCCAGCCTCATATTCTGGGGCATGTAGTCCGAAGTACTCCGCATACAGAGTGGTGTATAAAATACCTGCAGCTCCATTAGGTTTCTCATACACAATGCAGAATAACAAAACTTGTATACGCAAGGAATTTTCACTGTGAAGCTACACCAGTGTTACTACTTCTACAGTCATTTGCATGCTAATGCTGAAATACAGCAATGATGTATTCCACTTACACTAAAACAAACTGGATCAAAGCACGTTCACAAGTATAGCAATTACTTATGTAAAAAATATTCATTACAATGGTACATCCCAATCAATGACTACATGCAGTAGACTGGTTCTAAATTGAAGTTGGAACATTTCAGCAGTGTGGCCAAGAGGTCAGAATTTTTCCTTATATCCTGACTTCTAAATTACATTGAAAGATTTATTATTCCCTATCATATAAATTTTATTAAAGCATACATTAATGATTTAGCACAGTTTAATTCTCCCTATTAATGTCTTTGAGACACTTCACATCATAATTCCTTTCAGCCATGACTAGAAAATTTATGAAAAGTTTAGCAGATGTTTTAACACCAAAGGAGCTGGGACTTTATGTACAGAACTGAAGTGTTCAGAACAGACATTGTCCAGGCTTCCATACATCTCTTCATACTTTTTGAGGGTCTTCAGTTCCCTAACAGATGCATACTATATCAAGATATTTGTTTAATGTATAAATAGCTTGCAAGTGAGTTGCCTGGGATTAGACAGCAAACCATAGATAAGAGGCTGCAGTCAAATTCAGTTCAGACCATCACTGATATTTCATTAAAAGACCATTCCAAAGTCAAGTTTTATGCCTTTATGTACATCAGCTATTTTTATAATGAGCTCTTCTGGAGTACAGCCCTAGACTGTACCTGGAAAAGAGCAAACAAATTTCAGATTAATACCAGCATATTTTATTCAAAACTGTGAACTTTTATTGAAAGTGTGGACTTGAGCAGAAATTCAAAAGATATTTCAAGTTTTCTGCAGTTCAAATGCAATTATCATAACAGATCACTTTGGTCTAGAAGGAAGGTTAGAAAACCCTCTCTGAGAAAGGAGACTTTCTTCAAAATTTGACACATTGCTGATATATTTTAATAGCTCCGAGACAACTCATCAGTCAAGTATATTCATATGAAGACTGCACAACTGAGAGGAAAGGACTCTTGATGTGCCTTAATTTATTTATGCACAGAAGAGATAGGCATTCCTTGTCCAGCAAACTAGACAAAAAATGTTACCTGCCAAATTAATCCAGGCAGCTTCAAATCTAGGATCTAGTTTAAAAGCTTGGTGGAGAAAAACCCCAGAATCCTCTACAGGACAGGATAGTAAACTCAAGATTTTTCCATACACAGTGGTGACTTCAGAGAAGCATAAATTTATTAATGTACACAACTAGACCTATGAGCATCTTCACGTGCAGAAATTCCAGCTAAAGCTAAATACATTTATTTTGATGGAAATGAAGCCAGGATATTTAGCAGTATTTTAGGTGCTTCACAAATCTAAGAAATTACTACAACTTCTGTAAGGCATGAAAAATTCCTTCAAGGTACATATAAAAACAAAGATGAAAGGGGTGGACACTAAACTTTTCAAGTGGTTTACCTTTGTTAATTGTACTGTGTAATTTAGCAGCTTCTCAACATGAAGATCATCAAAACCAAACCTGGATTCAAGTTCTGCTCTCACAGCATGTGGATTCCACAAAATATCCCCAAGAGAAAGATTATATTGAAAACCTAAAAGAAAAAAACCCTTCTGTTTATGTCATTCCTGTTTTTTGTTCAGGATGTTTCCTAACAATTCATACTTGATGAGGTCCAAGTATCATGTTTCTAGCTTTTTGGGAAAAAAAAAAAAAAAAGGAAAAAGAAAAAAAACCATGTACCTGAACACCATTTTCACTAGGATAAAATTTGTGATTGCATTAGTAGTATGGTAAAGTCAGTTAATGTTATGGTATTCTGACAGCTGATGAGATAATGATGAGATGCCCCTGCACAGTGATTGCCTGCAGACCCAGCAGGCTGCCATTCTGAACTGTGTGTCTCATTCTGCACATCATGATGCAAATGTGTGTATATGGGCTGAATACGAATCATTGCTGAGAGGGACAGCACCAGGAGAATACCAGAAGACCTGGGGAACTCAAGCTCACCTTCTCTGCAAGGGCTCTGGCATATCACCTTTGTACTACTTCGGTCTTAGTTTTCACAGCTGAAGTCGTATTTAAGCCACCTATGATTCTTAGTCTGACCTTCTATGCAGAGCAGACAGCTGCACCCAGAATATAATTGTGTGCCACCAGACAGTTTGTCAATGAAACTTGTTCCTGACCTTCTCTTGAGGAGTTGTCCTGGGGAAAACCTACCTTCTCCAGTTAAACTCACCTCCCATACTCAAGTAGCAGATGGGGAAATGTATCCCTTTAGTTGAGACCAGAATTTATTATAACAAAAGAATGAAGCTTAAAGTAAAACAGCCGTAATGCTTAACACGCATGCCCAAAACAAGAGGTTATCCTATCAAATGGAAGAAATTATCCTTTGCAGCAATTTAGTCTCTCCCCAAAATTCACCACTGAAAGATCATTCTAAATGCACTATATTAGACCAATGTGCTTTGTTTTTCAAATAGTTGTCAAAATCTGATTAAATTTAGTTATTAGCAATTACAAGGCAGATCGATAAAGAATTGGGTTAGCACTATAGCAATATAGTTCGATTCTTACACTTTTCACATTAGGAATTTAGCCAAAGCTTAGACAGTTACTGCTAGCACATATTTCCAGCATGCTTACAAAGTTCTTAAAAAAAAAAAAAAAAAAAATCTGAAGAAAATTCCTTACCTTCTGAGCTCCTTTCCTCTATTGATGCAGCAGTTAAATTCAGTGCTGTTTTCAACAATCCATAGAAATTTTTGCCTAATGGCATCATAGCTAAATCCTTCAGTGATGCTAAGGTACTGAAAGTGAAAAATAAAACAAAAATCAAGCTCTCTATATACCCAGGAAAACTGAAAGAGTTTGGTGGAAAAACATTACACAATACTTTCTTTATTGTTGAAAAACCGATCCTTTGTCAAATTAAACTTTTCATTAAAAAAAAAAAAAAACAAGTTGAGATTTTACTATTAGAATTTCACTCAATTTTTATTAAGGACATTTCTCCTATGACAACCAATGTCACCATACANNNAAAACCAAATGCACCAAAAAAAAAAAAAAAAAAAAAGCACAAGAGTTCTCTTTGTCTCCTCGCAGCAAGGCAGGATGGACACAGAATAGATAAACTTTACTTCCACCCAGACTGCAGAGAAAAAAAAGACAACCTTCAGAGCAACAGAACGTTTGTTCTCACAACAAATTAAACAAAACATAATAGAGANTCTTTGCTTACTGCTGCTGAAGACTTACAATCAAGTTCCTGTCTGACATCAGGAACACTCAGACTCTGAGTTTGCAAACCTTTCAGAAAATATTTCTGCTTTTGAGACAGAAATACTACAAGCACAGATAATAGACCGTTGTGTGTTAACAATTCAGAGAACAAACTGGAATAAGGTTA
Organism: Nycticryphes semicollaris; assembly: GCA_013400055.1. Taxonomy (NCBI): domain Eukaryota; kingdom Metazoa; phylum Chordata; class Aves; order Charadriiformes; family Rostratulidae; genus Nycticryphes; species Nycticryphes semicollaris. Next base: position 312,882 of record VXBJ01001578.1, read on the forward strand.
TAAATGACTCAGGCATAAGGAGGAGAGAAGGAAGGAAATCAAGTCCCAACACAGTTGCATTCCACATATTGTAAAAGAGATTTATTTCCCAGTTTCAACAAAAAAAATAACATCATCGTATCCTTCATATCTTTGTTATTTAGAAAAAAAGACAGTGGGATGCTAAAGGGTTACAGAATCAGCACACTAATTTCCCATTCAAAGTTTTTGGTCCCCTGCCTCCCTGGTGGTGAAGTTCACGGCTAGTCTTGCACAGGCAGGCAGTCAGTGGACTCCTCTAGTCTTATAGATATGTTTATAAATATCAACTACAATGGCAATTACCTATCAAGCTATTAAAACCAGCTACCTACTCAGGCAAACACATTTTTGTCTTTTTCCTAACAATTCCTTTATCTTACTAAAAATTCCTGTAGACACTTGTCTTAGTCTGTGCTTTTGATGCCACGTCTTCCACTGAATCCAGCTGTCCTTCACCTAATGTAGAAAACTCATATTCAGAATAAAATCTCTGTGCTTTTTTTTCCTTACTGCTTCATTTATTGCAAGAGAACAGCCAAAGCTATTTTGACAGCAAGAGGCTTGAGAAACAAAATGGAGTAATTTTCCTGATATTGACCAAGTGCTACATACATATTTAGTGGACTAGAATCCAAACAATTATTTTCTTATATTCATATGTAAATATTCTGTCTTTCGAAGAGTCCCCAGGCACATTACAAAGTTTGAAGCCATACTATATGATGGGTTAATGTCAAGCATTGCTAAGATGAATACTCGTAGAGAATACTCGTTGGATAGGGAATCTCTGTTAAGCTGGACACAGATGAAAAACACAGTTATGAAGGAATCAGAATGGATGAAGACTTCTACCACCCCTCTATAAAAGCAGAATCTGGTAAACAGAAGAAGATTTCAGCCTCTTTACACTGATAAAGGTGCCCATTTTGTTAAATAGCCAGTGAGAAGAAAAAGAATTGCAGGTAAAATGTTAAAGTAGAGCACTTTCAAGCACATAAAAGTACTTACTTTTGAATAACTTTTAGGAACTGTGTGATGGCAGCTAACCCATCTTCTGTATAAAAACTGTTCAATTCAAGGCGAGGGAGTGAATGCAGAAGGTTCCAGAAGTATGGTTGCTTGTACAGGTTTTCTGCTTTAGAAATCATTTCCTCCACTTCATTCAAATCCATCTTTATACAAAGAAAACACATTTACATGCAACACTTCCATTAACAGAAAAAAGAAAAATAAAATACAGGCAGCAGATGCTTGTTACTTCCCCTACCCCTGCCCTCTTGAATTTTAAATCATTTAAAATATTTTTTCAGGTGGAAATGTACCTCTAGCTTTGGTAAGTTGTGACATCATTTTGGTGGTGCTTTGAACTTATGGTAGCTTTATTTCAGGTGTCTTTCTCTGCTCTGATGGAAAATTAAGCTGGGAGATAGGGTCTAAACAGCACGGGACTGCCAGGGATTTGCCATCCTTGACTCATAGCTCCCTGGGAGGTGTGTGTGGCTGGGGGGGTTATCAAATACTAATTGATATGAACAGCTCTTTAAAGATGGACTGAGGTAAAACCACTTCTTTAGTAGAACTACACCATCAGATGCTTATGAAATACACATACTCATTTATTATGCAGTCTTTCTTTAAATTAGTGTTTCACTAGGGCTCTTTTGGATAATGCTAACATGAGCGTAATTTACACAAAAAGAAGCTTGTAGGTATGAGCTCTGTTACTAATAATGATAGGCTACTATCAACTAAACATTTTCTTAATGTTGAGAAATACATTATTTCTATTTCATATTCCATTCTGGAAATGAAATTTCATATTGATGGATCTCCTTTCAATCAAGAATCTCATGAGCAATTTAAAAATCCATATAAATCCATATAAAACATCCATCTAAGTTTTAGTAATAAACTGGAAATGTAGGTTTCATGAAGTGGCAGTTACAATCAACAATATGTGGAAAAAATGCATTTAAAAATATTTTAAAAGTGAAAGCAGTGACCCGTGAATGGTACAAAACTGACAGTAATGGAGATCCACTACTGTGCCCATTCAGCCTTCCTCTTTTTGTTGAGATTGTGAGGGTGAAAGAATAATGCATTAGGGACAGCACAAAGACCAAACTTATTTCCAATAAACTGCCAAATTTATTTTGAAAGTAATTATGCTACAACTTGAAAATCTGTCTTCCTTCAACCCCACCGGAGTCTGCTTACCATATTGACTGGATCACAAATCTGAATTCAAAGTGATCTCATCCAAGCAAGAGCCCCATCTTTTCAATTTCACTGCAGTCTCTTTTAAAGTTCTGTGTTGGTTTGCTTCTGGTTTGTTTTGTTGTTTTTTTTTTAATAATAAGTACACATTAGGATAAGAGTTCCTTGCAAGACAGTATATAATATTATTTTATAGAGCTACACAAGGTCTGGGAGATGCACTTTTAAATGGCTTCTAATGAAGAATTAGCCTCCAAATAGCTGTGAATTTTAGCTACTAACAGCCTAGACCAGTTCAGAAACCACTGAACCTCTATGAAATTTAAATGACAATTTTTTCCTTCAACAGCATACCGATTTTTTTAAAGATAGCTTACTAAAACCTGACAGGATACAAATTTCTAACCATTATAATAAAGATACCTCAAAACCAGAACTGTAATTTAGAAATAGACTGTAAAAATACTTACAGTAAGAAAAGTGGTGATGTTATGGAGCCCTGTAAAATCAAATATTTTCCTTTAGAGAGGCATTACTAACTTCAGAAGAATCAATTTTATAAGCGATAGCAAGTAATACACAAAGGGCATTTCTATAGGAGTAAAGGCCTGTGAAACATCTAATGCCCTAGAAAGATAATGATCAACTTGATTTTCTGTGCTTTCCAATACTTCTATTATCATCACAAAAACATTTTAAAAGAAACTGCTTACCATACACTTTTCAGGAACGCAAAATCGTCACATCAACACTAGAGGAGCATACTAGCCAGGCATGCAAATAACTGTTTTGCCTATGCTTCTCTGCTTGAAAACTCAGCCAGAAAGTCAATGTACCTTAAATGCTCACCTGCTACAGCAGCAAAGCTGCACAGTATGGGTGGGAACAGAGAGGAAGTATCAGGACCTGCTGCTTCCAGTCTCACTCTTTAAATGTGAGACCCACTTATTTACCTAAAGGTCACCAGGTGTGATCTAGTGAGGTTCCATCCCTATACTCTCAAGTACAACAGAAAGACCTGTAGAGAAAGACTGAAATCCTGATAAATTACTCCTGAATCCGTGACCAAGTAACCGTGTACTCAGCTTATTAATCCCTAGCTTTAAATCTTTCCCCCCACAGTATTTTGATAAGCATCAAGTAGTAAAACAAAAGCACAATTTTAGAAAGCTAACTTTTTTCTGAGAATTTAATGATGGCTACAGCAATAGTAATCATAAAAGTTGCTTTTTTCAGGGCAGCTAAAACTTTAGTTTGTTCATTTTATTTTTAAAACAAAATTAGTCCTTTGTTCAGTGATTATCACCTGATAGACAAATAAATTCATTGTTAGAAAGATCACAGCTTACCTGAGAACTTTGAGTTTTCCTCCCATAGCTTTTCTAAAGCCATGGTTTTCTCTGTGGTCTCAATAAATCCCTTTGCAAGTTCTTCTATATCTTTCATGAAGCCTAGATCAGGTTCTGTGAAGCTTTCTGGACCAGCTCGGATGCCTGAATTGCTTTTTTACAGAAAGAAAGGGGACAAGGGAGGTAACTACAAACTGGAAGCAAGCAGCTAAAAATGTTTACATACTCACAGCAGTATTCTGATCTTTTTTCCTTTTTTCTTTTTTTTTTAACTATTTGCATTTACACAACTTTTATTTAGTTCAGTTCATTAGCATGCAAGTTGCAACACTGAGTCTCAAAACCTCAGGAAAGAGGGCAATGAAAAATTACTGAGCTGCAGCAGCTCACCTATGCCAGTAACCCAATTCTGGCAGTAGCCAGACATGTCCAAAGTCTTAGATGTTGCTGTACACACTCAACTTTTCTTCCCCATTTTATTGTGAATCCAGGTGATGGTATGTACCCTGAAATTCAGGCTTTCGTATTGAATCTAAGGCAACACGCTGCAACCAGAACAGGTAAGCTGGTCAACGTCACCAGATGAAATAGAGGTAAGTCCCTCTTTCTGGGCCCTGAAGAAAGTTGGTGCTACCTCTTTAATTATCTTACTAAGCAACAGAAGGATAACGATTCCACCACTTTATCAATGAAGCATCCATGCTAACAAATGTATGCCGATTCCAAAAGGTGTGCTCCTGAAGGTACCCTTCTACTTGAAAAGTGAGAAGAAAGATAAATGTCTCTGACTACATATTTTTGTGTTATACAGACTCACACACCAGAAGCACTGCTATACAGTTTGTGCTTGGGATGCGACAGCTTGTTTTTTCAAATTCATATACCTATAAAAATAGTACTCTGTATCATTACTGGCTTTCCCCTGATTTTAGCTTACAGCTAAACCCCTGGTACATGTTATCTCTATTATGTCTATCATACTACCATCTGGTGGCTACTCAATAGCACAACAATTTTCTAACTTCCAAGATAGAATCAGACATGAAAGAGTCATTTAAACATTTCTGTAGAGGACAAAATAACTCGACACTCGCCCAAGCCATGATAAAAAATGGTATAAACATCTTTTACTAGGCAGCTGAATTCTGTTTATGTTATAGGAAGTTCCAGTTTTCTTTAAGTGAAACCCTGTGTAGCAAAAATACTGCTATTTTTTTCATTAGAAGCATAATTAACTGTCAAATAAACCCCACTTACTATAATAGAATTACATTCCTTCCTTGTCAAACTTGTATGTGACTACTAGTTTTCAGCACAATTCTTACTTATTGGTGAAGAAAAACCTAATGAGACAGATTCACAAACCAAAGTGAAAAACATCAGCCACTGCTTTCTGATTCCCTCATTTCTCTTTCTCTTCCTGATCCTCATTTGTTCAGACACCCACAGACTTGTGTGCAACTTTAGACCAAGGGATGAGAAGAAAATTTAATCTTAAAACAACCAAGCTCTTGATTGCTTCAGTGCAGCTTATTTTGATCCCAACTTGGCCAGCAACCAGTAGGATTTTGGAAAACTCTTTCACCAGCTTCAAATTCCAATGGATTAAAGAGAGAACAATTCCTTACCACCTTCCTCCCCCTCCTTTTAAACGGAGTTTTAAAAAGCAGGTTTCTGATGTTCAGAGGGCAGCTTTTAGGGTGATTAATAGCTGCACTTCGGCTACTGCTTTTGAAAACTACCACTTAAATTCCAATATTGCTAGCATACCTACTGCCTGAAATTCCAGACAGCTAGAAACACTGGTGTTTGGCAAAGAAGAACAGGAACCCTAACTACATACTGAAAACTTTCTAGCACTGTGAGTTCTGAGCATTAACGAGTGGCCAGTGCTTGACCAGAATAATAATAACTGCATTAGTTAAAATAGAAATGCAGTTAGAACTTAAATAAATAAATAGATAAATAAAGCCTCTAGCTCAGTTTCCGCAGGATTTTCCATATATTTTTCTTTTTTTTCAAAATACTTGCTGAAAATTAAATCGACAACTGAACTCACAAAACAAGGTCACTAAAAATAATCATCAGACTTCAAAGAGCAGAAAGGCAACATTTCAATCCACGTTGTTTCCACTCCAAATTAGATATAAGCCTTGCATCCCCGTGTACAAATCTCCCTGGTTTAGAAGCACTGCAAACAATAAGGCTCTGGGGGAAAAGGGCACTTTTACTGATATGAGAGCACATGGCTGGTGCCAGGGTTGCTGGTGCTGCCCAGCTTTCCTGGCGGCAGCAGGTTGCACAGATGACAGTGGAGTTAGTAACTCCCTCCCCTCTAACCCCATTGCTGACCCTGCCACACCTTGGATCTGCAACACTTGGTTGATAAAGAGCAGGGAAACAAAAAAAAGCCTCTTGCCACCTAATTTGATGTGGTATCAGCCACCTGTTTGATAGATAGCAGCAGAACACCAGATAATACAGGCTGAATGGTGTGAACATTAATCACTTCAATTAATCTGAATCTCTTGTGAGTAATCCCAGACCAGAAACCATTCAGCCTCACAAGTGGTGCAGCAAGCAGTTCTTGGAGCGGGTAGGTATCAAGCATAATAGATAAACAGGGTCTGTTCAGCAATAGCTTTTATAACAAGAGAAACTCACCCACTCCCTAATTTTAGCAAGGAAAAACGTTATCTGCTCTTAATCATTTAGCTTCAAAGTGTTTCATTGATAGCTGTCAAGATTCCTTTGCATTAAGAAATTGGGCAAAAAGCTGCAGGTTGTGCTACTCTAGGTGCTGTGCAAGGTGGCCGCAGCAGCCAGTGTAGCCCTCCTGCTCTGCCCCTTGCCCAGGCAGGGCAGCAAGCTCAGCTGGGCTGTCCTTTTGGTGTCTCTGACAATCTATTAGGAAGATTACAAAAAATGCTTAGGTTTATGGTTTCCACACCCGCTTTCATACAGGAGCTCTTCTGATACTACTCTGCTAGAGAACCACAGAGGCCAAGGTATCACTAAAATCAGTAACAAGAGAGGGACCAGCATCAGTGGGGCTTCTCCAGGAGAGGGGCCAAGCTAAAAGCTGAAGTGACCCTGGAGGAGGCCATACCCTCACCAATGGGGGACCATCCCCCAGGAACCTAGCCAGCAGGCAGGGATGGGGGTGGGCCACAGGCTCCAGCAACAGCCCCAACGTGGCAGGGTAAACCCAGGAGTCCAGTCAGGTGCCAAAGGAGACAGAACTGCTACATGGGATCAAAGGATCCATCTAGAAGACCACAGGGACAGATTTAAGGCTTTGACACGCCTACAGGGTGGGGCTGCTATTTAGCTACTTGTAGCTAAATAAAGAGAAATAATCTAATGTGCTTAGAAGTAACATTTTAGAGTCTTGTTTCTCTGATTCTAATTGTTCTGATTGTTTTGTAGTTCTAAGTCTGAGAAAACCTAAGTTTAGTTTTCTTTTAGATATTGAGAAGTGTAACAAACATAGACAGAGGAGTCTGAGGTGCAAGAGCAAATCCCACCACAATCTGCAAGATTTGCAGTGGAATTAAGAGTACTGGGAAAACATTGTTTCCATATACATGCATTTTCATTTTTGGGTGTGGGTGTAAGGCCATAGGATATTATTCTGCATGGTTTTTATCTTATTTGCATGCTCTCAATTTTACTCCGTGCTCCATTAAGGTGGGGGTGGAACATTCTGTAAAGAGAAGTGCAAAATGTCCGTTGTCATGGGAGCTCCTAAGTATTTCCTTACTTCTCTGCTCTGAGATACTGCTGGGTGTAACAGGCTAGAGAATCACATCAAAGAGCTGCTAGCCAGCAGCTTTTGCCATGGCTGAAGAGAGAAGCAAGGAACAAAGCCTTTGAGATGTTGAAAAATGGATGCTTTCTGAGGCATCAGAGGAAGTGGCAGATAGGTTTTTCTGCAATTCAAAGTTAACGGGGTAGTTGCAGCCTTCACCTGGCTCATCTTCTTGCCATGTTGGAGGCTGTTAACGGAGCCTGTTCCCTCAGGGGGATGGTGTCACATCTGTGAGGGCATGGTCTGCACCAGGGTGACTTCAACCCCTGGCTAAAACCCCATCACAGAGCAGCCCTGCTCAGGCTGCTCACTGACAAATAGTTATTTGGGTGGTTTATGGCTTTCATAGTGGAGATTCCAACAGAAATCATAGAATTACTTTTTCCAAAAGGCAACAACTATATTTCAAACTGATAGCGTCCATGTGGTACATGCTGTGAACACAAATGGGTTGTGTCCATGCAAGCTATGCACAGTCTTTGATTTACCCTTCAAAATCAACATGTCGAAGAAAAAATATCCCCAAAAATGGTTATAAAGAACCACCTGTGGTTTGATATAAATCCTCGATAACTGGTATTACTGTTCCTATGCCACCCCTTCTGTCCAGTCAACAAAGGGACATTGCAGGATTTAGTCATGTTTGGCTGATCAAGCTGACAGTCTGTATTCCTAAAGGCTGTTGGCAGCCAGCATAAGTCAAAGCAGCCCTGAGGTTGATTTAATTTGTACTGATGGACCTGCTGGAATAGACTGACCTCAGAATGAACTTCATCCTACCTTTTTACCCTTTTTTCCTACCTAGGCTATATGCTACTCAGCATAGCCTACTGAGTATATAAATATGCATGCATTTTATTTTTCAGTTGAAAAATTGAAAGGCACTGAATAATTTCGCTAATTCTTAAGTAGGTCTAAGACTGCCTCCAGGAAATTTTTTCCTGCTCTTCTTTTGAGCAGGAAATATCGTTTGGGCAGTTCCAGCAAAGCAGTGTAAATAATCATGCAGGGCAGTCAACATAGTTCATCGTTTCTAGAGGTTTAACATACTGAGATGGTATCTGGACTACTGATATAAATAAAACCTATCTTTTTAGGAAAAAGAAAAATTAAAAAAGCCAACAACTATTGTACCTCAATAACCTGGTAATATAATATTGCCACTGCAAGTAACAGGCTGCAAGCTTTGTACTGAGGTTGTACCACAGCACAGATGTTTGACACCTTTGCTTTGTCTGAACGTACCTTAATATGCCTACAGTTCGGTTTTGAATTGGTCTAGTTTTAACTTTTTTTTAACCCTGGCCAGATGGCTATGGCTATTTGCTTTCACTTTTCACTGTATAATACCACCATAGTTTTATACAGATGGTAGTAATAAACAACCTTTCAATGTAAAGTGAGCTATTTATGATTAACATAGCAAAGCAGTGCAGAGGAACACAGGTCCAGTGTAATAGTAGAGAACTTGAGAAGCGGGGACTCGGGATGCACTGTACCAGGATACTGAATTTTTCCAACTTGCTGCACACTGATATTGCTACCTATAAAATTCTACAATAATAAGCCATGAAAACTTGATATTTTTACACACTTACCTGGCTCGAACCTCTAAGATCTTTTTTGGTAGATATTCTCAATTGTCTAAGAATAAACATACATATATACACACACAAATTCTGATTGGCTCACATTAATTTGACTTTATTGTTATATATTTTGAAAGACTGCATCCTTCAGCCAATTTCCATAAGTGTCCTGCATCTCAATGCTTTTCAAGATTTTGAAATAAATGAAATTACTACACTTCTTAAAGGAAAAACCCAAATTCAGGTTCATGTTTTTTTTCTTTCTGCATTCTGGGATCTTGTCACAAGGCCCTCTCATAGACTACTTTTTCAAGTTCTTTTTATTACAAGGCTGCTAGTCGGTTTTGGCCCTTTGTGGGTCTTACTCAAGAGTTATCCTTGTTTTGCTTTTCCTGTGTTTATTTCTCCTATTATGTATGCTCCCAAACTATTCAAAATTTAAATCTATTTGTGATGTACTTTTTGTTGCTTAGCCTCACTCTCATGTAATAAAAAACTTTCTAGGGAAGATTAAAAGTATGCTCTCACATGGCAGTATGGAAGGGCAAGAATAACACAAAGGACCTCTCCATTTTTCCCTCAAAACCAGTTTTCAGTATTGAATAATAGCATGAAACGCCCAATAAAGGCAAACAAAAATTAGGAAGAGGCATGATGAAGGCCCTACATCTTTCGCATTCATAAGGACACTGAAAGCAACTTTTAGCACAGAGTAACAAAGTTCCTGTTCTACTTGTCAGCAAGACCGTAAGAACCTTTGCTGTAGAGAAAGATTCACTGTGATACTGACAGCTCTGTCAAATTCTCGTAACTTACCGTAAGTGGTTGGTTTTCTGTGTTGTGTAACTGGTATTCTTGCATCTTGAACCAACGTTACAGAAAAGGGTCCGCATGAAAGGATAAAGGCCCCGACTCGGTAAATCCCGAGCTTCTAAGTAACCTAAAACCATACAGTGGCAGAATTAAAAACAGCGACATTGCAGTTACAAACCTGTACCATCACATCGTGTTCCCTTCTCTTAGTGGTTTTGTCACCTTCAAACAATGAATTTGTATCGTTGGAAGGTGTCCTATTTAAGAACAACTATTTCAGCACAGGAAATGAGTAACTTCTGTGTCAGACTGTAACAACAGGATATAACACTCCAGAGTCTTTGAAAAGTTGGTTTTCAGAGTAGTAACGCTGTTGCAACATCACATGCTTTCTAGCCTTTCTTCTAGAACTGATTTGTGACCTAGATAAGAATACAGACTTCTTCACAAAATAGTATTTCTTCTTTTTTCCCAGGCTTTCATGAGATGAAGGAACTGGTATGGAGCAATGTCTGAATGTACATCCATCAAGGTTGGCTAAACAGCAACTTGGAATTTAAATTTCAAAATATAAAACAACTTCTTGCCTATTTTGAAACAAAGCTATAGGTTTCATTTATTTTCTAAAATTTAATTTCAGCTAAAATTGAGAAATAATTGAAAAATTATTGCCCTTTTCCTCTGGATAACCTTCTTTTGGCAACCATTACATCAAAATTAAGGGAATAAAATGAGAAGGAGATAAAGCTAACATTTGGGCTAATACTTTTACTGAATATTCAGAACCAAAAGATGCAGAAATGGGTAATTTACCACGTGTACCTGATACTTAAAACCACTAAATTTATTTAAATTCAGGTGTCGGTATTTTTGAGGCATGTACCATTAGAAACTGCACTGTTAGTAAACCATCCTTCATTCCTCAGGATCTGTACCTGATGTATAAAAGTTGTCTTTACCCCAGACCAGGACACCCACCTAAATACAGCTTGCTCAGATCCACAGCTAGACTGAATCCCACTGTAGGATTCTTTCCATTGACTCCACTATATTTAGGGCTCCCATTCTAGGATATCTTTACTATTTTCTAAATAATTCTACAAGCAGAGGTGACCAAAACAAAACAGAGGGGAAACAAAACATACAGTTTTCCTTGTATTTAGGGGGCTCCTGGAAGCGGATTGCAGCCAGAATCAAGAAAAGCACACACGGCCAGACTATTTCAGTGAGAGACAAGACCTGAAAAGGAAAAGCAAAACCCGTCAGTACTATAGAAAACAGGATCTGGGAAAAAATTCATATATCCTTTAATAAACAACATTCAATATCCACTCTACAACTACTTGAGGGAAAAGATCCTTAAAATCAAATTAGTAATTAAGACTTCTATTTTAAATCCTTATAACTTTTCCAAATATGCTACTTTCAGAGTACAAAAGCAATTTTCACTTCTGTTTATAGTGTTTGTCAGTATTTCCCCCTGGTCGACACAGTGACTCTGACAATGTGATGACAGTGACATCCAGCTTTCCCACACCTGAACCTCTTAAAATGCCAGCAGCATTCTACAGCTTGCTCCAACTCCTCATGCTCTCCTGAAGCCTGCTGTCCTGGAGGTCTACCTCTTTGTTCTTCCCTGGCTACCTGACTGCTGCCATGTGCACCCTTTAATTCCCCTGCAGCCAGCTCTCTCCAAAAACTGCCTTTGTCACCTCCATCAGCTTGTGAGCTAACAGACCTGAGGTTGCCTACCACCACACCTCTCGCATCCCTGCCTTCCTATTTCCAGGGCTACAAGGAGAAGGCAGCCAAGCTGGTGCACTGCAGGGCTCACAGATTTTAAGCTGGCCGCCCCTGAGCAAATTGCATGTACACAGTATGCACTTGCTCCCCTGCAGAGAGGATGCAACCCCCCAAAAGGATTGCTCGGAGAAAATAAATTAAAGAAAAAACAAACCCAAAACCAAACAACAGCAAACAAACTGTCTCAATTTTCAGCTGCAAAAAATTAAGAAAATGCCACTCAGCCAACTTTCAAAAGACGTCTAGATTCACTGATAAAGCGATAGGAAAGCATGAATACTGAACTCAATAACAGAAATGTAGTAGAAATGACAAAGAACTACACTACAGATCACCCATTAGAGGCTATTAACTTTTCTGAAGCATAATGGGGTTTTTTACATCTAAACTATCAGAGTCAAATCAAATTCCACCTGGGAAGTGATTCCTAAACTTGGCTGAGTTAAAAAAATATCTGAAAAAGTAAATAATGCTTAAGAAGAAAATCTAATGACAGAGTTTTCCCTGAGGAAAAGATCTGCTCTGCCGAACATGATGCAAGGAACTAAAGGCTTCCTGAAATTTAGGGAAATTGCCATTTATTTAAGCTAAACACACTCAAAACCAATAAGAGCTAACAAAAAAAACAAACCAACCAAAAAAATAAAATTAAAAAAAAAAAACCACCAAAAAAAAAGAAACCCAAAAAAACCCCACCCAAAACACCAAGGCCTACTGCTTTCAAATTTGTAGGGAACAGTGAAGGCCAGCTGCTCCCTAAAGCAAGGCTCAGCTTGGAGTCTAGATTTCCAGGTGAGTTTGCAGTGATAAGACAGGCCTAAGGCCAAGGCAGGAAGCTAAACCTGCAAACCACAGTCACAGCCAGTAAAAGCAGCCAGGATCAGATGCAGTCCTGCAATCACCAGGAGAAAATATAGTTAACTAGAGACCACCACTCCTGCTGAAGGCCCCAGACTGAGTTTAAATAGGGGCAGGGCTCAGTGTGTGGGTGGAGACCCTGGTGAGGCTGTTCAGAACCCTGACACCTGTGCTGAGCTGTAGATGTATTTACATATTCACTTGATTATGCCCTCTAGATAGGATAGAGCTATTTATCATCTGCCCTTCTTTGCTCCTACTCGTCTTTCTGCAAGCTGGAGAAGTCATTTGGTATTCTACATCGTGGAGACCATCTCTGGGGAATTTGTGGTCTAACCAAAGTCTTCTGATATCAAGCCTACTGTTCTGTTCTCTGTCTGTCCGATTGCACTGGAATTTTACTAGGGGATTCCTTTACCTCTTGCAAGCATAAGTAAATAAATTGAAAGTGCAATTGGCTCAATAGCTTCCAAGTTCCTTGCACAATATCCAGAATCATAGTTGTGACCCCTGGGCACTAAAATAACTATGCCAGCATTTTGCTCTTTCAGTATACCAACCAGAACAGGACACAAAGTGATCTAAATAAAACCATGGTGAGGAGCCACTACAGCTAATTCCAGGCAGCTCTACATCTGGAAGCACAGGTCTGAACTCATGGCTAAAAGAAGTAACTGGTTGTCACCTACCAACTTACTTGACCTGTTTCTGTGCTTTTTTGACTGACATTACAATTTAGAAAAAAACTGAACTTTAAAAATTTGACCCACTGAGAATTGCTGCTGCATTATCAGGTGATATGTAGAATTTGAAGCAGAGAAGGGGAAGAAATAAGCTATTAATGGGTTTAACTGAATGTTATCTGGCCAGAAACACAAGAGAATAAATACTGACTAGAAAAGTCACATAGGCTGTAACATAATAGCATATGCCAGCTAAAGAACAGTTGAGAACTGTCCTTCGGTTTAAGCTCTTCCAAAATTAATTTGCTTAGTCACAATATCCAAAAATCTGCCATACGTGAGAGGGTTATTATTCAAAATCTGGGACAACTAAGACAACGATTCTTAAAATGTAAAAATACAACAGCAGCATTTTTTAAAATGGGCAAGTTATTCTTTTCTTGTCTTTTTTTTTTAACAAATTTAGGGATCAAATCAATCATTGCACAATGACGCTAACACTGGACTAGTAGAAAGGCAGATTCACAGAATTGTAGGAGTTGGAAGGGAGTTTTGGAGATCAACTAGTCCAACCCCCCTGCCAAAAGCAGGGTCACCTAGAGCAGGCTGGACAGGAATGCATCCAGACAAGCTTTGAATATCTCCAGAGAAGGAGACTCCACAACCTCTCTGGGCAGCCTCTTTCAGTGCTGTGGCACCCTCAAAGTAAAGAAGTTTTTCTGCATGTTCAGGTGGAACTTCTGTGTTCCAGCTTGTGTCCATTGCCCCTTGTCCTGTCACTGGGCACCACTGAGAAGAGCGTGACCAGATCTTCTTGACACCCAACCTTTATATATTTATAAGCATTGATGAGATCCCCTCTCAGTCTTCTCTCTCTTCTCCCAGGTCTCTCAGCCTGTCCTCATAAGAGAGATGCTCCAATCCCTTGACCATCTAATGAAATAAGAGCTGTAAACAATTTTTACTCTCATTCTGGGCTGCATTCATCTTGGTTGTTGCCATTCACCTGAGAAACCTCATTATACCTAAAGAATAGGGTAAATAGCAATGAGTTTGAGGAATCTATAAAATTCATGGATTAATAAATGTATCAAATTTGTGACTGGAGAATAACAGTGAGCAAGGCAAGTATAGGTCTATTAGAATAATTTCTGTTGTTCACCAGGTTTTTGGAAAACAAATAATTCCCCCTTTTCCATTTATCTCCACAATTTCAGTATGTATTAATGGCTTTTCAGAGTTATACATCTCAGTCTAACATGCTTATGCTTTTCTTTGTTAGAGTAACATGGATGTTGATAATAGCAACTGCAGAGAACCTTGCCCATATTGCTGTGGACTGCACCACCTGTCCTTACTACCACCTCAACCATGGTCTGGGTAGCAACAGCAACAACATAACCACAGCAACCAGGCAGCTGATGCTTGGACATGGGGGAGTCTGAAATAGTTGGTGGTTGTTTCCAGCTTCCAAAAGAGCCCTTAGCACACCTGTCCTTTGGAAAGCTAATGACTTTTTTAGACTAACAAAACAAACCCCACTCAGCTGGCTTCCAGCAGAGCCTGTGATAACGGGGAGATCTGGGGTAAGTACAAGAACTGAGAAGGCAGTTGCAGAGGCAACAACAGGTTATGCTGAAGTGGAAATGGGTTGGAGGACTCAATGAACTGTCAGCATGCTGCAGATATTAAGAAAGCAAAATTGATCTTACTGAGCAAGTTATTCCTGGTAAAGGTGGCAAGAAATGCTGCTGTACAAGGCATATTCATGTTCAAACAGGAAAGACACCAACAGAAGAAGGTCCAAAGAAAGGGCTTTTGAAAGATGGCAGCCCTTCTGCTGCTGCTTTGCAAAAGCACTGAGGGGAACCGGAGTCTGATTGCTCATGGCAGTTTTGGTGAGTTGCACCTGAAGCAAATGGTGAATCTGGTAGCAGAGCTTTAGGACCTGGCTCATAAAGGCAGACAACTTTGTAACTGCTCACTGCTATTTTATTTTATTTTCATTTTTTGCACTGATGCAAAAACATACATGTGCAAAACAAAGAGCACTTGAAAGTAAGCAACTTTTAGGACTGTTTATATCTTTTAAAGTGTGGAAGAAACGAGTGTGAACTTGAAAGGGCAGAAACAGGACAAAGATGACGCTCATTGTAGGGGCAGTTGAAAAGCAAGAATTACATCAGCATTTTCTCTCATGCTTAACTTTAATTCAAAATGAAAAGAAGAAATAATAGCATTTTATTTTTTTTAAGCAGGTGTAGTTTTAGGATAGGCTATGTTTCTGTTTTCTTCCTACAGTTGTATTAGCAACTACACACTCTAAGTAATTCACAACATGATTATAATCCCAGTTCTCTGAACTGGGGTATCAGGACAACTGAATTTGGGAATCATGTTTTATACTTTACTTATCTGCAAATTTGCATAGTAATAAATGCTACATAAACAATAGTTAAGAAGTGCAATGATAGAAAACTTAAGTAATACGGTTGTCTCGTAGTGTGCATCTCCTGAGTTTCCATAATCTGTAGCTTAGAAGTAAAAGCTTCTGAGAACTAAGAAATGAGAAGGTATCTTCTACACAATGGCAATTTCAAACTCCAACTGATGTCCAAACACATGTGTTATCCTGTGCTGCCTTTGAACCATGTTAGTAAGAGATGCTGATGCCTGCCTGGATTTCAGTCAAAACACCTCCTCTTTACAGAAGACTTATGTCTGTCACAGCCCCTTTACCCTTCACCATGTGAAATCAACTAATACCACATGACACTCCTGACATATCATTAGTGCCACACACTTTTCTTCTAGCCCTAACTGCAGGTAAATAACCACGAGAAGACAAACACGTTCTGCAGATAGACCTACACACAGTATAATACAGAGTGGAAGTGTACTAGATCTTTCAGGAGGGGCACCTCTCCTCTGATTTTCAAGGATTTGACCTGTCCTTTGCATAGGTGGGCGATCCACCTGGATTTCTCCTTGTCTAACTGCAAATAAGAATGCTTTCATGGCTCAGTGTTCACACAATAAGCTCATAGGGCGGTTTTGCAAATTACCCGTCAGTTCCTGGCTCTGGACAGTCAGAATTAAGTTTGCTTTGGGTCAATCTTTGTAATTACTGGTGTGGGGAAGTCTGCATCTCAATGAGCTCTCTATTCAGGAAAGGTACCAATAAGGCAAATTTAAAACTTAAATAAGTTAAGATTTTGTCCCTCAAAATTACATAAGAGGGAAAACTAGACAGAGCAAGGAGAAAAATAGATCAGCATGGAGGAGAGCAGGAGATACTGAGAAGCCACTTAATGCACACTAATTGAAGCATGAGGAACAGGAAGCATACAGAAGTGTTTAGGAATGGAAAAGAATATAAACCCTCCCCCCAAAATTTCTTTTATGTTAAAAAACTTCACTTGAAATCCTTTGGAGAAGAAATTCTAAATCACAACTTTAAGTGAAATATTTCTGATATAAAAAGCTGTATGTATATTTAACTGAGGTAATCCTATCCAAAGAAGCCAACATCCCTCACTGCAAATCCCCAAATCAACACAGACAAAGGAAATCAACGAGAAACTATTAACTGCAGTGGCATATTTTTCCACAAAAATGCTCTCTCAGTTGAGAGAATTATTTTCTTTTTAAATTTAAAAAATTATGTAAATTGCAGTAAAAGCAAACAGTGACATCTCACCTCATTTTTGAGTATTATATTAATTTTGACTGCTGTTGAAGTAGCTACCACATTCTTCTGCATATTGGAAATTGAAAGTTTAAATTAGGCTTTGTAGAATGGACAAGAAAGGAAATTAAGAAGTATATTAAATTTTAATAAACAGTCCTTGCATTCCCCATATCTAGATATTTATCTCAGTTGTGCAAGCTTTCTTACATTACCATTGAGTACCTGTAATGTGAAGGAAACTGATTCTCATTCTTCCCACTGCTACAAACACTACAAACATCTAATGATAACTAAAAGATAAGCTGTGGCTCTCCAAAAGTTTTATGAGATTTTCTGTCTCATTCACAAATTTGGGAGCATTGCTATGTTCAGCCATTTTAGAGTTAAAACACGCTGTTGTTCTCTACTTGCATTTTCAACCATTAGGATACCAAAGGCAAAACAAGGCAGTCAGCCTGTCGCTACCAATCTGCTGTGAAAAGGGAAAATTAAGGTAGATAGCAACATTCTTTCCAACAGATACTAAAAGAAGACTTAAAATACTCCTTTCTTTATCATTTCCAAAAACTCACCGGTTGCCTCACACGGCAGAGCCAATTCTTCCAAAACAGAGCCTTGAACTGGTGCATAACATGCCCCATATCGTCTTCTCTTTCCTTCATGCACTTGCAGAGTGGCTTCTTAAGGACTTTCTAACTCAGAATCATCTCACCAAGCAGTCTGAACGTATTATTCAGTAGCTGATTAATTCCAGTGCTACAGAATGGTGCAAGATTTTGCCTGCTTGCTGAGAAAAGATGAGATTATGTTTCTGCCTCTTGTTTTGCATTCGTTGAGGAATCTCATCTTTCCATTTGCTTAGTGCAATGAGCAGTAAGGGGATGGGTTTGTATAAATGCCTTCAGGGTGTTTTTACTCCACAGTATATATTCTGCACATGTTCCTACTTTTCTGGAATAAAAATGAACACAAACAACAGGAAAAAAAGAATATGTAACATACATTTGCCTTTCTCCAGAGTTTGGTGACTGCAGTGTTCATGTCATTTTGCATGTGTATGCTTAGATTTTTTGGGGAAAAAATAAAGAATAGTAGGAAAATAAGTATACTGTTTAACCACGTAGTCCCATAAATGTCTGTATACTTCTAGAACACACTTATACACACTTATCTAGCATTGGTCTAATTGCATCATCACATGACTGTTTAATTTTATCTTAGAGAGGGTGTGTGTTTGACATTTCATTCTCCTTTTTCTGTATACATTAGCTACTTAAAGGAGGAATATTACAAGTCACAAAACTGTGTTAATTAATTGCCACATACCACCCAGGATGAAAATCTGTCTTCCAGTACTTCCTTCAGCAAAAAGGAGGGAGGGCAATTCCTGGAGCTGTCAGGAGGACCTGCCAGAGGGGAGCCTGCACATACCTGTGGCAGCAGGGCTACCTGGAGAGGCAGCAGGTGTTTGGCAGTTCAGAGCTGTGCTGTTTCACTGAGGGGTGAGGATGACTGCCCTACCGAAAGGAAATGCCACCTTGAGTGGCAGAGTAAGCTTTCTGTATGTTTTGTTCTACCCAAATGAAGAGAATCTGGTCCCCAAAAGCTCTCTCAGTGGTCACTGGGAACACATCACACAGCCATGATAGGAGGTGATTCAAATCACCTAAAATCTGAATCATGAATCACACACACAGACATTGGGACAGTGCAATGCCTGAATAAATTTTCTTTATTTCTCATTATTGCTGAGTAAATTTGATCATTGCACTTTCTGCAAAACGTGTTACTAATGAATGAAAGAGACATCTTAACATTCATGGCTATTTTCCCATATTAAGAAGAAAATCCCCCAAAATCTAAAAACCTCTTGGATACAGAAGTCACCGGTGAGGAATCCCAATTTCCACTAGACTTGAGATAAAGCAACAATCTAAAAAAATAAGTCTGATACTTCTGCAATGAGCAGCTACACATCTGCAGGTCCCCTGAGCTCCTCCAGTTCCCTTGGGATGAGGTTCAGCTGGTGTCTTACGTCCAGTGTCTAAGCTTCCCTTTCCCATGTTTTGCATTTGGTTCACCCAGAGGCAGGTTGTGGCCCTCTGGAGCATGTTGTGAAATTTAGTTACTCCACTTCATGTTAAAAACTTTGTATTTGAAATGTTGTAAAATTCTGGTTTAATTTTTACATTTTCCATGGGTTCAAGGGATAGAGGAAAAATAGATTATATAGGTGTCACGAATTTGTAAATTTTTACATATTGGTAAAAATTGCCTCCCAGAAAAGCAAAGTCATAATCTGTGCTGAATGCACAATGTGTTCTGATGCAGAATATAACTAGTTGAATTCCTTTCTTGGTCAAATATGGTAGGATTTCCTTTTATTTTCTCTGCTCTGAGACTAAAAAATTACTGGCGTAATCATCACATTTAGAGAAGAGCAACGAAGCTGGTGAAGGGCCTAGAGAACAAGTCTGATGAGGAGCACCTGAGGGAATTGACATTGTTTAGTCTGTCGAAAAGGAGGCTGAGGGAAGACCTTATTGCTCTCTACAACTACCTGAAAGGAAGTTGTAGCGAGGTGAAGGTCAGTCTCTTCTTCCATGTGACAAGTGTTAAGATGAGAGGAAATGGTCTCACGTTGAACCAGGGGAGGTTTAGGAAAGGCGTCAGGAAAAACTTTTTCTCTCAAAGAGTGGTCAAGCACTGGAATGGCCTGCTCAGGGAGGTGGTGGAGTCACCGTGCCTGGCGGTGTACAAGAAGCATCTGGATAAGGTGCTCCAGGACATGCTGTAGCAGCTTAGTGGGTAGTACTGGTGAGAGGAGGACAGTTGGACTAGATCATCTTGTAGGTCCTTTCCAACCTTGTGTTTCTATGCTTCTATGATTGGATATTAGGAAATATTTCTTCACAAAAAGGGTTATAAAGCCTTGGAAAAGTCTGCTCAGGGAAGCGGTTGAATCACCATCCCTGGAGGCATTCAAAAGACATGTAAGAATATTCTTTAGTGGTAACTTGGCAGTGCTAAGTTAACAGTCAGATTCAATGATCCTAAAGGTCTTTTCCAACCTAAATGATTCTATGACTGTATGACTTACTTTTAAATAGAAATGTGAAAGTCCTCAGGACATAGTAAAAAGCTAAGCATCTCAGTGTTTACCTGAATGATGCACCTCTAAGGCAGGATTAATTATTTATGAAGGTGGGTCTACTGAGCACATCTTCTGTTCTTCCATTAACCTGTTTCCCATTCCACTTCTCTGTCATGGTATGGGCAAAGTGCACACCTCTAGCAGTCATCAAGCACTTTACCATCTTTCTGTTTCCTCCAGTGCTGAAGAGCACCCTCCATGCTGTGCAAGAGAAACATGTCACCCATGTCTCACCTCTCTTACCATTCCCCCCTCTCTGGGGCACTTCTTGTGTCATGTCCTATGGTGGCACAGTGTAGCTGGGCAACCAACCAGAAAGGAAGAATGGCTGAGCTCCTTCAGCAAGAAGATCCACTTCACAGCTGGCTCGCCCTTGCTTAAGGGATGTTTCCTTGCTTTTGGTCAAGCAATGCTAAAACCCCTGCTATTTCATAGTATGTAACAGTGATTTTGTTCACCAGAATCAAAGGCGAAATTCTGAGAAAGAATGACAAGAAATCTGTGCACATAACAAGTATGTATGGTTAAACAAATATTTGTCAATGACTGAATATTGTGAATATATGTATGGGTTCACACAGCCGTTTTTGAAAACTGGAGAGCACAATCTATAGTGTGTCATTTGTGGGAAATGGTAAACTAATCAGTCAGCATAATGAATTACAAGCAAGTATTTATCAAAGCACCTGATACAGAAGGCAGTGCCTGACTAGTATGTAAGCTGAAATAGCTCACATGAACCATTTGCCAAATTATTTTGAACAAGTATTCTGAAAAATCTCTGTTCATCCAAGTATGTAATGTGCATATTTTATTATGCTCTATATAATTACATATTCATAAATGCTGCACTCTATTTTTTAATGTTAAACAATTTTTCATGGATACAGGAAATGACTATTTTATATGCAATTATTATTTGGTACTAATGAACTACTGACTCCTCATTTTACTATATAAGACACGCAATAGAGAAACACCTTTCACCAGGAAGTTAACTTCGTTTGCCCTCATACATCCTTGTCCTTTCTTAAAGAAATTCATTCTTGCCTAGTAGAGTTTGTTTTTCCAGAACAAAAATTTTGGAAGTAAAAGATACCTCATAAACGTTCAACCACAAACAATCCCTGCAGTGGCACTCTGGGAAGTTACTTCTAAAAGTAATTTTTTAAGAAACAGGATGTATGAGCCTGATTGTATTATATGCAGTGTTATAGAAATAAGAGAAATATGAAATCAAACCACCATTCCCCGCAACAAATCCTTGGCACAAAAGAGACAACAGTACTTAAAATTAAGCACACAGGCAGGAAAAGCAAATCAGTTTGGAATATTTTTGGAAAGACACATCAGCTGTATTGCAGCCACCGTGGAAGCGCTTTTGAGTGACCCACATTTCTTCAGCACTGTGTCAAGCAGTATCCTGTGCAAGTTCCAGCCTTAAATAGCAATTTTGTTTAGGAGTTGCATGTACAAAGAGCTTTAAAAAGCTCAAAGACAGCACAGTTGCTTGTAGGCCAAATAAACTATCTGCTTTCAGGGCACCTTAAGAGGGTGGCTGTAGTCAACAGCTACATGTTGAACATTGCAGGGCAAATTAGAAGGTTGTATCATGCTCCACTCATTCCTTCTGGGGTGGAAAACAGTATGCTAAGAATCGGGTCTCCAAAGTGAGGACAAGATAGTGACTTGCCCTTTTTCTGCTTCTGCTTAGCTTTACCAGCCTTTGTCTCAGCTTTAACTATAAAGTTTACTTTTATAATATGCAAGCTATCCAAAACCACTGGGGCAGAAAAGGCAGAGAACCTTTTTCCTGCATCCGTCTCTGGTTTTAAATCTCAAGTGCTTTATAATATGATACCATCAACACGCCGTGTCTAGCCTACAGTTTTAATATAGGCTAATTAGAGTAGGTTGGCAAGCACATTCAAAGAAACATAGTTTTATATGTTAAATAGGTTAAAGCCCAGGAGCCCAACATACTTTTTGGTAGATGGGAATGCATTCAAATCATGTGAGAATATGGCTGGGAATCTGGTAAACTAGCGTATTTTCCTCCTACCACCCACAATTTCTTTCACAAAGTTTACTGTGTGATCACAAGGCTTTCCTTTTAACATTATTAGGAAAACTACTTGTAAATATTTACATGGCACAGACCTGTTTTGCAGACAAAGTGCCCGCAGCATGACATCAATTAGTAGCATCTTTCCTGGAAGACACTTCCTATGTGCAAATTTAGGATATGATGAAAAATGTTAGTTGTGGGCAAGGTCAAATAATAGGATTGATTAAAATGGAGCCACACATTTTCAAAGAAAAACCAGACCAAATCTTACACAGAGGCCGGTGGTTTGTTTGAGTTTCTGGGCAACTCTAGGAATTTCATTCTTGTAATATGACAGTCTGAGAGTAAACTGAAAATTTTCTCGCAGTTACAAACTCAGCGCTGACAAGAAGCATCTGGAATCAGGTTTCTGTGTCGTATAAAACCGTCTCTGTCTGTCTTTTTCTGCTGCTGCATTTTATTTGTAGCCTGAGAAAAAGCATTGCGCCTGTCAGCATTACTCTTTCTTCTATTATTGCGCCACAGAGTTTCAGATTTAATGTTGCTCTGTTCAGTGACCCCCTTTCTCTTCAGGCAGAAGACTTTTTTAACTGTAATTTGATTAATACTCTGGAGTATAATATTAAATGGTAATTATTATAGGAAGAGAAAGCACGTATTTAAGTCACTCCAACTTAAAATCTGAGAAGCTTTAGAGAAACTAAACCTCAACATCTTGTAGCAAACCATAATAGGGCCATCAGTTCACAGTACTGTGCTTTTTTGTATTCAGTTGTTGCATGCAGATCCCATCCCCAAAGCTCAATTTGCTGCATTCAGAACATAACTAACGGCTGCTGGGCAAACCTAAAACAGTCACACTTTGGTTTCTTACACCTGTGTGGTCAATGGAAATGAAACAACTCTGATTCAACTGTATAAACATTTTATTTAGAAAAAACATTGAGATCAAGACTTGAGAAGAAAATCCAGTTCTGTTAAATAATGCACTGAAAATCCTTTGCAGGAATTTATGAAGAACGTTTAAAAATATATATTGCATATTACATGTGTATATTTTCAAGAAATACTGAAATTATTATTTACCTAGTTTTGGAACAACAGATAAAACCATTTATACTCCAAGCACTTCTGGCAATAGGTCATTCCAACATGAATAAAATAAATATCCACTCCTTCAAGTCACTGTACATTCTCAGTCTCTTGTAAACGTGAAACAAATGCATTCGAGCCTATTGCCACTGCGGGCTCAACCATTTAACAAAAAGGTAGGAAGAGGCTGTAAGAACACCATGAGTCACAGAACAAACCACTGCTAGAAAACACAATTTTATCCCTTCGTACTTCCATCCTATTAATATCTTCTGCATTCCTTCTTTGCTTTTATTCCTTCTGATCTCTGGAGTAAACCAAGTCTGTAGTGCATTGTTAGGCGCAGGGTGGCACAGAGAACAAAACTCGGCCTTTAAGGTTTCTCGGGGTTTGCAGGATTTGTAGATCTACCAGGAGATACCGCACTACTTAATATCAAACATATATTTAATATCTTATATGCTGTTAAAAATATCATTACACCACATCTTGATTCCTGTTCCGCAGCCTACATATGCTGCTTTTCTATATGATACAGAACTAACGTGAATGGCTAGTATTAAATATTTGATTTGCATATAAAAGCCTGTTAAATATTTTATAATTCTTTATGCACAGTTTTGTAAAATCTACAGGAAGGTAACTTTACTGCCGGATGCACACCGCTGAGTCATATCTTTATCTCTCTGTCCACTTGCAGTCACAAGGGAAAATGCAATTGTTCTTAATCGGGGTAACAGTCTGGCAAGTTTCCTCTGAAGCTAAGAAAAGTATTTTCTTGCACGTAAGATGTGTCTGTAGAGCACCCTCTTGCATTAGGAATACAGCATTACAGGGTGGTGACCAGTGGGAAACAGTAGGATACTTGCTCTCCTTTGAATTCTAATTTTAAGTTGTCACACATCCCTTTACTCTGTATTATTAGGAAACACAGGAGAAAAGTTTTAGCAGAAAGAAAAGTACAATTTCCGAGGGAACAGCAGGAAGGAGGAAGGACATATTTGCAAAAAGTGAATGGCTAAAGACTTCCAGGGGTTTCTGCCAGGGTCTGGTGTATTGAGTTAATAGAGTAATTCCATCACTCCATGAACGCTTGAACCTGAGCTCCAACTCAGCCAAGTCACAATGCTAGTTACATTTCAGCACACACTGCGGGAGAACTTTCATATTAGTTATCAAAATAGAAGTGCCTACTTTATATGCCTGTTAATACAAAAGCCATGTAGCTTCAATTAAGGAACCTCTTCTTTTTAACCAGTTGCCACATTCTTGCTGTCCTTCTTTTGAAAAGACAAATCACACCACCTCAGATTTACACCTCCATGATAACTGCAGTAACACACTTCCCCAAAACTTCAAACAGCCGCATTAGGTGATTCTTTGTTTTCTTGATAAAATATTTCTTCTCTTCTTTAGGGAATTCATAGAAAGGATTCCTTTTACAACAGCAAACTGCCTCTTCCAAACCCACTCTGATCAACTCAGTATAAGCTTCAGCCTCGAGCACAGCACATTGCTGCTCAAATCCTCTCCTTTTTATCTCCTTGCTGTTGTTCTGGGAACAGGAGGTTGCAAAGCAAGGATGTGCTTTGTTGCATGCTTCCCATTGCGTGCAATGTCCAGGCAAGCAGTAGGCATAGTTAAGCATAGATTTTAATTTTTTTTAATTATTATTTTTTAAATAAAGAAAGAATAGTTAAACAAAATGCAGAGCCATTGTCACTTGACTCCTTCCCTTAATTTTGGGGGCATTCTCTGGAAACTTAGGTTTGTTGTATATCCCAAGCATAAAATAACAAAATGTGGTTTTAAAATTAAAGGAAGACTAAATTAGTAAATTAAAGGTATTTAAGCCTCCTTTTTTGTGTGTTTTTTTTAAACAAAAATATTTGTATCTTTTCCATTATGCATCTCCACTATGTTCCCCAGTTGAAAATTCATCGGATTTAAGATTGATCCTCATTGGCAGTTTCCTATTCACAAAAGTCACTGCCTCTTACATCTAACTCTTATGCTTGTTAACAGAACGTTGCAGACTAGAAGCCTTGAAAAGAAAATATCATTTAGCTGGATCAGTGACAGCTGTTCTGAGAGTTTATTCAAACTCTTCTACCTGTGAATCCTCTTTTTCCACTGCAGCAGAAGAGAGAGAAACGCATTTTTCTTTAGTTGACTACATAATTATATTCAACCATAGCAGCAAATCAGCAGTCAGCGTGACCGAAAAAAGAAACAAACATTAGGCCAACGGTAGTGGAAAAAATTACTGGTTTTGATGGCACGTACAGTATATGTATTCCTCCAGTTATTCAAAAGAACCGAGAACCACACAACAAAGAGTGTTATGTCCTGCAGACATGGAGTTAAAAAAAAATTTAAAAAAAAAAAACAAAGGGAAAAAAATGAACTAATATAATGCAGTCCTGTGTACATGCTATGCGTCTTGTGAATGCTTTTGGTTCCTTTTCAGTAAGCAGAAGCCTTGATTCAGCAAACTATTTTGAGTTCTTCAAAATTACTTAATGCATAAATGTTTCCTGGGTATTGATTCAATCATATACTTAAAATGGGGTATGAATGACCTTGTTGGATCAATATTTATGAAGTACAGATAATCAAGAGCTCAGTCCAAAGTCCTTAATTTTTAGAAAAGTCAGTCCCACACTTTGCAATTTCATGAAATTTTAATATATGAAAATAGTATTATTTGTCAAAGTTTGCAAAAAAATAAACTGCATTCACTTTACATTTTCTTTACAAGTGAAGCAACGAAGACAATTATAATTTATATAATTTTTTATAACAACAAGAAAGGATTAGCATTCTTAAGTTAATTTTAATTCGGTGGTTTTCAAGTAGTTGGCAATAAAGTTTGATTTTCTTCCTATATTTTCTTTTGCAGGAGGGATAAATAAAGCTTTCTCATATATTATAGCAGGCTTGTCCTTCACAACAGATCCACTTTCCAATTCACAGAAAAGTCTTAAGTCCAGCAGCGCGTAACTAAGCAAAACTTAACTGAAGTCCATTCAGCACATTCAAGTTCCCAAAACACAGTGACATAAATGATTAACTTCCACAGACACGCGGAATGCTCTAAACTATTCTGAGGCAAAAGACCTGTAATGCACAGAAGTCATGACCATGACTTCAGCCATGTGAAAGACTTCTGCTTCTGTTAAACTAAGGTGGATATTTCATACTTTCCCAAGCCTTTTCTTAATGAAATATCCCACTAACTTCTGTGGTCTCTGCTGATACTCCACAAGGACATCATGTGAGCTACTAATCTGATCCCCTTCAAGCCGATTCAGAAGAGTGACACAAACTACAGCACCTAGAAATTAAAAGGCAGCATTAGTTAGGAATGACATTCTGACCTCCTAGAGTCTAAAAGCATGAAGATTTGAACAAACATCTAGAAGATTAGAAATACAAAAGAAAATAAACCCCCCAAACCAGTGCACAGTACCATAAGATGGCTAGGGGACTAGCATGCTGTAGGTGATACAAAGAAAGTTACAAATAGTGTAAGATGACTGATCACTACATTAATAAAGCAAAAGCTCTCAGGCAGTTGCAGATACTTGTTATATCACAACTTATGATTTTCTGGATAGGAATTATATTTCACGGGTACCCAAGACTTGACTGGTAGGAAGTGATCAGAGACACTCGTCTAGCAGATGTAGTTAGAGACCTCTGCTATCTACCTTATCCCCAACTCAAATCCCTGGGCTGTGGATTCCATCCCTCGGGAACCAGCAGGTGAGCTGCTGCAACATTCAAGGATGGGGAGCACTGCAAGTGTACGAGGATCTAATGGATCATTTCAGGTTTGTCTGCTGCCTTTCGGTACTCAGAGCCCCAAAGTTAAAATCTTTTCACTCCAGCTGGGCTCTACCATGGCTCTTCTGTATCTGGACTTTCTGCTAGTGGCAATTTGCAGAGCACAAGCACATTACAGACTTACAAAGTACACAGAGCAAAAAGGAGCTGGCTCTTTAGTGGCTCAGTGATCCAACGTGCTGGGTTTTTAATCACTCTCAAGTCAGTAAGAACTGAAGATTTTTGATATAACTGTTGGCCTTTTCGCTTATTTTTCTTCATTTCTTCCTCCTTCTCCTTGAGCTTAAGGAAGTTTGAGAAACATCAGCGTTTCAACTTGGCAAACTTCTTGCCAAGGAAAATGAGAGACTATAGCTAAGATGGTAAGTAGAAAGGCACTTGTAATCGCTTACATTTTTTTTTTCTTTAATCTTTACTGAAAATTAGCTAGCTTGTGTATAACAATTAAAACCTTGTTTTACAATTAGGAATGGTTTATTCATGATGCTAGTAAAAATCTTGAACTGTTTGAGAATTAAAGTCATAAGTCTAAACAAAATATTTCTGTTTTCCATTTGATATGAAAGTATAGAAAGTGATTATAGTTTCAAAGTGGGTATCTTCTGTATACAGAAGTTATGTTAACACCTCATTCACAGTTTTGACCACAAACGCCCTGCAATGCAGAAAACTTCCTATAGCTTGAATAAAGTGACTCGAAGTTAGTTTACCTTTGACACCGCTGAGATTACACATTGCAGCGAATACGGAAGACTCCATCTCTATGTTTCTGACACCAGAATCATAAGCTTCCTTCAAATATTGCAGCTTCTCTTCTTCATTATATAAGCAGATTGCACCATCCAACCTGCCCTGTCCTACAAAGTAATTTTGTAGAAATTTTAAGAATTCTGAAGTCACAGAACAAATTCAGTTTCTAAACCGCGCAATTATTGCAGTTTCCTCTATATAATGTCCAGCTTTTACTACTATTCCATATTTTCATGCACAAGACAAACAGGACAAAGTGATTCTTACCTATTGCTACAGCTTCTACATTTTACTTATATTTTTAAAAATGTGTATCACAGTAATTTAATTGGTCTTCTCCAGTTTAAATTCTCAAATTCATAAATGGGAAAATGTAAGAAGTAGTTTACACGTATGTGCAGAATGTGTCAAAACTCAGTAACAAACTTTAAGCTGTAGGGAAGTGCTGCATTTTTTTCTCCTTAATCATTGTTGAGAAAAACTACCAGGCTTGAAAATGCTTTCCTGACACTACCTTAAAAGGATGAACATTTTATTACTTATAGACTCTCTAAGGTAAGAGACAAAGAGTCTCTTCAGCTAACTAGCTAATACTTTTATAATTTTTTTTAAAAATTGGTTTATTCAAATTATTCAAGAATAACACCTACAGATAAACAGCAGCAGGTTATGTACAATAAAGTTGAATTACACAGTTCCTTTATGTTTTCAGGAGATGTACTCCTGAATGAATGCCCTGGAGCCTGTTTTCAATTTTTGCTGTGTAAGTTGAAAACAATCTTGACACTTTCTTTTTTAGTGTTGCTTGCACCTGTGATTGGTGTCTGAGGATATACACAGACTGACAGTGTATGCTTCTGACCAAGCTTGAGCATTATTATGAAGACGAGGTGTTCCCTTGTGCATTGCACCCTTTGTCACCTATCCAGTAACAGCCAGAGATGGTAGAATCAGGTGCCACCTACACTCTGTTCTCACAAGATTTGAAACACGTTTATTAATAACTCTGGGAGATCAGAAAAGCACCTGAACGTCTATATGTTTATTTAAAGTAAGCCTTGGAGGTTTGCCTCTCCTGTGTAGCAGCATTGACACAACTGAGCAAAATACTGTCTTTGGTTGTTTGATCACTGCTTTGACAAGGCAACTCAAAGCAGGGAATACATTCTGTTCAGTGAACTGGAACCTTAATGTTAACATATTATTCAATATTTATCTGTTGCTGCTTACCAATAGATTTCTGTTAGTCTGTCGCCAGCCTTACCTTCATAGAAATCCAAAGTGCACATCGTGTTTCCAATGACTGTATTGAATTGATTGATTTCTTTACTGCATTGCATCAGTTCCTTGGCTAGCTGGTCATCTAGGTTTGTACTGCGAATTACAGTCTTTCCCAGAATCACCTGTTCAAATTGAGGTTTGAAGGTGGCATCTACAGACTGCCTAGTTATAACCACTGAGCCTGGCTCCAGACCTGCAGGGGTGGGGAACAAATATATAGCTTCACAATGCAGTTAATGCTTTGCTTCCACACATATAAAACATACATCTTGACCAAATCCTGCTTCCTTTAAAGGTGGCAATTTTGCCCATGACTTCACTATGAGAATTTTTTTGTGCATGCCTAGCTACTTCAGTTTATTACTACAAATAATTTTTGAAAGAATGCAATTTTTACTTTTTCACTACGTATTCTTTCTTATCCGATACTTCTCATACAAGGGAGGAATGTCCTTCTCTTCACTTTGTCAGATCTCCTAAGTGTATTTTCTCTATCCAGAGAAGCAGATATGGCCTTTTCTTCCAGAATTATGGAAGGAAAATTATTCCTCTCCCGTGCAAAACTGTTCTGACCACCAATCACTTATTTGCAGATAAATGCTTTACTCGCAGAACCATTTAGGTTGGAAAAGACCTTTAAGATAATCAAGACCAGTTGTTAACCTAATACTGCCAAGTTACCACTAAACCATGTCCTCTAGCACTACATCTACACGTCTTTTAAATACCTCCAGGGGTGGCGACTGGACCACTTCCCCAGGCAGCTTGTTCCAATGTTTCACAACCACTTCAGTGAAGAAACCTTTTCTAATACCCCTACAAAGATGATTTGCTTTAAAGAAAAAAAAAAANAAAAAAAAAGAAATCAAGACAGGAAATACCTATTCCACCAGAGGTGCCAATGCGGATAATGGTTATGTTGGAACACTTGGCATGATGCAACAGTTTGATCAGCTCGTGCAACATGATTGAAATAGAAGGAATGCCCATACCATGCTGAAATGAAAGCAGAAACTCACATTTGACATTCACACAGACAATGCAAAATATATACGGAAGAAGGAGCTGGACAATATCTCCTTCCTGTTAATCTTTTCCAAACGTCACTTAACTCACTCCCACAAAAGCCCTAACCTATGGGGCCTGCTGAAAGGCTACTGCAGATAAACAGAAAGACTCCCACTAACTTTGGTGGACTATGGATGAAGTACAACATTTCTAAAAATCATGAACTATACAATATTTACATTCACAGAAGTATAAGCCATGTCCTTTACTAATAGTTGGCAAACGCACTTCATCACAGAACTTTTATTAAACACAAGAAAAACACCACTCTGGTGTTTCACCAATCTGAAGTGCCAGTGAATAGTTAAGCTACTTTTTTTCAAAACAGACATTGTGGTTTAGTCACAAAGCAAAACAAAGTCCACCATAATTTGGTAATGCAATAATTACAACTCAAAAGAAAAGAATGTAGAATGATACTACAGTTATGTAATTGCAACTGAAGTATATAATCGTATCTAGAAATTAAAGGTATGAAACTTTAAAATGCACACAAATTGGCAGCACAAGTCCCATGGAATGTTACTCTTAAGCTATGTTAGCACATTTGACAATGCCACTGCAGATACTTAGCTTTGTATGTGATACAGCCATTTTTTCCCCACATGCATCAAGTGACCTTTTTTCCCCTTTACTCAGGATACAGAACAGGGACGAGGCAACAGTACGTCTCTGCTCTAAAAGTTTATACAGCCATTCCTGCAACACCTCAGTGGTACACTGAGGAAAAAGGAGGCAAGAAAGAAATAAAGGTCCCAGAGATTTTCCCTCATGCCAGAAAGGGCTAAAAAGGAATTCCTTAATAGCTGACAGCACTATTGCGAGCTTGGCTAATACAAATTTTAAAACCTGACTCGATCTATTAAGTGTTTAAAAGAAGTGTGCATTGATATTTTCTACCTGAACAGCATCCTATACCTGATAAGGTGAGGTACTTACACTGACCGACAAAACAGGTCCCACTTTATACATTGCATAACGGTCAGTTCCCGCACAGATATTAGGAAAGTCGTCACCAGGGCTCCCAAGCCCCAGTTCTTCAGCGATGTAGGCAGTAAAAGCTTTCATCCGTGAAGCACTTCCTCCAACACATACAAACTGGAGTGGACAGTATTCAACAAAAGAAAATCAACTGCATGATTCAGTATATCAAAGAACATGCAAAGATCAGCCCGAGTATGCAAACACCTTCAGTTAACACAAAGCTATGCCCAGATGTGGTTCTTCTCATAATCATTCTAAAACACCATGAAGAAAAAATGATGCCACCCTCCTATATAGCACCCAAAGCCTTCATCCTATTTAAACAAGTAAAAGACAGATACTGCCTCGAAGCCCCCCCAAAAGGAAGTTCTACCTGAACAGACTGCAGCATTTGCCTTTTTACTGGATGAAAAGACGCAGACAGAAACAATTATCACTAGTTTTGCTTGATATTGAAAATTACAAGAACCCACAAAATCTTCTCCCCTTTTCATTCATTCCTCAGTTGCTGGTATGCTGACACAGTCTTATTCTGAAGACAGCTACACCTTCTGCAAAAAAGCTTAGGCTTGCTCAATGAAATGCAGCAACTTACCTTTACATCTCCAAACAATGCTGGAAAATCATGGGTACCAGTCCCAAGAGCAAAATGGTACAGGATGTCTTCTTTCATTTTCTCCAGGTGAGGGTTGCAGAGATGGATAAAGCTCTCTCTGCCAGGATAGGAGCATTGTGAAACATATAGAGTATATACAAACCCCTCCATTGAACAGATGCTAATTTTGCAAAGTCAGGCAGCCAAGTTGAGAAATGCCACACCTAAGTACGCCCACACTATCTTATTTTGGTTCTTCATGCATTACTTTAAGGAAATCCTAAATTTCATTACCATCTTACGTGTTGTAATGAATCACATATGATATTTTACATTCCATTCACTGCACAGGATGAAATTGCTGAAGAAAAGCCCAGATGGTAGGATGCATTTGCAACAGCGCAACCTTTATCTTAAACAATGTTAAAGCTGTGAACCAGGGTAGGTCTTTATGGTGAGCAGAGCAATGGGAGCAGGATCAGTGAGTTTTCAATAGACCACCTAACTACACAGACAACCTATAACAAAGCTGAAAATTAAAATTGGCTTCTCTGTTTTGAGTAACACTTGGGAAAGGTGGGAAGATTTGTGCTTTATAAACAGGCCTGAAGGGAATTTCTGGCAATTTGGCTCATTGTAACTCTGTGTCATCCAGCCAGGAGCAAAAACGTCTATGGCATGAGACTGGTAACAACACTACAGAGGATCTGAAGTAGGAGAGGAAAGAAGCAAATGGAAATCTGAAGGGAAAAAAAAAAAACACAAACCAAACCAAAACAAAAAAACATGGGAGAATAAAAAAAAAATCAAGAAAAAGGGAAAGAGAGGAAGAGGTGACAAGAATTCACTTCCTTTTAAGTTGCTTCCTGCTAAGGACGTGATACAGCTTAAAAAAAAAAAAAAATTAATCTTTCTAAAGAACCAGGAAACTACAAGGCAAGGAAGGAAAACTGAATTACTCAGGTATGAAGGATTGCCTTCATGTAAAATTCAGCAGTGGACTAAGCAAGCTGAACAATGCATATGTCTGCCTTCTATGCCTGATGTTTTAAGTTCAGTTGAAAAAGGTAGGAAAGACTACTCAGTAATCACAAGCTTAAGCAAAATACTGGCCAGTACTTCAAAGTAGTTCCTGGGAGATGAAATCAAGCAGCAAGTATCCTCCAGACACAAGAAGATGACTTAATAGCTTAATGAAGGCTCACTGCAGTCACAGCATGTCTCAGCAAATTCAAACTGCTTTGTCAGAGTGAACAAACAAAAGAGTTTGCCTGGAGTTTATGCAAAAAAAAAATTGTTAAAAGTTTGCAGGAACAACTCTGAAGCCTAAACATAGGTGTTTAGTGGTATTTTAGATGTTTTTGCTTATCTTGTCTGTCTTCTGATGTCTCTCCAGAAGGGTAGTGCTTTTCTGTAGGTCCTACATCTTGTCAGGCCAATCCTGTGCAGGGTGTACCGGTTATCTTAAGAAGCTTAAAGTGGCACAGATGCCCACGCTGAGGTCACCAAACTGTTCCTCAGAAAGTGAAGACAATAGTTACAACTGCAGTATTCTCAGTATAACAACTGTTTCTGTTCTTGAAATTCTGTCTTCAATGTTTGGCGGCAGCTACACAACCAAAGACAGAGGTATCCTTCCAATTCACCCTCTGCAGACCACCACCTTCAGCAACTGGAAAAGTAGCCCAACAAAGGGGGTGGTTTGCTTGCCCCTTCAGCGGTAATTCCTTTCCAGCTCCCACATGCCCCATTTGCCTCTCTTCATACAAATCCTGCCTGAGGTAGAACCAAAGGCTTTAGTCGCCTTTCTTCTTCCCTTGAGAGGCCTGTTTGACTCTGGGAGAAATAAGGAGCAGGTTTATAGCTCTTCAGAGAGGTGCAGACAGCCCTGGAGTTTGCCTGCTCACAGGAGTAAAATTCCCAGGCTACCTCCTCTAATTATTCCTGTTTGGTTTTGTGGGACTCTCTACCCATATTTAATGGCAATTCACTAACGTAGATCACATAGCTGGCTGTGCTGATGTTTATTTGAATGTTTTTTGCATACAAATAGGATATGACTTGAAATTACTTTACAATTTGTTCTTAGGCAAGCAAAAAATATTTCCTTCTTTATGAGAATGCCAGCAATAAAAGCTTCTCTCCAGGAAATAAACTGTGACAAGGCGAGGCCTCTATTAAAAGTACAGCAAAATTCATGTGGTACGTGCCAACACCACTGTCCTCACGCCTGGCCTAAATACAGCTTCCTTCCTTGGCAGTGTCTGTATTTCACCTTTTTCATCTCATGCCCTACCAGCAACACTCTTCAGCGCACCACCTCACCGCAGCTAGGGGCTGTTACTAACTTGTACTCGTTATCTGCCCATCTAGATCTAATTGCAGACTTGGACCCTGGGGTAAAATGGGCAATAAAAGTAAGCATATTATGATGTGTACACAGGACCAATGCCATGGATTTACAGTAGAGGCAAAGTTTGCCTGATAAAAATCTATGAAACTCTAAGGAGCAGATAATTTATTCCCCTCACACTGTTGTGAAGTACCAACAACTTCTGGGGGTTTAAACAAAACATGAGTACCCGGGGACTAACCACGTACGTATGGTTTTACTAAAATAAGCTGAAAGTAAGGATTAGAGAAACAGATTGAAATATTTGTTCAAACTCTTGAAGCAGGTAGGTCTGGCCATATGCAGCAACCAAAGTCAACATTTCAACAGGTCACTGGATTTTATATACATTATAAATAAATAAATAACATCATCACCTATACTTGGAAAAATTCACTGTTGTGATAAATGAAAATGGCTAGCCAGCAAAGCCCTCTGCTGTGTAGATGTGGTTAAAGCAGACGAAGACTCTATTTGTCAAAAGAGCGTCTACTAGATACTTGATGTTATAATTAGTATTTGTATCATAAACTTTATCTTAAACTAAATGAGTGTGTAATGAGTTTGGGGAGGAAGATAAGTGTAAACTTTGACAAGATAATTAATTTCAGAATCTTACTTTGAAGCCTGTTCATCATCAGTTTTCTTCTCACTTGAGACACCAGGAGCCATGTATGCTTATACCTAGAATTATATGTAAAAAAAATTAGATATAAGTGCATCAGAATAGCCCCATCTGTAAAGCTAGCATCATTAACAGTGGTAGAAACTTTCTGTATCAATGACTCCGTCACGAATACTAATGCCCCCAAAATAATCCAGCCACACTATAGCTTTCATAACTGCAGGAAAACGAGCATCTCCAATCTTTAGTGGCTGAGCATCACCACTTTCAAACCACTGAAGCCTAAACTAGTCCCTTGCTAAGGTAACCCCCATCTCACCACTACTTTTCTTCTGTGGTATACATAACATCTGTCTCATGGGCCAGCCATACCAAAGTCTTGTACTTAACTAACCAACCAACCAACCTCTTTCTTCTGTACTTCCCACAGCGACAGCTGAACTAGCAGCTCTTTCACCCCTGGCTCCAGAACATGTGTAAAGCTCATCTCTAACCGTTATATGCCTAAAACACGACTCCAGGAAGCATTTTACTCATAATATCCTCTTCATTAAACCCCTCCTACTGACCGTAAGAGCCCTTCTATCTGCCCTAGCCTAAGGGCGAGGAAGACTAAACCAATTGTGACTAGTTTATTATCCATCTTGAGTATCTTTTTTCCTCATACACTATCCCAATCTACCAAAAAAAAAAAAAAAAAATTCTCCTTTATGCATTGTCCTTTGTGCCTAAATAGGCAAATGCATCACCAAGGCTTTGGTGCTGATACAACGGCAAAATTATAACTATAGAATGATTCATTTGTTATTATTTTCAGAAGTGACTAAGTTGGTACTTTCTGGAAATGCCCTTACAGGAAGTACTGAATCATAATTTTGCTCTACCCTCCCTTACAAATAGCCTGACAGCACATAGATTATAATGGAGACAGAATTGTAATCCTTAAAAACCCCAGGACTATGTTACAAGGAAATAGAATGAAATCAGTCTTGCAATAGGATTATGTAACATGAATTTTGAAAGAACTGGAGAAACAAAGGAAATAAACCCGAAGTCTGTCTGTTAAAAGCCACTGAATGACGAAAAGGTATCAAGATTTATATGAAAAATTAGTTTTCTTCCTTTAAAATATATTAATCTTTATTAAATAGACCTAAACTTCATATGTTCTAGATGAACTAAACGTATACTAGAATCTATGCTCACGTAGGTAAAGTATAAAAGTTGCATTTAAAATCAATTACACATCCTTATGATTGTATGATTAGAGTCAGTTACTACAGGCTACTGCTATTATACCATGTACGTTGTGGGAAAAATGCTTGACTTTTTCCAGGAAAACTACAATACTGTAAATCCTAAACAAGAAGTTAGGAGATAAGAACCAGCAAAGTAGTTTTTATATACCTCAATGATAAATGGCTGCAAATAAACCAAGGATATTCATTCAGCTGCTGTTCACTGCATTAAGCAACCACGTGATTTTTAGCAGTGTTCTTGGTTCTGTGATCCCCTAAGTACCGATGTACTTCAAAAAAATGAGAACAAAGTTCTGACAGTCCAAAGGTCCAGAATACCCTCTCTCCAGCAGCGCCCAACAGCAGATGCTTTGGCAGGAATAGAAGAAAGGAGCAAGCAGAAAGCAGTTTTCCCATGGCAGACCCTTCCGGCAAGCAGGTAGTAGCTGACAGGCAGCTAATTAATATAAAGCTACAAAATTCTCACACTGGCGAAACAAATGGAAATTTTGATGGCTGCGTCAAAAGTTTCAGCAACCTTCCCTCAGCCAAAGTTAAAACTGACGTTCAAGAATAAGGTCTTCCCAGCAGGATTTGGCTCAAGAAGGGCAGTCTCAGGAGATCCACGCCAGCTTCAACATGTGTGCAAATCCTCTGAGTGATGTTTTAAAATTATGCAGATCAATTGCCATTACTGTCTTGTCTTTTCTCTCTCCCTCCCCTCCCCCATTTCGTTTTTTTAAAAGGAAAGCCTTAGCGAACAGCATATTTAAGGAAAAGCTCTAGTTTTATGTTGATCACTAGAAAAACTGGAGTTATTGCAAAATTGATTTTTATGCTGTGGTTTCTCTCTTGAGACCCTACAATGACAGCTCACTCACCGTGCACACCGCCTCCTGGCGACACCACCACCACCCCCCCCCAACCCCTCCGCCTGAAGAAGGAGCCCACAGACCGTTCCCATCAAATTCGCCTCGGAGACGGCGGCGGCGGCGGCACCGGCACGGACCCAACCCGACGAGACCTCCGCGGCCGCCGCTGGGCCCTCCCCACGGAACCCCTTTTCCCCACGCGCTCACTAATTTCCGCTCCTAATTCGCCCCTTTCCCCCGCGGGGGTTTCGCCGCCCGGAGACCGGGGGTGCTGCTGCAGGCACCCCGCCACCTGCCCGGCGGCCGAGAGATGACCGCGGGATGCGGAGGGTCCGTCCCCACTTCCACCGTGCGGCGGCTGGCAGGGCCGAGCTCTCACCTGTGGCGGCGGGGACACCGCTGGGAACCGAGGACGGCCTCTCTGTGCAACCAGACGGGCTGCGGGGCGACCCGGCCGAGCCGCCTCCCGGCTGCCACGGGCGGACACCGCCCCGCCCTGGGCCGTCGCACCGGGCGCCGTTAACTCCCTGCGCGCCGGCGGCGGCGGCGACGGGCACGTCGGGGACCGCGGGTAGGGGTTGCGGCGCAGGGAGTGGGGAAGTGAGAGCAACATGCCTGCTGTGCTACGGCCGGGGGTCTGCTAACTCCGGAGTTGTCAGGATAATATTTATTTATATATATATATGTGTGTGTGTAGATATATAAGCACATACATGTTGTCACGCTGAGGATTGCAGGGTCAGGGGAGGTTGTATGGGCAATGGTATCCGTATCTGCCTTTAAGTGCACTTCTGTTGCTAGCACTTACTAGTACAGTAAAAAAAAAAGGTGGTGAAAAAAAAGAGCACAGATGACTTTTGCCACCAGAATGGAATAGTTGCGTTGGCAGGGACCTACAACAATCATCTGGTCCAACTGCCCGGCCAGTTCAGGGCTGACTAAGTTAAAGCATGTTGTTAAGGGCATTGTCCAAATGCCTCTTAAACACTAAAGGGCTTGGGGCATCGACCACCTCTCCAGGAAACCTGTTCCAGTGTCTCACCACCCTCACAGTAAAGAATTTCTNCTTGGGGCATCGACCACCTCTCCAGGAAACCTGTTCCAGTGTCTGACCACCCTCTTGGTAAAGAAATGCTTCTTAGTGTCCAGTCTGATCCTCCCCTGAACCATTTCCATGTGTCCTATCACTGGATCCCAGGGAGAAAATCTCAGCACCTCCCTCTCCATGTCCCCTCCTCAGGAAGCTGTAAGACAGCAATGAGGTCACCCCTCTGCCTCCTTCTCTCCAAACTAGAAAAACCCAAAGTCTTTAGCTGCTCCTCACAGGCCATTCCATCCAGCCCTTTCACTGGCTTTGTTGCCCTCCTCTGNAGACAGCAATGAGGTCACCCCTCTGCCTCCTTCTCTCCAAACTAGAAAAACCCAAAGTCTTTAGCTGCTCCTCACAGGCCATTCCATCCAGCCCTTTCACTGGCTTTGTTGCCCTCCTCTGCGCACATTCAAGTCCCTTCACATCCTTCTTAAATTGTGGGGCCCAGAACCACACACAGTACTCAAAGAGAGGCCGCACCAACGCTGAATACAGT
Source organism: Nycticryphes semicollaris (assembly GCA_013400055.1). NCBI lineage: Eukaryota > Metazoa > Chordata > Aves > Charadriiformes > Rostratulidae > Nycticryphes > Nycticryphes semicollaris. The sequence continues at coordinate 351,271 of VXBJ01001578.1, forward strand.
GGGATAATCACCTCTTGAGTGGCTGGTTGTGCTGTGTTTGGTGCACCCCAGGATGTGGTTTGCCCTTGTCGTTGCCAGGGCAACAGGGTGACTCCTGTGGAGCCTGCTGTTGACCAGCACCACCAGATCCCTTTCTGCAGGGCTGCTCTCCAGACACTCCTCTCCCAGTTTATACTTGTGCCCAGCATTACACCATCCTAGGTGCAGCACCCAGCATTTTGACCTGCTAATTTTCATCCCATAAATCATAGCCCAATGCTGCGATCTATTTAGATCCTTCTGCAAGGCCTCTTGTCCCTCCAGAGAGTCAACAGCACCTCCCAGTTTGGTATTATTAGCTTGCTAATGGTGCATTCAACTCCTGCATCAAGATCATTGATATTTTTTTTGAACAGAACCAGCACAAGAATTGAACACTGAGGAACATCACTGGTGATGGTTGCCAGCCAACTACAACCTTTTGATCTCTGCCTTTCAGACAGTTCTTCACCCAGTGCACCATGAACCCCCTTATCCCACAGCCGGGTAACTTGTCCAGAAGGATGCTGTGAGGGACAGCAGAAAAAGCCTTACTAAAATCCAGGAAAAAATACACGTACACCCTTCCCGTCATCTACTAGTGGTGACCTTATCATAGGAGGACATCAAATTAGTTAAACAAGATTCTCCCTTTGTCAGCACGTTGATTCTGCCTGATGACTGCATTACTATTCAAATGCCTTTCAATAGTATCCAGTATAATCTTCTCCACAATTTTTCCAGGAATGCAGGTTAGACTAACAGGTCTGTAGTTCCCTGGGTCATCCCTCAGGTCCTTTTTTGGAGACTGGAATAACACTGGCTAGTTTCCAGTCAGCAGGGGCCTCCCTAGACTCCCCAAGACCTTTGGTAGATGATTGAGAGGGGTGCTGCCATAACATCCACTAGCTCCTTCAGTACTCTGGGATGAATCCCATCAGGCCCCATGGACTTGTGAACTTTCAGCTGACACAGCTGGTCTCTTAACAGTTTCAGTGTCCAGAAATGGAAAATACTGCATTCATTGTCCTCCATTAGAGGTCAATCAGCAAAGACTGAAGAAAAAAGGCTTTGAATGCCTCTGCTTTTTGTTAATCTGTATTAGTCAGATGACCACCTTCAACAACTATTGGTCCAATGTTTTCTTTAGACCTCCTCTTGCTATTAAAGAACTTCAAAAACCTGTTCTTGTCCATCACAACATTGGCCAGTTTCAACTCTAATTGAGCTTTGGCCTTTCATGTCTTCTCCCTGCATAGAGGAATCACAGCTCTGTAATCTTCCTGTGAAACCTAGGCTTGCTTTCAGAGATCATACAATTTCTTTTTCCACTTGAGCTCCAGCAATTCCCTGTTCAGACAAGCTGGTCTTCTGCCCTGCTTGCTTGACATGTGACACAGTGGAGTTACCTGCTCCTGTGCTTCTAAAATGTGGTTCTTAAAAACTGACCAGCAGCAGCAGATCCCTAAGCCCTCAAAACAAGAAGATTCCCAGGGTACTGTGCTCCTGAATAGCTTAAAGCTCCCTCTTCTGAAGTTCAGGGTAGTAACTCTGCTGTCCTTTTTTCTCATTACAATGAACATTTTAAACTCAACCATTTCATGACCCCCTGTGGCCAGTACAGCCATTTACCATCGCACCTCCCATGTGTTCTTCTCTATTCACAAACAGCAGGTCTAGGTGAGGATCTTTCCTAATTGGTGTACTGTGACAAGAAGTTATCTTCCACAAACTTCAAAGAATTTCCAAGGCTTGCTTGTCACAGCAGTGTGATATTCCCAGGTGATGTCTGGGAAGTTGAAATCTCCTATAAGGGCAAGGACTACCAGTCCAGAAATTTGTTATTGCCTACAGAGTAACTCATCAGTGCTTACATTTTGACTGGGTAATTGGTGGAAGAAACTCACTACATCTCCTTTGTTTTCCACCCCCGAATACTCATCCAAAGGCTCGCAACCACATCATCGCTCACTCTAAGGGCTGTACAATCAAACCTCTCCTACAGCATGACTCCTCCACCTCGCCTGCCCTGCCTATCCCTGCTGAAGCCCTCCATCCCAGCTCTCCAGCTGTGGGACTCGTTCCACCCAGTCTCACTAATATCAGTGAGATTGTAGCTCTGGGAGGTGACCAACAATTCCACTCCAGTTTGTTTCTCATACCACGTGCAAGCATTTCAGTTGTGCTCCCAAGCCTTCCCTGTTCCCACGAGCAGCATAAACGTTCCCACTAACATTGTCACCCTGTGGCAATGCCACGTCAACCCTTGGCTCACCCCCAGCGATCCTGTTGGTATTCCGTTCCACACTGATTCTAATTTAAAGCCCTCTCAATCAGTCCTACCAGCTTATGTCCAAAGATGCACTTTCCTCATTGGAATGGGTGGATCCCATCAGGCCCAAACACTGCAACATTTTCCTTACTTTACTTGAGAAGTACTAATTCAGCTGTACCTAACTCAGCAAAGCAGGCACCAGTGTTTGTCGTGGCTGGTATCAAATTCCATGTGTCAATCAACTAACAGCTGTAAAGCATATAAACTGCAGGTCTGCATTTTGGATGGAAAACAAGTATTAATTAATACAAAGACCATCATGTGAGCATGAAAATTTTCCTTGGAAACAGAACCCGAGTTACCTAACCAGTAGTTTACTTGGCCATCACACCAGACAGTGATAATGATGTAATATTTAAAATGAAAGATCTATGCATCATCAGTCACACCAACAAAACTGAGGGGTAGTTTTCATTATAACAAAACACTGATTTAGTTGGCATCCTAAACGTACACAAAAAACCTAGAGTGTGACACTACTATCTTAAGTCAGATGACCTTTTAGGGTTACAAGCTAAATAGAAAGAACAGATTCTCCACAACTTGCTATGAAATAGGTCCTAGCTAAGCTCCAGGTTTTTCAAGGCAAGGAAATATAAAATATACCCACAGTTCCTAAAGTGAGGCAGATGAGTGCAGCACCACTGCAGCTTGTGGCATCTCCAGTGCACTTTGATAGAGCCGACCTTGCTAGAGCTAAGCCAAGTCGCCTGAGAAAAATAGGTGAAAGTAAGCTGTGAATTCAGCTCACACCCTTTTTGGTTCTGAAGGACTGGTACCTGTTACTTGTAAAGCACCAGTGAGATCCTGAACAAGAGATGAAAACTTTTGCAAGAGGGATCCAAGCCATTTAGCTACAGAAGTAGCATTTGAAATGGAAATGGAGCTACAATCCTACAAGCTTTGAAATTACAAGCAATCCAAAAGAGACTGCAAAACACACTTATCTTGACACACACCTTCCTACATCTATCGTATGGAGTCAAGTCTCCAATTTTATGTGATCTGTTAAGGGAGATGTAGGCCAAACAGTAGTTCTTACAAAAGAAGATAAACTTAGTCTGGCACAACTGGTTCAATCTGGAAAAAGATAAAATTTAAAATCATTAAAGGACTAACTATCCTTTTCCATCAATTAGCAAAGAATCCAAAGCAAAAAAAAAAAAAAAAGAAAAAAGAAACATAAAGCACTCTGTAAGCAAAAACTTAACACTGTTCATACAGTAACTGAAGACATTAAGCCCAGAATCCTGCAATAAATTTTTATAAGTCATTTTTCCTACCAGAACCACACTGTAGTTTGTCGTAGTGGGGAATGCTTGGGACAAAGCAACTAAAGCCTTCTTGGTACCTACCTTCTGAATATCAGGAGGGCGAACGCATTGGCCATAAGACATTGACAAGTTTTATTTATTCCAAAATCACGTATTGGGTATTTAGCCCAAAATCTCTTAATATCCTGTCTCACACCATAAGACTTTGTATGGCAACATCAGAGAGAGAAATCCCCTGCACACAGATGTGTTTCTAGCCATGAACCACAGAGGAGAAACTGCTCAATGAGCCAAGAAAAATGTCACCTGTTCAACTTGTTTAAACCTAATAGGAAAAACAGAAGCACAGCCTCCTACTGCATCTTCATTTTTCTGTTCCGTGAATACTTGTCAAAACTTGAAAGCTATGGTAGTGGACAATCTAAAAAGGGCACCTCAGCAGAGTGTTTTAATTCTGTGGAAAAAAAAATTTCCTTTAAACAGGAATATTACCTACCCCTTCATTTCAGGGTCCACCGAAAAATCTGCTTTGGCTTTCAGGAGGCTTGTCATTCAGCTATGCATTAAGAGAATAATCAATGTAAATTACTTCTTTTGTAAATAAAGCATAATCAGGTTACTATGGTTACCTCGTCTGAAACATTCAATAAATAATGCATCTCTCTGAGTCTCATAATTGGTAGTAATCTTTGCTCTCAGTTCACTCTAGAAAACTCTTAAAATGTAAATTGGCTTTAAACTTCCTGGTTTTCTAATCTTTGAGGTTTCATTTAATTACTTTTTTTTTTATTTTAGTGGGACAGATACCTAAAATAAAAATACAAAATATGTTCATAAATTTTAGAAAGTTGACAAAATGCACACTGGGATTATTAGAAAAATAAACTTAAAAAATTGCAACTGCCCTCACTTTTCAGATTTTTATATTGCACGAGTGAAAACTTGTATCTGTGGGAATTAAGGCTGTCTGTCCTTTTATAATCTAGAACTATACTCTTTCATGCTCACCATATACCATCATTATAGTTAATTGGTCAAATAATTCAATGCAGCTGTTCAGGCAGTTACCTACTACATTTTGATTCTCCAGTCATACTAGTTGTTTAGTATCATTAAGACTATTAATAGGATGACAAAACATGCTATGACTGAACTTCCACACTTCCACTTCTAGCTTTTTTCCAGGCTATAGGGCATGTAACTACATTCTGAAAAAAATAATCTGCAGAGAACTGCAAAACCCAGAATATTAGGCTATTTGTTTGTGGAAAAACAATTGGGCTTCATGCTCCATCTTTTACAACTAGGTCTGCACATTCAGAGCAGATATAAGCAATTAAGAAATAGATACGCTGAAGTCAATGAAATTTTAGATGCTTAACAAAAGTATCAGTCAATGCAAGTTTTGTTTACATTGCAACAGAAAGGAAGTTAAGGTATATATAGCCTTGATCTCTGAAAACATGTTTATATTTCAATCTAGTCTAAAAAAAAAGATATAAGTGGTAAGAATCAAGTAGATATTCAGTCACATTAAAATGAAAACAGCCTTTAGACTTTGCTAAGCTTAGTGTAAAAGTTGCATGTAAAAGGCAAATTACTCTTCAGTACCTAAACTGCCAAGTTATTTTAAAAAATCTCCATCTGGAATTCTCTTTTAAAAATATTCACATTTTCAGTATATCTGGTTGCAATTCATTAATTGTAACTGCTCTTCTATTTTATCTTTGGGGTTGCAAAGTAATTGTTATTAAAAAAAAAAAGAAGGAAGTGATCTCACATTATTTCAAAGCATTCAGAGACGGAGCATAAAACAACTAAATAAACGCTTCAGCATTTAAAACAATAAGACTAAATTTTGTAAGTCAGCATCCAGCTTTTGACTTTGGCATCCCTCTGAAAAACAGACATTGAAAACCCTTCTAGACTCAGAAGCTTCCACTGCTTTTTTTTTTAAACAGCTGATGATTTTGAAAACTGCCAGCTGCATGACTGCAATGACTCAGAAGTAAATTAAACAACATAATTACTGGGATAAGGTGAACTCGAGCAACCTATTTCCGTCCTTGAATTCATTTGGAACTTTGTGATTTGTTACCTTACTTGGATTTTATGTGCCTTGGAGAGGCGGTAAGTTATGCTTCTGCTGTAAGTCTCCATTATGCTGACTGCACAAACGCAAGCTCCGGGGTTCTCCACCCACTCTTATAAAGGGACATCTCAGTCTGAAGCAGCACTTCGGGCTGTTAATGTTCTAACTCATGGTATTCAAACTGTGATCCATGAAGACTCAGTTGACCGACAGTACAGATCAAACATCTCCTTGGCTTGACTAAGAAAAGCTGAGTATACATTAATGGCACATTAGCAAACTTTAAAGAATTTGAGGAATGTCATGTAGATATTACCTGTTGGTGACCAAGGTAAAAAGAGACCATTTTTACAATAGGATATGGGGTACACTTCCAAAGTGTCTGAAAACCAGCACCATAAACACTTCTGTGAACACAACTAACAGTAAAGGAAAACAGTAGTGCTGAGTGACCAAGTCAGGAAGGATCTCAGTTCCTGTCTCTGCTCTTAAGAATTGTCTAAAAATATGACACTTTTGAACAAGAATTCCAATACTGAGGAAAGAGTGTTGAAAAGTGAAGAGGACTTACATATCAAACAACTCAAAGGATACTTTCTACAGATCTTAATGATGAAAGGAGACCATCATATTGGAAAGAATGATTAGAATTCTTGCCTGCAGATGTGCAGCATTGCAGCCACACAGGAATTCTTACTGTATGGAATAGATCTTGAGGCCTTTGGCACAGCAAGCACCTTCAATGTGAACAGGTGATCTATGAACTTGTTAGTACTCTTAAATACCCAGGCTGGTTTCTTTTGTTGGTTTTTGTTTTTTTTTTTTTTGTCATAACATTACTTTCCCCAACTTTTCCAGTAAATTTGTACTAAACGCCTTTCAGAAAACTTTCTACAAAAAAAGAGTGAATGGTTTCAATGTGCACTTAAGAACAAAATACCTTCTTGATCAACTGATGAGCATTAAAAACAAAACAAAACAAAACAAACGAAAAAACCCCACCCAAACTCAGCTGCGTTACCATTAAGCAATTTAACTCCAAAGAGTTTAATCATCTTGTATTTTCCTTTTCTTTTCTGTTTTGGCCAGTGAAGCATGTAACTGCAAACAGTATTTGCAAAAGAAGTTTTTCCCGTGGTAACAGGAGTCAGAAGATAAAAGTGGGGCTGAAAAGCAGTACTATTGCCGACAGTTATACCCTTAAAGTATGCTACAAAGGTTGCCATACACAGAACTTACTTTACTGTTTCAGTTTACCCTTGATAAATAATATCACACAGTAAAGGCACAATAAACCCAGCCTTCTATTATGCTTTTTTACAGACATTAAAAGTGAAAATCATAAACTTATCCAAGGACCTTATCAAATAAAGACAGCTGAATTCACAGATAATGTATGTTCGTATGACTGAATAATTCTGAAAATATCATAAAATGGTACTTATTTGCTGGAGAACATCGTGCAGTTACCGGTCATTACTGCATTAGGTGTAAAATTTTATAGTTAAGAACTTAAGGGTATCAACAATTTGCCTGTTATACACACACAGTTTCTTCACACAAGCTTATTCCTTAGTGCTTCTCTATAATGACGGGTGACAGTCTCTTTACTGGTCAGGTCTTGATACTACGAGCTTCAGCTCTGGCATCTCATGCTATGCTTAGCTAAGAAAAGTGGATTTCGTCAAAAGCTCTGCTTTCACAGCAAAATTAATGGTTTCAATGTATCTGAACATAATCCACAATAAAAACTGTAAGTGAAAACAGATATAAGGTAGTATTTTACCTTTCTGTCAGATACAGCTTGGTTTAAGTTTTTTTTATATTTGGAAAATTTTGCTGAGTAATCAATATCTGTACATTTAGGTATTTTCATATGGTTTAGTCTTTTATTTTTGTAAATACAACTTAGATCATTGAAGTGTTGGCTAGAATGAATAGTAAAGATGGACTCAAATGCTGGGTCTAACAACAGCATCAATGGCAAAACTTTCACTGAAAATTTCAAGGGTTCAGATTATCAACAGGTTTACCCATTTCCAATCAATTTTCATATTAAAGATCTAAAGAAAAGCACTATTAAGCCAAACCCTCTAAACATTCTGTTCAAAGAATTGTGTAATCAGTAATATATTTTCAAATCTTCAACTCTTGGATTCAAAGATGTACAATGCAGAGTACCGTCTGAAAAAGAAACTATAAATTTAATTTTACTTATTAAAAAAATCATTTTTCATAGAATTATCAAAAAATATCTTATTGAAGTTGCATCCACTTCGTTATGGGCTTCCTATATATGGGCTATATGAATATTTAATTATTCTTAAGATTTCAGGGATAGATCCTAATTCAAGTAGACAAGAAAGCAAGTGTTTAAATACCAGTTTATCTAATTTTTTCAAAATATTAAAATAATTTATATACATTGCTATGTCAAAGTACAAACTGTTTTGCTGGTGTAAACAGACATGGAGAACTAGCACATAATATTTTTGTTTCAGTCAAAACTTCAGAATGTAATTTTTATTTAACAGCTGAAAATGCAGACGTCATATTTAGCCCAGTCCACACCAATGTCACCCAATGCTTCTCTTCTACAAAACAAGACTATAACAGGAAATTAATTTAATTATGTGTCTGAAAACTGTAAGTGATCAACTAGTTCTTGTGCAGCAGGTGTGAAGCAGAATTGTCCTAGAAAGCTGAATATCTGGTGTAATAAATGCAATTTGGGGACTAAGAAGCCATCTGCCCAGTGAAGGTTTGGGTTTTTTACTGCAAGTATCCATAACAGCTCAATCCTTTCTACCTATGTTTCATCCCATACCATGCATTTTCCCTTCACGTTTACTTATAGTTTAGCAATGAGTATAACTGGAGGTAAATAAAGAAACTTGCTGGTTTAAACACATCAGTATCACACTTGTGTGTAACCCTATTTGACAACAGCAAAAGAGCACTAGCGGGGTGTAGGACAGACCTTCAGTTTTGCTTTATTTACTATATTGAGAAAAAGTTTAGGAATATGCACTAATGGCTGTTGCCTGTTCTTTAAAACTTGCAGTAATCAAGCACAATCAAGTTCATCCATGTTATAAACCAAAATAACCTCTCCATCAGGGATGAGTTCAACTATAAAAAGTTATCTAACAAACCTGTAAATAGGCGACTATATAAGCCATAAGACTACTTTTCTCAATAGTCTTTTAAGTTACTTATTACGTCCTTGAAACTGTGGCTTTGACTCATTGCTTGCAGGTGCTGATTCAGACTGTGATGGCTCTGAATCTGCAATGAAAAAAGATTAAAGTTCTGAGGATAACTTAAATGATAATAAAAAGATCTACTAAAATTTTCAGTTTCTCTTGTCAGCATGCATACAAGCTCCAGTACTTCTAATTTTTATCTAACAAGATCGACAAGCTACCTACAAAGTTTGCAGTATGATGCAAATCTACAACCCAACACAAATGGATTATAGATTTATATATGGAATGGGTTATATCTCCTGTCTGATGTGTCTTGGACTTATGCTATGCAAGAGATAACAGAGAAAGCTCCACTTCAAAAGGGAGCTGCAAGGTGCTTATGCTCCCAATTGCTTTGGATGAGCAGACAAAAGTACCCTAGTGGTAAGAAAATATAAACTCTACCTTCAGTGAATACCTGAAAGAACGAAAAGGACAAGGTGAAAACTGAATCAAGGTAGATGTCTAGATGAAACCATACTGTTAAAAGTATTAAAAAATATCCCTTTTACATTGAGATACAGAATTATCTCAAACAAAATAGCTATGATTGACAAAAGGAGGGCAACACAAGCAGAGCAGGTGTCATCTAAGAATTTGTGAAAGAAAAGCATCTCAAAAATAAGATGCATCTCTACATCAAGCTGAGCAGCATACTGACTTTTCATCAGCCTGTACAATATACCCATCATTTTTTTCCCCTGTGTCTGAGTGGTATAACCAAACCAATACCATGACTACTCTGAAAAATCTTCAGCTTGCTTTATATCCCGTTTCACATTAAGGAAATCAACATCACTAAATGAACGAATTTGAGGTTTCAAAGATCCCAAATCCTTTCATTTTACTCACATCACTTCTTTAATGGAAAAGAAAGCTGTCAGTTCACAAGGAGTTTAAATAGATACTGAAGGCAAAAGAATATTCATGGCTTTCTTTCCCGCTAAGGAAGAACACTTCCAGGCTCCACAGTTGAGCCATTAGGTCACTGTGCCTCCCAAAGCAGCAACCTCTGGATGATCAGAGTTTGGATACTTAAGTTGACTTTGAAGAGTAGCTTCTCAGGTTATTCACTCTCTTTCAGGTGCAGGCTGAGATCTGTTTTCATCCCTTTCTTCTATGGCATTTATTTCTTTTGAACAATAACACACAACTTGTAGTTTTCTGTTTGCCTTTTTTCTCCTGTTACTCACCTGGAGGAAGAGATTCTGGATGCACATACCAAAAAAAAAAGAAAAATTAGTGTAGATATATTAATGGAAGACAGGCTGAAGTGTTACAGAAACTAAATTAACCAGCCTCCACAACTTCCACACGTTGATATATCAAAGTCAAGGGAGTCATTGCAATCCCTAGTGTATACACAAGCATTCACTGATACAAATTTTAAAAAGTAAAATTCTTGAGTTTGCATGTATGTTCAAAAGCATTTGAAAAGGTTGCCATAGAAAACTGATATACCCACCATGGTTACCAAGCCACTGTAAAAAGCCTAAGCAAAAGGTCTTTGGCAGAAGTGAGGGGTATTTTCCACCCTTTAACTTTTATATCTAAGTGTTTTCAAATGATGTATTTTATAGCTATTCCCATTGTGCATAACAAAGTAAGGTTTGAAATCACAGGCAAACATTGGATAACTTTTCTTTTTCCTCTCTAATAGAAGTGTTGCAACTCCACTGCCTTCAATGATGGGCATATATTTCCTTTGACAATTTTTTACGAGCAGTGATCTATTTCTTAAATGTGAATATGGATGGCATTTATAACAAGTTTTGAGAAAAACATTAGGGGCTAAGGACTGTTCACAAAAAAAAATAGGCAGCAAATTTTATATGGAATGCTTAAATTTAGGCAGGAGGAGAGCTGCGTCTCTGCAGCATTTTACAAAAACACACCACACAGAAGCCTTTGGATTGGAACAGAGCATACTTCTGCAACTGTAAAGATGAAAAAAATCCATGGAAGCCCCAGTCTTTGCTGCCTACAAACAGGAGCACTTTTCTATAGCTGGTCATAGAGTATGGTAAACTAAGCATTATAATTCAGTAAGTCTCACCATATTCAAAGAGAATCACTCAAGTTAATCAGGCTACCCTTGGCTATCACCTTGAGATCCCACCTCACTTTAAAAGAAACAGCTGTCAATAATTTTACCTTTGGACTGCTCACTACTTTCTGATGTTTCTTCCATCTTTTTTTCCCATCCAGTACGCTGCTGAAACCAGTCAGTTCCATAACCATTGCTAATTAATTTGCTGAAGTTTACTGCTTCACTTTTTCTCTGAGCAGGCCTGTAAGTCCAAACGTATTAAGGGTAACAATAATATAAATTATCAAAAATGGGGATTAGGTGGGAAAATTTTATTTTGTGCAGAAACATAATTTATTTCTAAGTAACTAAATATATATTCTAGATGTAATCATCTAAACAAAAAAAACAACCAACAAAAAAATTAAACAAAGCACACAACTACACCTGATACAGTAACAGGTCATTTTACATGAGCCATCCATTTTCTTGGAATTTAATATGTGTAATACTTACACAGCTTTGGTCTTAGAGGCGAAAAAGGGAAATCACACAAAGATGCATAAGTAAAAAAGGCTGACAATACTCATTCTGTGCTGCATGAAGGTGAAATTTTGTCACAGGTTTGCTCCTAAATTCATTAGAAAGTTTAATCACTTCTTTTGCAGCATTAACATGTTTCTATAACATACTGGGGTTATCGATGACTGTGCAAAAAATTTTTAAGACAAAGTAAGCAGAAACAATTCAGTTGTGCACACAGCTGATGAGGTGATTGGATCACAGGTGATATAATTTGATTTAAAGACTATTATCTCCCAGGTGTTCATCACAGTATTCTTGCTGTCCTGATGATAGTCCTATTTGTGCCTCTGTAACCTATGCTTACAGAACTAACAACATCTGTCATGGTATTGAGAAAAAAAAAATGACAATTTAGAACACAATAAAAGTGTGCTACATGAAGACATGTAACTGTATGCTCAGTTTTCCTAAAGCAAAGTTATATTGTACAGCTGTCATATGCAAGTTGAAGTGCTATTATTTTAGCTGTTAGTAAAACTATTTCAGTATAGCACATGATAGCAAGTTTAGCAGCAGTAAGGATCCACAAGTCCATACACATATCCACTGATCTCTGCAATTATACAAGGAGCAATATTACCTCCATGCACAAATACTTGCAGGCTTAGGTGTTTAATGAATTTCATAAGTGTACTACTTACATAGGTGGGAAGGAAAGCTTATTTTTTCCACTAAATTCCTTGTTTGTAGAAACGTTCGGCATTCTGCTTGGATATTTAGGGTTTATAGCTGGGAGCTTTACCTGCGTTAGAGAAATCTTAACTTAATAAAAGGAGTTATGATACAAATAACCAAGAAGATTATACAATAATGTAACTTTCAGAAGTGAGGGTTATATTAAAGGCCTTAAATGTCTTCAAACTTTACTGGTTTATCTCTATTATTTCCATAAGTAAGGGCATAGGTGAATAAAGGAATAGCAAAAGACAAGCAGCACCTTAGTTATTCTAGATGAGATCAGCTCCTTGTTCAGTGTGTCAATAATGCAAAATGTGATCTCCACAAGCTTTTATCTTACAGTACATTTATACTCAAAGTTAAGCTTCAAATTCAAATGTACCCATTGCAACCTCACATCTTGGTTCATTTCCCTGTATGCAGTGTATGAAAAAATCCCAGTTATACTAAACTCAACAAGACCAGACACTCATTTCTAGTTTAATTACTGCTGGTTTTTTTAATGCATAAAAAGTATTTAAATCCCATATGAAATTAAAACAGTTGTATATTAGTAAGATGTTTGAAATTCAAATTAATACAGATATATTGGGGGAAGCCTACAACAGAAATGTGTATTTTACTTTTATTATCTTTCACTTGCTAATGACAGGTAAAGTAACTCAGTGTTGACTGAAAGACAGAAAGATAAGATGACATCTAGAAAGCCAGTGAAATGACATCACAAACTCTAGGACTGAAAGTTGGAAAACTGGAAAGTAATAGAGAAACATTAGCAACATGCATCAAAGTTGTTTACTCTAACTTCGAGCAAAAATCAACAGCTGCTGAAGGGTCAACTTACTTACCTGTCAAATAAATCATTAAATTAAATACCCCCAACAATTCCCAGATACCTTTCACTAGTAGCTGCTAAGCAATTCTGAGGTTAAAGAAAAAAAAAAAAAAAGTTTTTAAAGACTATTTACAGCTTCCTTCATTGCATGAAAAAAGATAAGGGGAAAAGAAGTCATGAAGACAGCACAACAGTACAAAATTTTCAGAGCTTATTAACAAAATCTTTGTGTTATACTAATATATGCTTTTAATTAGAACCTACATATTATTTGACCATCTATCTTCTCTTTTAAACATGCAACATAGGATAAGAGATACTACTTACAGGTTATTAAAAAAAAAACACACACACAAAAACCCCAAACAAAACAGGACAGGGTAACTAGAAGTGAAAGTATTGCTCTGTGAATTTAAACAGTAAAGATACTTTTAACCTATGAGGACATACCTACTGCAATACAGTTAGCAGAGCAAAACATTATGAACAGAGTGCAAAAATTAGATGCATCATCTGCAGCTGCACTTGGATTGCAGACACTATAAAACAACTGCCATAAAAACATCCATTGGGAAAAGATTCCAAAACAGATGTAAATACAGGAGCCTGGGCACATTTAGTACGGAAAGAGCAAAGAAAAGTATAACAGCCTTTAGACACATGTGATCAGTGATAAGCCACTAAAAGAAGCAGACCTGAACAACCTGGGAGAAAGTGACACCTAAGACACACAGTTCTACCCATTCCGAAATGGTATCAACACAAACCAATGTGTTAAGTCAGTGCTGAAATCCCTACAGACTTCAGTGGAGTCAGAGCTTCTCCAGAAGAAAAATTCTGCAATCTGGTACTGGTAAAAAATTAAGTGGATGGACTACTAGATTTCAGCCTGACAGATGTTATGTTGAAGCTTAAAGAGTTTAAAAACTGGGATACTTGTCAAAGAACAGATACTAGCAAGGGCATGCAGTCATGTCAGATGAAGGGGGAGCCTGTTGTCCAACTTGGATGTTAAAAAACACGTAAGCTGCTTAGAACTGCTTTTCAAATCCATTAACTCTGCTGAAGCAGCCTATTTGTGTTTTACATTTCAAAATTCTATCTTATTGTGCAAAAAATGATAGTGCTGTTTTCTGTCTATCATTAAACTGTACCATTTCAGATCTGACATACCACTGAAGTTTCAGATCCAGGACAGATACCTACAGTTTCAACTGACAAAACCAATTTATTTAGGCAAGTAAAAATCATCAGTCTCAGGTAACTTTTGTCAGATATTGAAGGCATAGTGGCACACAGGGCAACACAGAAACACAACCTGATTTGGAGGTGAGGCTCTCCTCTTGGTACTGAAGAGAAGCATTAGAAAAGGAAGTCTAATCTGGTAATTAAAGATTTTAATTAAAGAACAGGGGATGAAGAAAACGCCAGAGAGATTTTGACTATAGACAGACAAAGGCAAAACTATCAAAACTAAAGTCAAGTTATAAAGGGGAAGGGCAAGGCAATGAGAATAGCCTTGAAGGCTGCTAGCAAGTCTCACATATTATTTTAAATGTTGTCTTTCTTTTCTTGGTGCTAAATGAGACAGGCTAGCACAACTTGTAGGTATCAAAACATTCTCTACTCTTCCAATTAGCAAACCAGTGATAAAAGGAGCAAGGGAACAGATCAGGATTTGGTTTTGGGGGGCACTTACAATCCTATCAGGCACCTTTTCTTACTTTGCTGGGCAAATCCAGCATCAAAAGCATACCCTCGTGCCACTATACCCCACTGGTTATAGCTGAGGAGGCATTTCCACTATGACAAGCCACTGTTTCATAGCTGTCCAGTTTCCCAGAGAAAGCAAACTACGTAGGACACTTTTCACATGTTCTTGGTTTTAAGTGTTCTCTCCCTTTATGAAGGAATGGCAACAAAATATGCCAAAAATATTACCTAATTTTATTATACATCCATATTTATTAGTCTCAGATGCAAAAAGCATATGTTATGTCTGTCTGGTACATGAAGAACAATGGATACCTGCAGCCAGCACGGAAACCTAAAAGCCCTCAGATGAAATCCTGGATCCCCTGCAATCAAGGGGAAAATTCTAGAATACATTCCAAATCTCTCTCTGAGGTAAAATCCCGACCTCAGATGGGTAATCCTTTTGCTACAGCACATATGTACCTATGTATGTATGCACATATACGCATACATTTCAGGCAAGCGCCTGAAAAAGATGACCAGAAATGAAGTAGTAATATCAAGGGCATTGCAGGAAGATTACCTAAAGCTGATACTAACCTTGACACCACCCCCAGCTGATCTCCCACCCCTACACAGGTCCGCCTTTTTCTTAAGTTCATAGCATTGTCAACCTAACCCAGCTGGTCCATGTGATGCACAGGCAAAAAGATGCTTCCACCTGGGCTAGTAGTCCACACTTTGCCATGAGCACAAAGGCTAAGTCCTTCATCTTTGCTGCTTTGCAAAATTCCCAGAATGAGAATCATGCCCTGCATTTAAGGCTTTAGGGAGGAAATACAGAATCCATCCTGAGGAACAGTGAAACAAGTAATAGTCCCCCTGATCTCCAGTCCTTCTCTATGCAGTGACAACCATAACACAAAGAACAGTGGAGGATCTAATGCTTCAGAACAAAGTGGCATAGAGGCTTAAAGCTCCAGAGTGAGGGTCCACTTGGGAACAATGTTTTCCAAACTGACTAGAACAGGCACCCTTAGAGGTTAAAATGTTTTTGCACTTGTCCCTAAGGGAGTCCTTTGGGATTTATCACCACAATTGCACCACGCACCTCTCTTGTGAGCAACTGCTTAGTCATATTGGACTGAAAAATATTTTCAGTATGTTCAGTCTCAATACTTGAAGGAGTTTGCTGCTACAATATCATCACTTAGTCAAACAAATAAATTGAATATTCCTTAGAAATTTGCCTGTGGTTTTTTTGGAATACACCTCTTACATTTGAATATACAACCTATACAGTGAGAAAACTAAAATTAAGACTGTTTCAGGGGGTTAGTTCCATTGTCTCACTTGAAGACTCTTCAGTAAGGTACTCAAAGCATGGGACAGAAACCTCTTATAGGAATAAGAGGAGATACAAGAAATAGCTGTGCAAAAAGCACCATGAGATGTTTTAAGATATATGAGATGCTTTTCAAAGTACGAGAAAGGTACTGCAAAGGACGTCATTTCAGTGATGGTGGTGTGGAGGCAGAGTTAAAGCTACAGGTACAGAATGTGTCTTAAAGAAAAAGCTTTGGTAGATTTAGTACTTTAGACAAAACTCAACTTCAGCTTCCAGAAGAGCAGTGTAAATTATGTATCAGGGCCTCAGCAGATTTGGAATCTGAGCTGAACATATAACATATATTCACTTTGTATTGGGTGATAGAACAAATAAAACAAATAGGAACTTTCATTCACATGACTGAATGAAACTGGGTCTTGATCAAACTCCACCCAAAGAGAAATGGACCTCAGTCTCACTTTACCAGTCACCACATGGACTTGAATTACACTTACTGTTATCAACGTTAAATTGGACTCTTAGAGCACTGAAGATAATTGGTTCTTAAGTAAGGCAGCGAGGGATGGCGCTTTCTCACCCTCCTCATTGGATCCATTAAGAGGAGGCAGGCTAAGTTCCTATTTTCAGTGCCTTAAAATTTCTAATTGAAAAAAGCTTCACCTACAAGCATCCAGCAAATTATAGCTTAAACATTGCTTTTTTTGCCTGCTTCCACAGGTTAAATAAACATTCCCAAGCCTATCCAGAAAAGAGGTGTTCCCATTTACACAAGGCATCATTCAGAATTTGCACTAGTTACTCATCTCAGCAAAGACTAAGGACTTTTTTTTCCTGAAACATCCAACATCTAACCCTCCAATTCAAGAAAGGAGATATTTGTGTTCAAGTACATCAAATGCCTTTCCATGGATACTCCACCAACCTATGGTAAGTAAGGCAACAAAGATTATGGAGGATATTAAAAAATAAGGCTTCAGCATCTAAAACGTGCAGGGGTGGGGAGGATGAAAGAGGGACATTTCTGAGACAAAATGGCTAGACCATGACAGAAAGGTTTGTTCTGGGTATAACTTGCATTGTACTTGTTTTCTCTTGGATATATCTTCCATTCAAGACAGCTAGTGCAGTATCTTCGGGGACTCTCACATTTCAAGCTAAACCAAACCCCCTTTTTGGAACAGTCTTCTGTTCCTTCCTCCTTCTTCTTTCTTCCTTCTGAATTCTGTTCATCAACAGTGAATTACAGAGGAAAAAAAAAACATAAGAAGACAGAAACTAACAGTCAACTTTCATTCACTCTTAAGCACCATATAATGTGACTGGAAACTGCATTTCTGGTTCATATGCTACAGCTGCAGCACCTAAGAGAAAAACAGCTTTCTTCTCATTCTCTAACTGCAATGTAAGAATTGATTCTGGAATACAGAAACTGGTGTGGACTACAGCTTCCCTTCTAGAAGGACCCACAGGCTCAGCCAGAAGTGTCTTCACAAGCTCTACAAACAAGCATCGTCACAGAATGCCTCTACATCATACCTTCTTTTTCTCTGTGTTTTCTTTGTCCTCAGCATCTCGCTGCCAAACACTTTTCATGTCAAAATCAAAAGGCCCTCTTCTTGCCTCATAACAACTACCGTGATGGTCATCAGCCTTAAACTCTCTGTGAATCATATAGTCTGGTAGAGAGGAAACGTAGCTCCTGCAAGCAGAGATTTAACACTTGTTTGTACAAGGGATATGTATCTTGCACCTTAGTGCAAGATGATTGCACCTTAGTGCAAGATGAAGAGAAAACCCAAGAACTTATGCAAGGTCTCAGCAGACTTACCGTGGCTCATTGGTCGCTGGGGGATTGGAGCAGTGAGTGTACCAGTCAGGTGCTGCGTATGCTGCTGGAGAAGTCTTCATTGTCCCAGGAGTGTAGTGCTTCAGTAGGTCTCAAGAGAAAAAAGACAAAAAAAGCCACTATTTTTCTAACTTCTTACCTAGTTGCAAAAGAAATGCTTGCTTTATTCAGTAAGGAGCATTTGTCTCCCTTGATAAAACAGACAGTCAGAAACTTGCAGCGTTGTGTTCCACCTGTACATTGTTTATCTTGCTGTAAATCCTTTAACATGTTTATACTCATCTATTAATTCGTATTTCTGGATTTGTCATCCTGCTCTAAGAGTGCATGGAAAGCATTTGCTCAAGTTCCTTAAGCTTCCTTCATCAGTAAAGGAAATGACAAAACTTTGAATCACCTTGGTACAAGAACAGAGAATGTAGAGCACTGTAACAAACTGAATGTCATCCCAAAAAATACCTTACAAACCTCTAGCAAGTTTTCTGATGATGCATTTTTGTGACATCATTTTCACCAGACTGCTACTTAAATAGCCCAAGCATAAACTGTAAAGGTTTCACTCAATTGCAGTTAAACCATCATCATCTACTTAAGTCAGATTCAGTGCAAAACTACACATTTTGCTAAAAGGTATTTATACACAATAGATTGTAAGGATGTCTTGAAAAGGTAACCTCATGTTACATTTGTGATCACTCATTTTTTCCATAGGTTAATTTCAAAGGTCCAGAGGATTTTTCTGTAGTGTCTCCAAGCACCTTCTACCACCACACTCAAGCAAAGCCAGAGAAAAGAAAAGATAAACAAGCGAGAGAGACACTCACCAGGTCGGCCTCCTTGCTTTGCCAGCCTGATGTAAGCTGAATCAGTCTCTTTGATCCATTTCCTGCGGCACC
Source organism: Nycticryphes semicollaris (assembly GCA_013400055.1). Classification (NCBI taxonomy): domain Eukaryota; kingdom Metazoa; phylum Chordata; class Aves; order Charadriiformes; family Rostratulidae; genus Nycticryphes; species Nycticryphes semicollaris. The sequence goes on from VXBJ01001578.1 coordinate 370,153, forward strand.
CAGACACGGCTTCATGGGGAGCTTTTGCAAGGTCACCAAGACCTGGAATCTGGGACGTTGGAGGAAGTTTGCTCTTCGAGGTTACCAACTTCTCTGGTCGTTTCAGTGGCATGTGGTATTATGGTATTACTGTCCTGCAATAACAAAAAAGAAAATATTTATGGCAAAAGTTAACTACTAGCATCCTTTTTTCAGGCAACTAACAAATCGAGCCTACCTGAAACTAGAGAAACATGCTGCATTTCAGCTTGGAGACAGAAGACCAGGTTCCCTTATTATGGGGGATATAAAACACAGCTTCTAGAGGACTGGATGCAACACAGCAACACCTTAGTTTCAGTTTTCAGTTTTGCAACAGCATTCAAGTTTTCGAAGAAAGCATTCTAACACAGTGATCATGCATCTTCACACAGAAAACTGTTTCCAAGGCCACCAAGAGGAGCCAGAGGCACAGAAGACAGCAGGAAACACTTAAACCTCTGCTTTTCTTTCCTTCTCAGCCATTAACAAAAGCAAAAGCGGCACCTGTCTGTTTGCAGCTCTGCTTTTTAAAAGCAACCAAACCCAATTGCCGAGCCACCCACCTCCTCATATAAAATAAATAAATGAATAAATAAAAAATCACCCTACCTCCTGACACATTTCTTTCCCAATTTCTGCGAGCAAACAGAAAATAGAAATAAATTCTCATCGATGGGAAAACGAAGTGGCAGGCAAGCAAGCCAAGCTAAGAATCGTGGCACGAAAGGCGGACAGGACACTTACTGAAGCGACTCCGAGGGCAGCACACGCCGTTTCGCGGCGAAGTCAACTACCATACGGCAGGCATCCTCTTGGGGAGCTCTTGGTATGAGACACGAACGGACCGCAGCTCCAGAACAGAAAACGAGCCCCTTTCTGCCGGGAGACGAAGGCAGGCCTCAGGGCGGAGCGAGGCTCAAGCCAGGAGGCAGAACGGGACAGCCCAGCGGGAGGCTGAGGGCAGCACCACCGGGCCAGGTCCGAGCGGGTCCAGCTCCTTACAGCCGGCACCGGGTTAGAGGGAAGACGGGGAGCCGCACTGAGCCGTTCACGCCCGAAAAGGGATGCCCGCCTGCCCGCTCGCTGGCCCCGGCGAGTAACGGACCGCTCTCCCGCTGCCGGCCGCTCCGCCACAAGCGCCGCCAGTCCCCATGGCAACAGCGCCCGAGGCCCGCCCCGTTGAGGCAGGCGAGCCGCCGCCATCTTCTTCTGGCGCCTGTTTCTCGGAGGGTGGGCAGCTGTCCCTTGTCTTTCCTTTGCCGTCCACGGCCTGTGGTGGGGTAGCTCTTCCTCATTCCGCCCTGGGCTGGGCAAGCGACGAGTTGGAGGGGAGCTAGGATTCTGTCAGAGTCCTGGCCGTGCTTGGGTTGGCTCTGTGGAGCAGGGGCAGGGCTGTGGGGTGCAAGTCCCTGTGTCTCCCCACTGCAGGCTGTCACAAAAATGTCCCTTAGGGTGTTCTAAAGAGGTTGCAAACTAAGGGTATGGAAGCTGCCCGTTGAACTGTATGCCCACAAGTGACTTTTTGAAGCAGTTGGCGCATTGGAGGTTAAGGCAGCAGGACTAACGCCAATCGAAACCAAAGGACTCAAGTGATCACATGCAAGCCGGTGCTTTGCTGGAACTTACACAGGCCCAAATCTGCCTAATCATTGTCAGCTGGAGAGCATACCTTTGCATTCTATCACAAGGTGATAAAACTCTTCCTCCGGGAAGAGCTTACTTACGTAGCTGTTCTTCCACAGCCAGGGTATTGCTCAGTGCTTTGGCTAACTCATCACTGTGGACCCTGAGTTGAAACAGTCAGGTGTCATGGCTCAGGGTCCGCGGTGGCTCAGCACTTGCAGCCTGATGTAATTCCTGTACACAGAGAGCTGGTTCTGAAATTAGAAGAAATTAGTTGCCTTTTCCTCTCTGGCACTTGAATACTGACAGAGTAGTGCTGCAGTAATGTCCAACAGCATACTTCTAGCTGCTCTGCAAGATCTTTTGACCTGTCATGGTCAAGATGTTCTTATCCTGCTTTACAGGCTGTAAGGGGCCAGGGCAACAGTGGAGCTGAAGGACTGAATCTCATTCAGTAGGCACATGGGATGGACTGCTTTCTTGGAAAGATACTGCTCTCATGAAAGGACAATAAAAGAAATGTTAAAAAAAAACTCCAAAACCCTAATTTTCCAATAGGCTGGGAGATCTTCTGTGAGGCTTTTTCTAATGAGGTTGAGGTTGCTGTGCCCAGCAAGAGTACACAAGGGCAGCAGCCTTTGGCTTAATGGTGAGTACAGGTACCTGGACAGTAATATCCATGAAGCTGAGCCCAGCAGCAAATGATGTCTTTTATAAATAAAATGCAACAGCCAAAATTAAGACCCCTGTTTTACTCTGTGGTACTGTAATGACATGCCTCCCCATTTGTGCCAACACTCAGCATAAAGCTTGGCAGACTTAATGGTTATTTAGAATTAACAGTAAATAAACCACTTCTCTCTAACAGGCAGCCCTAACTGGCCCTCTGGACAGGTTATAATGGGCCTCATTTCAAGTTTATAATGAGAGCTACAGGACAATCAGATGCTGGAACAGTTTTGCAACGGGTGCAAGCTGGAACATAGGAACTTCCATTCAAATATGAGGAAAAACTTCTTTACAGTGAGGGTGCTGGAGCACTGAAACAGGCTGCCCAGGGAGGTTGTGGAGTCCTCCTCTCTGGAGGTCTTCAAGACCCGCCTGGATGCAGTCCTGAGTAATGTGCTCTAGGCAATCCTGCTTTAGCAGCGGAGTTGGACCCTCTAGAGGTCTAGAGGTCCCTTCCAACTCTGACAATTCCATGATTCCATGATCATATTCACTCCTATCAAAAGGAAGCATGAAAATACAGAGTTAGATGAAACTTGAGGAAGGAAAATATGGCAAACAGTTGTATGGAGGTTCTTTCTGTGATAGATGCTGTCATGAGGGTGCTGTCAGGTTGGCGAGGAGCCCTGGGCAGGGAAGGGCTCACAAGGAGTTAAGAGGAGGGGGATGATGCCAGATGGCACCAAAGGTAAGCAGTGAGGTAGCTGGGACACTGGTGGCCAGGAGGTGAGGACAGCACCCTCATGAGCAGCAGAAAAAGAAGGTGGAACTGACTGTGTAAAGATAGGAGGCACTTGGAGGGAAAATGGATCCTGGCCCCTTTGTACAATGGGGTTTGCAAACCCCATGTCCCTTCCACGGAGGACACTGGTCTGCCCCTTTGCAAAGGAGCCTGGAGAGTGACCAGCAGGGTGAGCAAAGGGAGGAAAGCTGAGAAGAGGTGGGCAACGAAAGGGGCATGTGGCAGGGTGCTGGTCTATGCAATTATCCTGCTGTGCCTGGTGATTGCAGTCTATTCTATAAACTGTATTTATAACCATTTTGTGTGTGTGTGTGATCTGTTAGCAAACTAAGTTGGGTTAGCTGATGAGTACGTGGAGAGCTAGGTACTGGAGATACCAAGGGTTTGGGTAGTAGCTACAAGAGAGGCCTGGGAAAGAAAGTAGGTTGGATGTGTGTGATCCACTGGTGAACTTTAAGCCTGATGAGGTAATGAGTAGCTGCATTCCTGGGCCATTTCTGTATTCATGCTTGGGGAAGTGCTGGTATCTCAAGTTGCTGTGCTTGTTTACTAATCCAAATTGCAAAACAATTGAAAAAGTGGTGATAATCTCCCTGTAATCAGGGCTAAATTAATTCTGCTTAATGGATGGAGAGTCCACCTGACCTTACTCTTAGGTCCCCGAAACATCTTCTGCATTGATGTATTTAAGGGACAGTTGTAAGTGGACTTGTGGGGAAAATTCCTATTTCCTCTACCGTTCTCCTGTATGGCCTGTGAAGAAACCTAATGGTGTGTGTCTGCTAACAGTAGATTATAAAGCCCCGAATGCTGACAACTAACTGTTCCCAATCTGACTGATAAAGTCAAATCTCTTCATTAACATACCATTCCATGGATGGCAACTATAGATGTGAAGGGTATGTACCAAATGCAGATAAGGAGCAATTTGCTTCCACCTGACAGGGAC
>VXBJ01001578.1:374816-439495 GCA_013400055.1 Nycticryphes semicollaris
TATATTTTCTTTTAATTAATAATATTTATTTTAAGTAGTTTTAGTTTTTCTTTTCAACCCCTAAGTAGCTCTCCCTTCTCTTGGGCACCAGCAGTGCCATTTCTTGTTAACATGCAAACCTTTATGATAAATGAATATGAACAATATACCAGTTGGATCCATGGTGGGAATTCTGCTATGTTAGGGACCCAATTATTGAATTGGTTCCAGTATTGTAAACTCTATTTTATCAAACTTTAGGGGTAGCAAGCAAAAGTAGTCTGTTGAGTGGATCTGTTTATTACACCGTCATAAATTGGGAAATTAAAAAAAAAAACAAACCAAAAGNATGCTGGAACAGTTTTGCAACGGGTGCAAGCTGGAACATAGGAACTTCCATTCAAATATGAGGAAAAACTTCTTTACAGTGAGGGTGCTGGAGCACTGAAACAGGCTGCCCAGGGAGGTTGTGGAGTCCTCCTCTCTGGAGGTCTTCAAGACCCGCCTGGATGCAGTCCTGAGTAATGTGCTCTAGGCAATCCTGCTTTAGCAGCGGAGTTGGACCCTCTAGAGGTCTAGAGGTCCCTTCCAACTCTGACAATTCCATGATTCCATGATCATATTCACTCCTATCAAAAGGAAGCATGAAAATACAGAGTTAGATGAAACTTGAGGAAGGAAAATATGGCAAACAGTTGTATGGAGGTACTTTCTGTGATAGATGCTGTCATGAGGGTGCTGTCAGGTTGGCGAGGAGCCCTGGGCAGGGAAGGGCTCACAAGGAGTTAAGAGGAGGGGGATGATGCCAGATGGCACCAAAGGTAAGCAGTGAGGTGGCTGGGACACTGGTGGCCAGGAGGTGAGGACAGCACCCTCATGAGCAGCAGAAAAAGAAGGTGGAACTGACTGTGTAAAGATAGGAGGCACTTGGAGGGAAAATGGATCCTGGCCCCTTTGTACAATGGGGTTTGCAAACCCCATGTCCCTTCCACGGAGGACACTGGTCTGCCCCTTTGCAAAGGAGCCTGGAGAGTGACCAGCAGGGTGAGCAAAGGGAGGAAAGCTGAGAAGAGGTGGGCAACGAAAGGGGCATGTGGCAGGGTGCTGGTCTATGCAATTATCCTGCTGTGCCTGGTGATTGCAGTCTATTCTATAAACTGTATTTATAACCATTTTGTGTGTGTGTGTGATCTGTTAGCAAACTAAGTTGGGTTAGCTGATGAGTACGTGGAGAACTAGGTACTGGAGATACCAAGGGTTTGGGTAGTAGCTACAAGAGAGGCCTGGGAAAGAAAGTAGGTTGGATGTGTGTGATCCACTGGTGAACTTTAAGCCTGATGAGGTAATGAGTAGCTGCATTCCTGGGCCATTTCTGTATTCATGCTTGGGGAAGTGCTGGTATCTCAAGTTGCTGTGCTTGTTTACTAATCCAAATTGCAAAACAATTGAAAAAGTGGTGATAATCTCCCTGTAATCAGGGCTAAATTAATTCTGCTTAATGGATGGAGAGTCCACCTGACCTTACTCTTAGGTCCCCGAAACATCTTCTGCATTGATGTATTTAAGGGACAGTTGTAAGTGGACTTGTGGGGAAAATTCCTATTTCCTCTACCGTTCTCCTGTATGGCCTGTGAAGAAACCTAATGGTGTGTGTCTGCTAACAGTAGATTATAAAGCCCCGAATGCTGACAACTAACTGTTCCCAATCTGACTGATAAAGTCAAATCTCTTCATTAACATACCATTCCATGGATGGCAACTATAGATGTGAAGGGTATGTACCAAATGCAGATAAGGAGCAATTTGCTTCCACCTGACAGGGACCCCACTATATACATTTACTCCCTTCGGGCACGTTTTTAACATTATTCATGCTGTATTGTCTAAAGAACTAAAAACATTAAAGTTGCCAGAGGAGGTCACTGTTGTGCAGTATAAATGTATCTCTGGCAGAGAGATGAGCACAATCATTCTACTTTTGAAGAGGTGCTGTTAGCAGGTTACAAAGGGCTAGTAGTGACTGAACCCTTGACCCAGGGAAGGAGCATAAAATTACATTCCAATATCTATTCTTAAACCTATGCTTGCTGGTGAACCACCACCTTTAAGTGTAACGTGTAAGAACCCAGAGGTGAGTACCCTGTAGCTATCATCACGAAGCTGTATATAACTAAGAATAAAGTTAGTGAAGTTATGGAACGTATAGGAATGCCCATGGAATACATGGAGCCTCTTTGCTCTTCTGTCCAGAATGCCCCTGAATTCAATGGCTGTCAACTAGATGGTGTCTGATTTACTGATGGGAGCACTTGCAAAGTACGGGGTAAATGGTAAGGAATGGCTACTGCTGAACCTGTAGCCAAAGAACCTGTAGTAACTGAGTGAACAGAAGCTTTTGCTCAGTTAGCAGAGCTCTATGCTATGGTATCAGATCTTAGAAATGGCACACAGGCCATATACACTGATTCATATGCTCTATGGGCTAGTGCTACAGAATGCTTAGGAAACTGGGCAAATTCCCCATATATCTCAATAAATGGCAAAGCAAATATTGGGAGCAAATAAAAGTGCCTGCTGGTGACATGATGGTCATCCTGGGAGCTCAATATGGNTTTGCCAATACATCCCACTCCCTATTATTGTAGATAATAAAATATGGCTGCCAGTTCAAGGAAGCAAATGCCTGGATAACAAAAGTAACCTAATCGATGCTTATGGATGTAAAATGGGGAGACCATGTGTAGTGCTGCCCTGAATATTTAGTAATACAAGACCCTTATACAAGTAATATGACCTCAGGTACATGCTATTTAGGCTGAGTGTACAACAGCATGGTTGTACTTTAGTGAAAATCGGGTTATGTATGTATTGGGTTTGCTTTGTGGTCTTCTGTGTAATGACATTATGGCTTTATAGAAACCAAAAACTAATTCACATCAATGCCGGTGGAATACTGGCCTACAATTTGGCCAGCACCCTTAGCACCAATATGGGACATGATCCATTTTCAAACTGAAGAATTAGAAATTCTAATCACCAAATGTAAAAAAACTATTGCTTATCAAAAATAGGTTACTATTCCTATCAGGTATCATCCTGTGAGATTGTCAAGATTTCAACAGGATAGAACAAACTGCTAGACATCATTGGTGTGATGTTTTTATGGGCTATGCACCATATGCAACTGGCATATTGCATGTTACGTTGCAACTTATGATTGTGATATTGTTGTTCTGTATCTTATTTCTTTTCTATCAGTATGTTTATATATCCAGATTTATTGCTGACATCACCACATTGAAAGAATATTACCTAATAACAAACTGTAATGCTAGACTTGTACGGAAGCGCCCAGAGCTTCCCCCTACCTTCACCCTCAGAGCGGCAAGAATAGCAGTACCTCCTCTCACTGAGGCATGGGATTCACTAGACTTTTAGCTGATACCAACTGATGGAGTGTGGGTGCTCAATTGACTCCTGCATAGGTTTTGGCCTAAGGCACAGCTCGTGATATAGACTGATGTATGGTGGGAGTAGCTCCATTAGATTAAAGTGAGAACGATTTGTACACTGGACAAGAGAGTGAGTTTGTGAGTTAATGAATTTCTGAATTAATGAAGGTATGAATTAAGGAATTGTCAAGTTAGACTAGTCTGTTGAAAGAGGATTGAGCCCCTGTTTGATTTTTACCTTATGAGGTAATGAAATAAAGATTGGTATGTGGCGTATATTGTCCTTTAAAACTGAGAGATCTAAATGAACTGTGGCGTGTGTGTCACCCAGAGTCTGATACATGACATTGCTGGCACTCCATTGTAAATTTAGCAAGGGATAGGTTTCCATTCAATTGATTTCTGTCTCCTAAGTATTGCTTAACTGTAATAGGACAGAAGTCTTTATAGCGAGCTGACACCTGTAATAGTATTATGAAAACTGTCATTTTATGTTGACAATAAAAGAAAACTTATTTCTAGTTTTGTCAAGCTCTGTTGATAAGCTATGGCATGCTTTCTTCTCTATATGCTGCCATAACATTAATCATATTAATTTATTAGTGTGGAGAAAAAACATGAGAGAAATAGAAGAGCTTCACATTTCTTAACTTCATTTCCTACTTTTGTGCTGGGTGGTTTACTGAAATACCAGCTTTCACTGAACAAAAGGATTTCCTTCCTCTGAGAGACTGGAGTAATGCCATCATACTGCTTCTTGCTTGACAAGTGTATATTAACTTAAATGGTTTGTCTCATCTGCTTCTTCTGGTGCCTTTGTATTAACACCAAGTGATGATTAAGAAAGATCTCATTTCTATTTTCTTCCAAGTTTAGAAGTCACAATCACAGACATATTGTATGGTAATAAGGTATATAATTTCTACACTTTTTTTTTTCTTACCAAAACAATGAGAGAGTTAGTCATATGCTCACCAACATGCTTCATCTCAACAGAAACACTACAAAACAGCGTAGTCAAACTCTTAATTTCCCATACATGTATCTCTTTTTTTTCTGAGGTAGCCTAAGCCATTCATAGTTCACGTCTCTCTTTTTTATCAAATGTGGTTTTCATACAGTCAGGGAAAGAAAGCATGTCAGTTTTCTGTGCAGCATAATTTTCCTGAGAGAATCTGTATAACTTATCAAATTATTTGCAACAAGCATTTTTTTCTTAAATTTAAGTCTACCGTGTCATTGGGGTTTATGCCAGGAATTGATCGTTCCTGAGCCAGGTACTACACACCAGTTCATTGCCGGAGCAAACACCACAGGGAGCACACCTTGCTTTGGTACTCTGAAGCAGCCCTTATAGTCATATGAGCAAACTAAACCATATGGAACAGTGACCCTGGAACCTATTAATCATAAGACAGAGATGCAGCTCTTTCACATACCACTCATTCACCACATTGTTTCTAAGCTACAGCTATGCCATGCTATCCACACAGTTCTGGGGGGGGTTTTTCTGCAAAGACACATCTGGGCAGCAGGAAGCTCATGCTGGATGGTGTGGATGATCTGGGGTTAGGCAATGCTCAGCTCTGATGGCCCAGAGTGAACTGTTGGGGCCCCTCCACAGCAACCCATTCTTTCAAGACAACTGTGTTGAATGGTGTGGATGTTGAAACTAAGCTGGTGCAGAGGGGAAGCAGCTTTTGCTGGGTGAGCTCTCTGGTGGCAGGTGCTTGTAAGAAGGTTATCACCTGCAGCTTGGTGTTTGTGAAGAAATTGCAGGTGGTACCTGGGACACTTATGTCATGATATTATGATTATTGATATTCAGATTGTACCTCAGTTACACTTTTTGTGATCCAAGATTAAACATTTTGTTCTTCCATTTTTCCTTTTAAATGAAGGTACTCATTCCTTTGTTTCATCTGCTGCAATTTTTAACTGCTACAATCTGTAATCATCTGGAAGGGGTCTACTGTTCTTTGGTTGAGTAAGATTCAGACAGAAAAGTTTCAGCAGTCATAACAAAATGATCAGGTGTAAGAATATGCTCTTTTGTGGTTTGTGCAAGAGAAAGAAATCAGGTTTCTGTTCAACTTTAAAATTTCTTCCTTCTGCTCAATGCACAAAGATTCTATATATTAACATTTTCTATTTTTTCTATGCAAGTTAGTCTAATAAAAAATATACTACCTTCTCTTAGTTCTCAAGAACTCGATCTTTGACTAACACCCAACTACTGAATTCCCCAGGAACAGTGCATCTACAAAACCTGCGCAGTCTTTATTTGCTGTTTCTAGAAGCATGGGGAAAAATGGACATAAATCCAAAGTTTATTGAGATTATCTCACAGGAAGATAGAAATTTGGAAGACTATAAGCCTTGCTGTTGCCCACTTTTGGTTTAGGGGAATCTGGGTCTGCCCACACTGGAAGATCTGAACCACGGTATTCTCTCCAGGAAACACATTTATGAAAGCTTTAATGATAACTGCTGTCAAAGTTCTGAAATATTTGTAATGAATCATTCAGTGCTACATATTGGCCTCCTTTCCTCCCACTGAGTCGCAGTTTTCAGTAGGAGTAAGTATGTGCAAAATGAAGTTTTATGAGCCCCTTCTGCCTTTCTGTGACTATTGGTCTACTGAACACCAGAATTAATTAAAAGGCTGCTAGCAGGAATTGAATTTGACAATAGGAAAAAGACAACTATCATCAACTTCAGTGGTAATTCAATAATGAGAACATATAGGAAGGGCCCTCAGTGCCAGATAAAATATATGGATAAATCTCAGGTGTCAAGCTTCAAAATTACAAATGAGAATATATCTGCTTAGTTGTTAACAGAACTTAAAAACATCTGAAATTCACTAGTCATCATCTGATAAACCTGCAGGTTCTATATATACTGCAACTGAAGTTCTGCATCTGCTAAAATATCTCCTAGCTAAGTTGAGTTGGGATGCTGAAACTAGAAAGAACAGCAGCGGAGTCCCAAGCTATGTCCAGTTTTCCCGTAGACAGTAGTGTCAGTCCATCCTTCTGTCATGAACCTGTGGCTTGCACACTAGTTAGGGGTGCTAAGGGTTCGCTTTGACCATAAAAGGAACTAAGACTTACACCTTCAGGGTCAGTGTCAAATTTGTGGAGCCAACAGGACAACAAGGAAGTATAGTTCTGAGTCTGTGGATCTCTAAGAAAATTTTATGTTAGGCAGCTTTAGGGTAAGCAGAGAACAGAGAAGATTTAGCAGAGATCAGAATCCAAAAATCCACTACTGGGCAAATGACTTAGGGCAGTGGGTCTCAGACCTTCAGCCTTCATTGTTTCAGAACCCCTGAATCAGAGCCCTAACTGTGGCTATGGAAGAGATATTCAGGAGCAGTGCTGGAACTGTCAGCAATCCCTCTTGAAAAGAAAAAAAAAAAAGATAGGAGCAAAAAGTTAATTAATGCATTGCTCTTCTGGAATCTCTCAGGTGCCTTATGCTACTTGTGGAAAAAGACACTATGTTAATTCTGTTATTAACTTTAAATAGTTCCCTGGTCAATGTGCTGGATTTTAGGCTACTTTTTGAAGTGCCTATTTCTCCTTGTGCAGTGCACAGGAATCAAAAGTACATAGTTCTGATAGCTTGTATTTCTAGGGGGTTTATTACATCTAAGTCCAAATTCCCAGAGCCGTATTCTCATTTCATTGGCTTTGTATGCTCCTCCAGAGTATGGAATGTTTCATTTAATATGCATCTGAGTATATAGCATCCCTGAATTATCTTCAAAACATATACTCTCAGGCAAACAAGAAGTTTTGCCCCGCCCCTTCCCCCCCCAACCAAAAAAAAAGCAGGGAAAAAAACAGACTGTAGAATGCCCAGTGCTTCTAAATAACATCCTGGAAGAGCTGGTATGAAAATTGGAGAGCAAAGTGATGCCTGTAAATTCTCTCTGACTCACAATTGTGAAGGGATTATGAGCTATAAATCTAAGATTAATATATTATTTGAATATTTTTTTATCTGAATGAATTTAAAAAATGTTGATTTTGCTATTTCTGCATTTGGGAAAAAAAACAGATTTCAATTCTGGGCAAGTTAAAACCTCTGTGAGTCTTACTGTTTCTATTTAACAGCTACTGCATAATTTATAGCATGAGGTCTTCTCTGTTTACATCTAAATATAGTAGTAATTTAATAGCAAGCACAACTCTTTTCATTCAAAATATCAATAATGCCCTTTCTGCAAAGGTACCTTATATGTGTGTGTGTTCTCGAACAGTAGAAAAAAATCTCTAGAGGATCTCTTTGGATGTAGAAGTCAAGGAAAGGATCTTTCAGATGGACTTTGGGGAGCCAAGGAACTAGCTAGTGTTCACAGTCCTGTGTTGGGTTTCCATTAGCAAAAGAAATTGATGATAGAATCACTTCTTTTATGGACTCTTCTTTGTCAGTAAAGACAGTTTAAAACATAAACTTTTCCTGAATATATTGGGAACATAACTACTAAGAATTTCCTTGTTTATTATGCAAATTCTTCTTGATCAATGCTGCTGAAAGGACCTTTCCGCCTCAGTTCTAGCTGTTTGTTGGCTGTTGACTCAGCTTTGGTTTTGATGTACATCTGATAGAAATGTTTGTGGCTGGTTGATACTGTAGGTGGCACTGGGACTTTTTTGAGAATATACTCTTTGCTGACCACGCTGATGAAAAAAATGGTTAGATTGCTCTGCAAGTGGCTGGGTCAGTGCAGGACACAAGAAACCATAATTGAGTAGGTTTCCAAGAACTTGGAGAACGGAAATAATATCTTTAAGTACTACAATACTACAAGGAAATTTACTTCCGTCATTCATTTTTTGCATCTTTTGTTAGCATGACTCCTGTTTTTACTTTTATGTTCTTGATGAATGCCTTTTTCCTCCATAACAGATAAAGCTGGTGAATTTTATATAGAAAAATTCTATGCAATTTCCTGAAAGCAAATTTTTATTGGCCTCAAATAATATTGCTACAGTATGTGTTTCTTTTTTGTGATTCAGAAGCTCATGTGAGTCATCCATGATTTCAAAGGCAGTCCCAAGAGCTCAGTCAAAGAAATATTTTGGCACCATTTAGCGCTGCTCTGTCCTTTGAGTCCTAGATGAGACAAAAACAGTAAAAGGAACACAGCAAATGAGTGCCCTTGGAATGAATAAAATGGCATGCATCTATGTCTTTTCTTTAATATCTTGAATTTTAATGATGCTACTGAGAATGAAATTCCCTTTACATTTTTAATTATAAAGGAGAGCAGATGGTGAAGGCTTAGCTTAAAGTGTTAATTAAAATAACTTACACAGCCAAGCCTCTGCTTGAATAAAGTACATCAGGAAGATTTAAGACATGAGTGAGTGTCTTATTCTAGTGAATTATTCTTAAATAAAGCTATCTTGGAGAAAATTCATCAGAGATACTTAGAATTGTGTCAGTGAAATCTCTTCCTCTTGAGTTCATGAAGCAAGCACTAGACTACACGTTCTAAATTTGTATTTCTGGAAGTGACAACAAGTTTAGATTCACTAGGAGGATTTGTATAGCTGACTGCCTTAGGGAGCATTCATACAGAACAAGTGGATCTTCAAAAACCCAGGCTTCGTCGCTCACTCTATACGTTTGTTGGCAGGCACATGCAGGATCATTTCTGTGCAGGCTGCACAGAACTAAAGGAATGCCAGTACTCCTCTGGGATTCATCTTGTTAATTCATTCAGGTGACTCAACACAAGAGAATTGGTTCAGAGATAGTGCCTAAGCCTCCCACCAGTCTGAGGGTGGTAACTGTCAGTCTGCTGTACTCAGCTGTTGGGAGAACTCAACTTGGTTACAGAGACCCAGTTGTTGATGCTTTTTTTTTGCTTGATTTGCACTACAGCTGCTTAAGCCCTCAGCAGCACATCATAGCCATCTAGGTATTTTGTAATCAAATATGAAATTGTTCCCTGGAGCAATAACTAGAAGCCAGTTGCTCATATATCCTTTGAACTGATCACTGGACTAGTCATAGATGCAAACTTTTTTCTCATTTTGTTCTCTGAGCCAGTACTTTTTGAATTGACCTGTAAAAAAATGAAAGGCAATCAAAGAGAGAAATAGCAGGTGTCTTTGTTTAGTATTTGCTTTAATTTATTCAACCTGATAGTCTCCATTTTAATTTAAGACCACAGCACTTTCTTCCATGTGAAACTCAAATAGCAATAAGATGGTTTATGGCATTTCTTTACACTCAGACACAGTCATTTGATGAGCCACATCTTATTCACCTTCCCATGTGCTTAAGACTGTATTAAGTATAGCTGAAAATGCAACATAAGCATAGTATCAGTCAAACTATGGAAGAAATTGTCTTTAAAAAAAAAAAGAAATACTTGAGACCTGTCTCTCATATGGAAGTTGAGGAAGCTTTCACTGAATAGACGTGTATGTAAAAGACCTTTTATTTTTCAATTCCTATAGAGAGCTTCATCTTTTCATTCAAACTTTTTGGCAAAAGTACTTCTAAACAGCTTTACTAACTCCTGATAGAGCCAAGTGGTCAGAAAATCCTCATCTGTCTGTATTTCTGCTCTTGGAAAACATGACAGATCAGTGCAAATGTTGTTGATGCAACATCATATTGCCATCTTCAGAAGATTTTGGGAATAAAACAATGGGTTGGGAATGATACAGGCAAATATATTTCCTCTCCCTCAAGCTCCTACTGTGTTCTGCTCCATCATCTTTATCCTCCCATCTCTCTTTCCTTTTAATAATGACGTCCCCTCTGCATCACGAGGTCTTCCTGTTTCCCTTCTTCCTTCCTCCATCAGAATTCTGAACTGCTATACTGGTGACATCAGAAGAAATGAAGATTGTGACTGGGCTGTCCTCTTCAGTTCATTTTTGTGCTGTGAACAGTTATGAGCTGTGGGTTAAGAGTGTAAGAAAAATATATAGTAACAGTGATATTTGCCTTCTTTAGAGCATCAGCTTAAGGGAAAACTTTTTCCCCAACTAGGTACTGTAAACATATGTATAGAGCTCTGCTTTTTAAATAGCCTCTATTAAAACAAAAATGGTGGTGATGAACAATATCTCTAGCAATCTTTTGTCATTTATATTTGGTAGATCTTGGTAGTAAGGCAGAAAATATTAAAGAATACAAGATGTCAAATGCTTTGACTGCCTTTCCTTAAGGGCTCAAGCTCTCTCAGACCCTTTCCTGAAAGGTTACTGAATTATGTGTGTGTTAATAGCTCATGGTTGCTCCTTCCAGTTAGAAAAATCATGCTTATCCCTTGGCTTGCTTAAAAATACAATTAGGTATGGTCTGGAAACATAACCAGTTAACTACCTTTGTAAATGTAGGCGTTTGCTGATCAATATGTGAAACAAGTACCTGTTTCTTTGAATGTTTCTTCCCTATCAGTTTCTAATTGTTTACACATAAGATTTTTGTTATTCTTAGTGAATCTGCAGTAGAGATTTGTATGTCAAAGAGATGACTCCTTTCTGGGCAAGGTTCTCCTACTGTCTGCCGTTTTTACTTAATGTGATTGAATGCTCATTCATCTTGAAGTGCTGAAAATTTATGGACGATTGAAAGTTGCACGATGCTAAATGCTTCCAATTGATCCCTGAGCACAACAAAACCTAGGAGTTAATAAATTCCAGGCTGGAAGCTCTCTCTGACAGACTTTTTGCAACAAAATCAAATATCCTCCAGGAAGAGAATATTCTGCCTCCTACATTTTAGAAATTGGGAAGCAGGCTGTTTATCCTCTGTCATTTCTTACTGCATCCTTTCATCCCCAAAAGACAGTCTCTACTGTCTCTTTTGGATTGTAAACAGGAATTTGGCTGCTATGATTTTAGTTACTTCTAAGTTGTAAACAAAACTCTCATACCTGTGTTCTGCACATTCAAGCCTACTTAGGGCAAATTAAGTATTTCAAGGAAAAAGTCTGAGATATTGACAGATAATTTAATATGAAGAGGTTTTGTACTGACTGTACGCTGTGAATATTTTTTTCTCCTTTTTCTACAGAATTAAAGAAGCTAACAAAAAGTCACTTTAGAGCAGTACTATTTCAGAGCAGTATTATGTGGAAAAATTGATGTGTGTGAACCCAAAAACAAAAAGGCAAGCAAACACAAGTGTTTTTTACCCACAAAACACCAGCTGTTAATCAGATTCTTCCCATATCTCACCTGATGCTTCTGTTTCACTTTTTAATAGGAAGAATACACTTCATAAATTACAGGTTTATTGCAGAGTTTATTCAACCATTACTCCATGCAATTAGTTAGCATTCAGTGATAACGTGGTTCAAACAGTCTTACCATGTAAAGGATTTTCTTCCCCCTTTTTTGCGTGAGAAAAAAATGCTGTACGATATTCCATCTTCTATTGGTCTCTACGTCATCTGCTAGGTTGGGAAGAGCCCCTTCTGTAATCCTTGTCTCCTCACTTTGTCAAAGGCAGACATCAAAATCAAGTCGTCTTGTTATGATGATGCAACTCTGAATGAATCAGAGTAAAAATGAAAATCTAATTATTAAAGTTTGGCTTCAATCTGTGTTGCATCTAAAGAAATTATCTCTTTTCATAAAAGTTTGATCTTCTTTTAAGGGATAAATCCATAGAAATAGGAATGTAAAACCCTAATTTAAACCATATTTAATCACAGATATGCAAAATAAATTTGTGACATGAATATCACTTCACAGGAGGCTAAGAGAAGAGACAAAAAAGGCTTGCAGGAGGCATGGAATGTTGTGCATATGAGGGAGACAGGAAGCTGACTAGCAGAGGTCTTTGAAGAGAAGAGAACTTTTATTTTCATAATGATCTTGTCACAGAACTGTGAGGTCACCGAACCATAGAAGTGTTACAATATGTGATTAAAAAGACCATCTCCAGGCACAGGAATGAGCAGAGACATACAGTGGTAGGTGGAGAAAGCCCAATAACCCAGTCAGAAATGGACATGCTGCCCTGATTCCTCCCAGGGCTGTCCCAGGAGACACTCAGCCCCATGATCTCAGCATCACAAATCAAGAGGAGAGGCTGTCACCATCACCTTACAGGCTGAGAGGGGTCACTGCTTATGGGATTATGGGACACCATATAGGTTGCAGAGGTAGAGCATTTAAGGATTGCCCAAGACCTACTATAGGACATTTAGGGGAGAAACCAAAGATAGGGGAAAGGAGGGATCATGGTGGTTTGTGGAGGAACAAGCATGGGAAAATAGAGGGATAAAAAGATAAATGGGGCTGGTTACGTTTAAACAGGTCGGTATGCTTGCCTGGCCATGCCCAGTGCCTGACCACGGTAGTCTGTCTTGTCTTATCATTAAACTCCATTTCTGTCTTCTTTCCTGGATGCAAGGTTCCCTGTTGTGTGTGCAAGTGTGTGTGTGTGCGCATGTGGGTCTGCATGCTGCGTCTGCAGAATGGCTGTGGGTCACAGGAGCACCTGTGTCCATGCTGCCAGAAACTGGAGTGAGTGGAGGTGGGGAGATGTGAGCTCTAGCCAGGTGGCTAGTCAGACTAGCCAGCTGGCTGTAAGGCTGGACTAGCCATCGAGTAGGTCAAGTGGCCTGGGAGCCAGGATGAGAGTATCTCTTGGGCTGAGACCACAGGGGAAAGGTGGCTGTGGAGGGACCAGGGCAGTCCTGGCCAACTGCCAGTGGGGGGAATGCATGTGAGTATACGTGTATGTGTGCATGTATGTATCTGTATGTGCACGGAACCAGCTACTGGATGGACCGTTTGTCCAAGGCCAACTCATGGGAGATGCTTGTGGGACATGCTTGTGGTGCATGTTTGTGCACAGCTGTGAGTGGGTGGGAGGTCTGAAGCAGGGCGGCAGCTGGAGCAGGGCTGCAGCATCCAGAGCTTGTACATGCAGGTGCCAGCAAATGGGGAGACTGAGATGCAGGGCAGCTACTGGGCAGACTGGGTGCCTGAGCCCAAGCTGATGGAGGGATCCACCTTGTACATCTGTCTTTATGTATATCCCAGTAATGGACCTTCAACCTGGTCAGCCAGAGAGGAGAGCAGGATAAGGCTGTTGGTGCCGTTTGTGTTTGCATGTGTGCTGAGTGTGTCTGTCTGCACTGATCTGCGTGGCCAGGCATGTATATATGTACAGAAGTATACTCTGTGTGTGTGTATTTGTGCCTGCTTACTGGGAATACAAACTGAGTCTCGCTACAGGTTGGGCCTGGGGCATGGTGCTGCGGGACTCTCGCCTCTCTTGGGCTGCTGGATTCAGCCACCCCAAATTCTGGATTCCCAATGGAATTGAGAGAACTGTTTGTTTGTTAAAATTGGATGATAGACTACCAAAAGAATATTACCACACATTATGTCCCACAAAACAAATGATATATAATAAGCTGATCAGAGGATCAGAGAATCAGGGGTTGGCTTGTTTCGATAGGTAACTGGGTACAGAAGCTCTTCCGAAATACATGAGAGAATAGGCTATTACATCAGGAGGAAGGGCTAAAGGACGAAGATGATTAAGAGACTAGAATACCTCTCTTATGAGGAAAGGCTGAGGGACTTGAGTCTGGAGAAGGGAATATTGAAGCAGGATCTGATCAACACTTATAAATACTTACAGGGTGGGTGTCAGGAGGACGGGGCCAGTCTTTTTTCAGTGGTGCCCAGTGACAGGACAAGAGTTAATGGGCACACACTTGAACATGAGAAGTTCCATCTAGACATGAGGAGGAAATTCTTTACTTTGAGGGTGACAGAGCACTGAACAGGCTGCCCCGAGAGGTGATAAAGTCTCCATCTCTGGAGACATTCAAAACTTGCCTGGACATGTTCCTGTACAGCCTGCTCTAGGTGGACCAGCTTTGGCAGGGGTGTTGGAGTAGATGATCTCCAGAGGTCCCTTCCAACCCCATATCATTCTGTAATTCTGTGAAGAGAGAAGAACGAACAAGAAAATTACAATGCCACTAACGGAATAAATTAGTCTGAACAGATCACAAGTCATTTTGGACCAGTCCTTCAACCTTCAACCCAAACTAAATATAGTTTTGTTTTGTTTCTATGTAGTTTAAAGAGACTGTCTGGTGGGCACATCTTTTATGGTTGTGCATTGAGAAATACTTTTGTTAACCAGAAGGAGAGGAGTGCATGTAACATATACAGCATGAGAGAATCCTACTTTTAGACATAGAGGAAATATGGAATATGAACCCAGCAAATGAATGCATTTCTAGAATGAGATTTCTAGTACTAACGTTTTAAAGCAGGAGGTACCTTGTATGATGAGTGGGTGCTTTTCTTCCATTAGAAGACATGCTACAGGCAAGTATAATATTCTTTTCTCATTTGTATTAAAATCATGACACCTCTTAATGACATCTGTGTTATTATTAGCATGGATTGTCATCGCTTCATGGTCTTTGATTGGCCTGTACGTGAACTAATGCCTACATCAATGATTTGCAATAAAATTAGGCTGTGCTGTGGAGATTTTCATTACCTTTTCTGATTAACTTTCATTACAGTAATTTTGCAACACCAACATAAGGTGTTGCACAGTTTGATACGTCTCCTTTCTTTTCAATTATAATTGTACCAGAGAACATTTTGAGGACTCAGATGATCACAGTTCTCAAGGGTTTTAATGATTGATTGTTTTGCTTCGTCTGATCTCAGAAAACCTTTGCCAAATGTAGCAATTGTGCATATAACTAACACTTCTTTCTTCTCATCTACAGCACTAATGTGATTCTATAAAATGTATATCATTCCATAAAATATATACTTTTGAAACTCATATCTTCAACATATAGAGTCATATACAAGAAATCTTGTATATTCCATATGTTAATTACTTTCAGTAACCCCCAAAATGCACACTGATACTTTAACACCTGCCAATAGCTTGAACATGAACATAAGTAGCTTTTATTGGCTACCATTTAGCAATTTCGCTACTGTGTGCCTGTCAATATATTTTAGTGCAATGTTTCAACAGTATATACATATTGACCGTAGTACATACGTTCAAACACATTGACTTCTGATTCTTCTGCCTTGAAGACTTCTTTGTGCCTCTGGTTGATCTTAATATGTCTAATAATTGTATTCTCCCAAACACAGTTAGAACGTCTTAATCTGTAATATTTTAATGGGAAAGTCCTTCTCCAAAGTAGTTGTCTGTAGAGCTTACAGTCAGCAAGTGGAGCTCAGATTCAGATTTCCATGTAGCTTCTGCTGGAATCATGAATCTGAAGTTTATATTCAAAATTTTACTGATATTGAGACTTCTTTCCCCACTTTTCATTCTTTTTTTTTTTTGTCTGAGATCAACAGCCCTATGGAGAAAGGGTGGAAATGGCCATCCTTACTGGAAGCTTTCACTCAAGCTGACCAGGAATCTACCTGGAACTTCTCTGGTTCAAAGCATTTTGATTTTTTTTTTTTTAATCTGTGATTATTTCTATTAAATAACTGTTTATAGAATCTTAGTCAGCTGGGTATAAACTGTGTCCACATGATTTTGATGCTTTATGTTTTCTATTGGCCTTCATTAGTATTTATACCCTTGACTGAGTCTGTGGCATAATGGTTGGGGGCAGAGGTAAAAAGAGGGAAATACGAGTTGCTGTTTGAATAGTAAACCTAGGGTCAAAAAAGGGCTCTATCCAGAGTGTGTGTGACATGAATATGATGATTTCAAGACATACTGGGTTTAAGAAGGAAGAATGTACTCAAACACATTTTGCTTTGTTAATCCACAGTTTATCCTGATGACTAGGCTTCTGAGGTCTTTTACCATCAGGATGTGTCAGCTTCTTCAGGGGTCCTCGCTAGTCCTTTTGAGGTGGTTGTGGAAGGATATATGGGAAAGTTTGCAGGAGTGTGATGAGGTTGATGAGGTTGATAATCTGTATTCCAAACAAATTAATTGGTATTATCCATCTGCTAATGACTATTTTTTAAATTGGTTCAGTAATCTGTACCATTCCTCCTGAAGCATGCAAGCAAATGCTAGGGCCCTGGCCTGAGCTTAAAATGACTGAACTGAACATGATAAACTGCTGAACATGACATCAGAAATTTATGGATGTATCAGAGTGACAAGTGGACAAAAGTCAGAGATAGCACTGTGAGGGCTGGCTGGCTTTCACAGGCAGGTAGGGGAGAGTGATGTGAAAGGTTTGGGGATTGCAGGGGTGTCTGTATATTGAGAACATGCCCCAAATCTTTCTGCAAGCTCCACCTATAAAGAGGGAGCCACCCCAGCCTGGCACTACCACCTGGGCTGTAGGAATAACCAGGGCCTCTGCTCTCATGAGCGAGAAGGGAGGACTGCCCTACATCCCCTATGTCCAAAATACACTTTTTTTTCCCTTTCTGGTTCCTATAGCAAACACATACAGAGGCAATGGGCATGCAGTTAAAAACATGGGCTGTGAGCATGCAGAGTTATAATTTTAGGTGTGAATGATGTAGGCAATAACTTGTTCTGCAATTGACATCATGACTGCTGGGGACTGCGTAGATGCAGACCTTTTTTTTTTGCAGGGGCAAAAAAAAGATGTATAAGATGATCAGATCAAAAGGAGATAGTGCTAAATGATGGGATGATTTTTGAAAAATATTTACTGTTTATTACTCAGTGGGCGGTTCAGGCAGTGAAAAAAGGTCTGAGATGTTTTCAAAATGCATAACACTCCAATATATTCAGATATGTTTTGCCGTGCTACAGGTTGACAGTTACCATGGTGTTCTGGATGTGAATAACTTGCCAGAGAGAGAAATTTCTGGCTAGACATCAGGTGGTCATAGCCCTCTTGCTGGTTTCTGTTTTGTTTATTTGAGTGCAATATGTGCAGACAACTTTGGGTGAGTGGTCTTTGAATTGGCCTAATTGTAGTATATTTGTTCAAAAAAGCACTTAAACACACACACAGCTGTGGATCAGTATGAACTTTGCAGAGTGCCAATTTAAACCTCGGTGAGCTACTGCCAGTCTTATATGGGCAGGAATCACAAAGGCAAAAGAAAGCAATGTAATGAGTGTTATTTTCTGCTCTTGGGTATGAATAATCATTTGTGTGTCAGTCTCCAAATTACAGACATGGAAGACTCAGGAAAATAACTTTTGTAATGATTCTGAATGCGTGTTTGAGACAGGAAGACATGTGAGTGTATAAAATTCTGGGATGAACCTGGAGCTGGAGAAAACTTGAGAATTTAAGAGTAAAGAAAAGCCTTTGTTAAGAGACCCATGGGCAGAAATGTGGGGATGCAGGAACCATTTTCAAAGGTTGCAAGGGCTATTTTATAACAAGTAGCCGCTGAAGGAAAAGATGAATCTGATCACTCAGCATCTGACGTGTGTAAAAGTGGAGCTTCTGGATTAACAGTTTCTTTGCATTTTTGCTTGGTATAAGATTTAACAAACTACACCAGGTTGTGGGTTTTAAATCCTCTAAAGACTATTTCCTCTCCCCCCTCTGCCTTTTTTTATAATGCCCTCAAAAATTTGTGTTTTGCTGACTTTTACAGAAGACTTTGATGGAATGAAATTGAGGGATAGGCTGAAGTTTTATTCAAAAATCATCAGAATACAGCTATGATTTTTACCCTTCAGAAGAAATTTTTACACTCATTGGTGGGGAAATGCTAAAATTTTAAGGTCAACCTGAGCTCTCTATGGGAAAGAAATGGCAGGGCAGCCCACTGCCACAAGGAGAGAATGCTACTGAGAACACAAAACGGCATACAGGTTTTTGTTTTGTAACCCTGCCAGTTGCATGGCTACATACAAGTTTGTGTTGTTAAGGCACAACACATGGTGTTTCTCCATCCAAGCAGATATTATAGTCAAAGAGAGATCCACGCCCCACTTGTGGAGGATGGATACCTTGCAAAAGAAACCTTGAGGTTTGTCATAGATTGTGGGAGGGGAATTAGAGGAGGGCTCTTAGTCTTTCAAAATTACACAGTTATTGACAGGACACCTTTGAATATACTGACTTTTTCTGAGATTTTTGCTCCGGTTATTATGAAACATAGTGGAGTGTCTAGTAGGAAAAAACCCCACTATTTTCTGTATTGCAATATATAACAAGATTTAATATCTTAATTTGATAGAAGTTCACTGCAGGACCATTTGGGGGATACAACAGGAAGGCTGTGCTGGATCTGGGTAGAGAGCTTTGCTAAATGCGTCTCAGCTCTCATAGCTGTGTCCCTCTGTGCTGCTTGGATGGGGAAAGCTGACAGGAGGGGTCATACAGCCACACTGACTGCAGAGGCTTAGTGTGTTGGGAAACAAGTCATGCTGGGTGTAAAGGGGGAGAAGTGTGAGCATAGTCAGCACCACTTGTCGTTTTGGAGAGAAAGCTATCCTTCCTTTTTCTGGCTAGCTAAAATTACATATCAAAGAAAAGGAAAATGAGGGATTGGAATTTCCTCTATGGTACAGTACTTGAGATGATAGGGGAAAAGAGAAGCTCCACCAAAAATGAGGTGTGAATTTACATGGCACAGAATAAGCACAGAATAGTAGTGAGTAGCACAGGAACAATCCTGTACTTATACTTGTTACAGCACATTGTATTGCATGAACTTTGTGTGATAAGTGAATTGCAAAAAATGTTTTAAATCTGTGCGGTAGACTAAGACAAAGAACAAATCTTTACCATCTCAGTGCTGTGAGAGATCCTGATTTTTTCTTACTGTCTCTTCTCCCCACAGAACAACTGGTTTCATCCTCTGATTTAATCAGTGGTGAAATGGCATGTGTCTTGGAAGTGTGCCAAAGACTGTTCTGCATTTGTCAGAAATACGTATGTTTAGGAGGCTATTTTCTACTCCTTATATTTGTTTAGAATTATACAAACCTGGATCAGCTTCTGAATCAGAGGGCTAGTGGAACTTTCCTCAGATCCGTGTTTTAAGAGACACCCCTATGCTAGCACCTGACGTCACCAACACATCATGTTTATGTTCACATGACCAAAAATTTATAACTTTTTGGAGATGCAGAAAGCCTGGATGAGAGTCGACGGGATTATTCTGAATGCTACAAACTGAAGGGGTAAATAAATTGTTGCCTGCAGGAGGCATGGTGACCTGGTTCAGGAAAGACATGTAGGCCAACCCCAGGCCGCTCGGTCCATTAGCTCACAGACACCAATGTGGTGGACAGCAAATGGCGTTTACTGATGGACAGCATGGAATTATATAGCCTGGTTTACAACGTCACTTCCATCTGCTTACATCATGAACTAAACGCTAAATGCTATTGGCTATCAGGGGAGGGGCCCTATCTTTCCGTACATTGCGAGATCTTCCGGCCGCCAGACCCTAACCAGCAACAATAAATAAATCTGTTTTGACTGTAAAAGAAGTGGTTCTTCCCAGCTGTACCATGGCGGGGGAAAAATGATCTTAGGGAAGGAGAGGAACCAAGTGTATCAAATGTGCAGAAGAAAAAAAGGGAAAATGGGAAAAACAGGCCTTTAGATACCTAACCAGGAAGGCTGGTTGCCACAGAGAAGAATTTCTCCCCAGCAGCTGTTTTAGAAAACAGATAGGCATTAGAAACACCTGTTCCCTGTTTCACTTTTGGAACTTAAAAGGGTGGTAACGGTGAGCAAACCAAAAAAAAACCCAAAAAAACCCAAAACAGTGGATGTTGCCTGTTGTGCTGACGTGCTTTAAAATATTCTGTGGTATTGTAGTTGCTTGCAACTTCTGTACAAAGGATTGCTTGGTAACTTCATGTTCATTTTTTCTGTGGAAGAGTAAGTATCCTACTGCTAATTTCCAGCCATCAGAAAATATGGTTATTTTTAGAAAATTTTAGAAACTCTGCTAGTGAGTGGGAAGAAGATGAGAAGCCCTGAGTAAGTATGGAAAGTATGGAATCTGAGAATCACAGAAATCTCGATGTCATGAGGACAGCGCAAGATCTCTTCCTCTGAGGAAAAACACCATCAGTCTGAACACCCAGTATGTGTTAACCAACACCCTACAGCTCCACCACGTAGAAGCTGACAGCTCCAGCTCTTGCAAAGCAGACATACTCAGGCCAGCTGAAGTTCTTTCTAGAACTTTTTAAGGCCAACATCAAAATGTCTTGTGGATTTCTGGAGGTAGATTTAATTTAGTTTGTTTTGTTGGGTTTTTTTCACCTGGAGGTTCAGTGGGTTTCTCCTCTCCCATTTGTTATGTAGGAATTAATGCAATGAATTTTGAGATGAAATCATGAGGAAGGGGAATATAATTTTGGTTTTATTTTGATTTCTAAGTACTAACTGAGTTCCATCACACTCTCACACCAACATGCAAACACAAAGATGTGTATCTAAGGGGTCTGGCCACGGTCACTTGTATGCAACAAGGAACATGACACCTGATTTAAGTCCTCACTGCATCTCCTGGCTTTATTTTAATTGATGACAATTAAATGATTTGTAGGTAGATCTTTGACATCTTTCAGGAATCAATATTTATTTGACTTGTAGACATTATCTTTCACTTCCTAATATTTCCTGCTTCATCTTCTGAAAATCTTAGAGAAGGTGGCTGCCTATTTTCTTTTATTTCCTTATATTGTCTATCTTGTGACTGCAGTCTGTCTTCCTGTTGGAATATCAGGATGATGAAAGGCACAACCCATGTGCTGTAACTGCTACCATCTTTATGCTGTTAGTGCATGTCTTCTGCTGTGGTCTGTGCTGTGCCATAGTCTTTGTGCATTATTCCTCTGAAAACTGGGTCTTTGTGCTAAATTTGATTAGCCTTCTGTCAAGTAGCCTAACATAATTATTTAGTTTTGCAAATATTTTTTCTGAGACCCTTGATGAAACTTTGTTATTTCAGCATCACATAGTCAGTCTAACAATCTCCTTGTCTCAGTTTATGCCTGGGTGGATGAAAGAGGCCAGAACTTTCTAGGATAGTTTATGTTTACTTTAGCCTGATCATTCACAACCTCTGTATGCAGTCTTTAAGGCCAACTGTGTGTGGAGGTAGAAGAGGGCTGGTGAGCGTACAGAGTCTGATAGGTTTCCATCGATAAGGATTCTGGGATCAGTCTCAGTCAGCAAGTACTCAGTGCTTATATGCAGCACTGATTTATCAGATTACATAGCATCATAGCAGCTGTAGGTGTTCTCCAGATTCTCTCATTCCAAATCAAATGAACACCCAGCCCAATTTTCTAGAAAATTCCGCAGCCATGCCTTTAATGAAAGCACTGTTTTTGCTGTTGTCTTTTTCTTCAGTAGTTTGGCTCTTTTTTTTCTTTTTTTGAGCTTCTTTGAGTTGCATAACTTAAGATATACCTGTATCAGTTTGATGGAACATTGTTGAGGTTAAGGATGCACTGATGAGCCCATTCCCACAAAAGGTGGAATCATTTTAGCTCATGACTATGAGGTATCTGTGCTTGAATTACACTGGAGCAAACACTCCCTGCATTTTGTTTATTTCTATTTTCTGCACTAAATGCTTTAGTTTCTCTCTACAAGGGCTTTTTTCCCATTTTAACTTCTGTATAAGTAGTGCTAAAAAATAAACTACAGTACTGTTGCTCCTGCTTTGTACTTTCTTCTTCCAGGCATGGTTTTCCACCAAACAATCCACACAGGAAAGTCTGCATAAGGCTGAGAGGTATCAAAGACACCAGCAACAGACCTCAAAGATATACTGAAAAGAAATTTCTGGGATGAAAGAGTTAAAAACAGTCGAGGTTATAGTAAAGACCCCTGTAGTTATATGAAGGCTTTATTATAAATTATTAGGACTGGCTCACACATGTGATTCTTGTTAGGTTCAATTTCTGATCTAACATTAAAATTATTGGAAAAAGGCAAAGGCTTACTTACGTAGATATCAAGAAACAGAGTTCTGTCTTGACTATGTCTGCATTAAATAATAGTACAGATATATAGAGTGAAACACCTAGTGCTAAGAAAACAATGTGCAGACTAGATTTAATTCAGGGAGCTTTATTTTAATCAAGCCTTGCCCTGGTCTCATGTATTGAAGGGTCGTGTGGAGTTGGAGCACATTAGGTATGCTGCTGAAAATACACCTTTTAGTTTAGCTTCATCCTGAAGGAATCTGGTCCTCATACTGTGACACAACTTGACAACGTATACCAGAGCATGGAAATGGGGACGATCAGGACACTTGCTTGAGAAGTATCCTCCTGACCTAAACCACAACACAACTTTTATTGCTAATATCAAAGCAGTAGCCTGCCTCCTTCAGCTTGATGTACCCTAGTGGAAGCAGAGGAGTTTGTTTTCCGGAAACACTATATTAGGAAGAGACAGAAAGTGCTGCACCCTTAGTTTTACTTGAGCACTTAGTTAATAGATTTGGTAAAATTAGTTAACCAAATCATTTTCATTAAGCCCACATTTGCACTTATTGTTTTATTACCATGGTTACATTATTGTTATAACTTAACCCACACGTCACTGCCAGACAAAAAGAACGCACTCATATATTCAAAAGTAATAAAAATATAAAATATCTTCTTTAATAAAAAAGCTCACTGTGACCTTTCCATCTACGCAAACAGGCTAGTTATTAAGTCAGCTGTAATGCTTACTCAGTACTTAGGCCTAAGTGTTCTCTACTCACATTTTCGCAAAGCTGGAACACTTCAGCTGGGAAAACAGCTCCCGCTACTCCACTATGGGGTGGTGCACATCCAGCATGCCAGAAATACTGCACCTGGAAGCATTCATGGCTCATTACTTTCTACACTCAAGATGGGTGTAGGAGCTCCCTATTATGGGAGTTAGTTACACCTGAGTAGCTAGGGTCTGTTTACAGCTTGGGCTCAAGGATTACTCATCTCTACCCTGTCTTCTAATTATTGTTTACTCCTAGATTTTCACTACACCATTAAGAACAGACAGACTTCATTATGTGCATTGTAGGACCCTAGGAATTTAATTAAAAAGAAAGGAGAAATTGCCTGAAATTATGTTAGCGTAGTTCAAATACAGACAAAATTCTACCAACACTTTCTGTTTATGACGAAAACAAACTATTTTCCTAATACCCCTTCCTCAACAAAAAGTTAATATGATGAGATGGTAACTTCCTTTGAAAAGCAGACTATGCCAATCAAACTTCCATCCTAGCTTACTTTATAAATTTCTCCCTGGACTCCTCTACTGGAGTATCTCTATGGCTTATAAGGAACAGTTACTTAGCCTACAGTTTGAATGTAGTTGAAGGTAGACATTCTGATGTAGAATCCCTTTCTACAAATTAGGAAAACTGAAGAAATTCTATGAATCATAGAATCATGTAGGTTGGAAAAGACCTTTAAGATCATCGTGTCCAACTGTAAACCTAATACTCCCAAGTTCACCATTAAACCATTTCCCTAAGTGCCACATCTACATGTTTTGCGTACTTCTATGTATGCTGACTCAACAGGATGCCAACTTCCCAGGACAGCCTATTCCAGGGCTTGACAACTCATTCTGTGAAGAAAATTTTCCTAATATCTAATATAAGCCTCCCTGGTACAGTCTGAAGAAAAGATTTGCACAAAATCAGAAAAGGAAAAAAAAAAAAATCTCCTTCCACTAATCTTGGATTAAAAGGAACGCTCACAAGACTTTTTTGTGTTTCATATGCATAAGCAGCATAATATTTTTAAAATGCTTGTCATCTATCTTTGAGCATTTTCCCCAGTCTTTTTTACCTTTTTATGGTTAAGACTGAAGTAGAAACAAGTTCATGTGGCAATGTCATTCCATGCTAACTATGCAGAACTGAAACAGAACAAGCCAAATGAGAAAGCAGTCTTATGACAGATATGCTGAAGACAGGGCATGGAAAGATGGAGCTCACCCAAAAATCCTCTCAATACTCAGCTAGGTTGCAGGGATGGTCCTAAAAGTCCTACCTGAGAACCTTCATCTCTCATTTTTCTGTCAGAGCTTGAAGTCCTTTAACTTTCCTGTTTCTGCATGTTTGGAAACTCTTCAACCAGATTTCATGCTTCTCAAGTTGTTGTCCACCTCAAACACAAACCAAACTCAAAGTGAACAACATGGCAATATGATGGAGCAATGTGATTTTAGTGATAGACCTTTTCAAGGGTCAAGAGATCTTGTTGTAACTCTTTTGTTAACTGGCCACTTTTTTATGCAGCAGAACATCAGAACCAAGAAGCCGGGAGGAACACTTTGTTAATGTTATAGAAAAGCAAGTTTTCTGATTAGTTATCTATATATTTATAGATACCTCTTTCTCTTTCTCTCTCTCTCTATATATATATACTCTACCCTTATATCTATATGTTACTCTACCCCCGTATCTGTATATTTAAAGCGTAGAATACAGTACAACGTGAAGGTTAAAAAACTGACTGGAGTTCTGCAGAAAACTCTTGACAGAAAAGCCATGGTTCCTTATTAGTTTTAAAAATTCTGCTTGGAAAGGGACAGACTACTTAATACCATTCATTATTTTATTGAACCCGCCTCTTTTGGTTGCCCTCAACAGCTGGTAGAAGGATTACATACAACATGGATCAAAAAAAAACTAAATGAAAGAGGCAGGTCAAACTCTTTCTGGAGTGCTCTTCACACATAGATTTTTATGAACTGTGAATTTTTGTGGTCATTCTTCTTGTTTATTTATCACAAGCACAAAGGGCTTTAGAAACTGAGAACCCAAATATATTTTCCCTCAAAAAGATGAGGAAAGACAAATGTCTTAGAAAATAGAAATAAGAGTGAAAAATATTAAAAAAGCCTCAGAATCAGTGGGTTGTGGCCAGATTGCAAAACAGATTGCCAAATAGCTAAGTGTAGTATGTAAGCTATTGCTTAAATCTACTTTGCTACCAGTGAAATAGAAAGTGGTAAATGTCATGCAAAATTTTGAAAAGTGCTCCTGGGCGCTACAAGCCAAGAAGTCTGTTCTTCATGCAAAGAAAGTCTAGTGGAAGCAGAATGAAAGAGGGCATGAACAGTTCTATGATTAATGATTAAACAAGCAAAAGTCAACACAGTTTTTTTGCAGAGAGAAGTGGTCCCTCACAAATTGATTATCTTTTTTCTTAGGCAGTGAACAAGGAACTGGATAAGTATACTTTGATTTTTAAAAAAAATATTCAGTCAAGGTGTCTCATGAAAAGCGCTCTCATAAAAAAAATATTGCTCTTGAAAAGAGAGAAAAGAAAGGATGGGCTAACTGGCTAATTCTTACAACAGATCTCCTGTATTAACAGGAATATACTCTGGGTTGTATGATCCGTATATTAATAAATTATCTAGAAAAATTGTTGGATAATGATAAGTCAAAATTATTCAAAGTAGACAAAACTAAAGCTGATTACAAAGATTTGAAAAGGATCTTAGAAACTGAAGCGACTGAGTGATAAAATAGCTGAGGAAGTTCAATGTTACTAATCATAAAGCTGCAGGAAAGGCAGCAGCAAACAATCCTGACTGCCTGTGTATAATGATGAGCTATTGCTACTCCTGAAAGAAATATGGAGCTATTGACAATCATTCTTGGTGAACACCAGTGTTCAAGGAAGACAAAAAGAAAGTAAATTAGGAATTGGAGAACAAAACTAAAACATCAAAACCACCAAAACTGTGCAAGTACAGAGTCCATCCATATTCTATACAGTTTTGACTGCACAGTCATAAAAAGATGAGTCATAATTTAAAGGCACAGAGGAAGAACCAAGACTGATCAGAGTATATTGGCTTATACTTAGCAGAAATTATGTGGAATTTTTCAGCCTGAAGAAAATAGATAACAGAAGGGGATGACGCAGATATGGAAAATCCTAAGTGGCCTCAGAAAAGTGAAAAATTATTCTGTGTGTTCTGTGATCTGTTCTCAGGTTTGGAGGTCTCTCTTCAGCCGGAAAGCAATCACAGCCTGGCTGGGTAGCACTCCACAGTCCAAAGATGGATAGTAGCAAAAATTGAGGCTGAGCATGTCCCAGGATGAACCCTGTTGTCAGCTCATGATAGCGTAGGATTTGTTAGTACACATGATGCCAAGGCTTTTACAAGAGCTCAGGCAGAATATGAGAGCTCTAACTGCTCCCACGGCTCGTAATGTGTCCCACTTCTGAAATGCAGAATGTTAAGTCACTCTACTGGACAGGAGATCCAAGCATCTTTTTGTCATACACATTTACTGGCCAGTGTCCTACCTACTGACTACTTTCTTGTCACTTGACACCTTTGGGACAGGAAGAATAGCTCTCCCCCAATGGACAGCCAACGCTCTAAAAATGCCGAGAGTACTGCCTTGCCTTCTATACTCTGCATGGGGAATGTCCTGAGCTGGAGGTGGTTTGATACTTAAAAGCCAAGGTGGCTCACAAGCATGACACAGACCATCCCATGCCAATTGGGCCTCAGTGCCTGGGAATGCTACCAAGCACGTTTAATTTGCTGGTAGAAACACTCGCAGGGTTTACTGTAATGTTCCTTTCCCATACTATCTTTTGACCAATTCCAACAGGGAAATCTTGTTTCTTCTGTAAATCTTTGTCCTCTTTTTGAAGTTTTTTTGACTGTGAATGACTCTGTCTTTGTATGGACTGTGATTTCTGCTTTTATATTTGCTGTCTGGGCACAGTCTGCCCTGTCTCAGATCTGAGGGTAATAATAAACCTCAACGGCCCTGAGCCAATGTTACCTGGGACTTCCACCTAATCACTGTGCCCCAAGGCCACAGAGTTCTGTTTAAGCTCAGCCCTGAATGTTCAGTCTGAATTTAGCTTGAACTAAGCTATTGGAGCATCGGTCTCTAGTTTAGCCATAGCCCCCGTTGACCCAGACCCTGTCCTGCAGGCTAACCTCCTGGCTTGACCTAAGACCTGCTTCATCACCAAGAAGTTGCCTGAGGATCTGGACCCCTGACTGAACCTGGCCACTGCCACTGGACCTGCTCTGCTTGCCTTGCTTAGGTACTGTGGGACTGGGCTCTGGCTGGTGAGACCCTTGCCCTGTCAGCTGTGCCATTGCTCTTGATTCTTGGCTTTCTATCCTTTAGGGAGCAGCTTGCTATTGCTGCTATTTGACCTGACCTTTTCTGCCTCCTTTACAAAAAATTAATTGTTTCTTGCAACTAGGATTACTGTGACTAAGACCAAGACACTGCTGTTGTGTGGTTCTGCTTCAATGGTGTAAATATTTTTATACTACCTATGAAGTCACTTTATTTGTATTATATAGGATAATTACACAGCATTTTCATTCTGTCTCTGCATGAAAATTTGTTTGCTTAGTAGAACCACTCTACTGTCTGTTTTGTAATCTTCTGGCCAGAGTGTTAACACACTCTGTGGAGTCTAGGGTTATGTGTATTGACATAACATGAATTAGACAGTGCCAAGAACATAATCTAATAGTGATACAGGATTCTCCAGGCTGGTAAACATTTAATAAGCCTGTGGGGCAGATGTTTAGCTGCTCCAACTGGCCCGCGTGTCAGCTATGCCTGGGCAAGGTCTGCATATGGAAACAATCCTACTATGCAGTATATACAATGCCATGCCACTCATCATCTTCTCTCTGGCAGTCTTTCAGCCCTGTCCCAGCCGGCCTTGGCACTGCATCTTTTCTTCCATGTTTATACATCACCTAGGACCACATCAAACATGGCCCTAGCATTGTAGTAGGGAAGCATCTCTTTTTCTTCCTTTCTGGAATGTCAGCTCAAGAGAGGAGAGCTCTGGACAACAGAGGACTCTGTGCACCAAGGAACCAAGGAGATAGCAACCATTTTCTCTCTTTGTGAAGATCTTCTATGTGATTGAGGATTTGGAGAAAGATTTGGGTAGCAACTGTTGTATCTCTTGCTTAGCAGCTGGAAGAGATAAGCTGCACATGGATGGGTAGCCATGTAAAATTATAAATATTTAAGATGGGGCATACACAGGATCAAAATTGCAGCCCACATTCTGGTGTAGTAGAGTGTGGCTCCCCAGTTCTTTTATAAGCTACAACAGATACTAAGATTGGATCATAACACAGGCTATTGAGTGTGCTCAGTGACCACAGACCATCACTGACAAGCAGCTGGAAGGCAGAGCTGCTCAAGAACTGAGGCGTAGTGGGCACTGTATGGTGAAGTGGAAGGGGACCTATTCCTAGAGTTGAGTGATGCAGAAAAGAGTGATGAACTTGCAGTGGGGTTGTGGCTAACATGGGGTGTGGACAAGGAGCTGTTGTCATGAACACTCAAGTGGCACCATGCAAAGCCATCAGCATTTGTTGCTTTCCAGAGAATCTCTTTGAGGTCAGAATGAGTGATACCCCTTCCCCTTTCAGGGCAGGGAAGTAGAATAGTTTGGGTGCTGTGTCTACCAGGCTTGATCTCATTTGGCAGATGCACGTACCAAATCAAATTGTTCCTTAATATTACCGTACATGCCCTTGGAGGGGGTGTGGGACCCTTTTGTATGACATAACTGATTGCTATGCAGCTGTATGCCTCTGCAGGTATTGCTTTCACTGCTGCAGTTGCTATAGGAGACTATCAGATGAAGTGATGAAAGATTTCTCCCCTCACTCACCATGGCATATTGCCTGGCTTTGTGTATACTGCATACCAAGCATCTGATTTGAGCAAAAATCTTATCCCTGCTTTCTTCCTTCTCCCCCACCGGAAACCATGGAAACCAAGCTGACTTGATTCTGCAATGGACAAAGAACAGAGGGGTGGCCCAGTGACAAGGCCTTTGTCAGCTCCATTCTTTGCCAGGAATGCTCTCACAACACAGCCTATAGGAACGGGTTAATGCTTTATTTAATCACAGCTGCAACTTGATTATACTATTATCCTAGTTTAAGATACCATTTAAGAATATTCTTTGATATGTAACTTGTTTCTATATATTCACTATCACACCAGGCATCCCCAGCCACCAAGGAGTAATATGTGGACTAGGACCACTCAGAACCATTGCAGTCCTTGAAGTTTTCAAGACAATGTTTGTTTTTTAAATATCCAGATGTTCAGCTGAGCCACATATGCATCTCCTGGTTGGCCCATTAATTGGCCAGGACATTGCAAGGCTGGTTATTTCCGACTCATGGAATGATTTGTTGAGCTAAAATATTTTCAGGGTTGCAGATACGTGCACACAATTAGCTCTCCTGGATGACATGAGGGCATTCCATCTGCCTGATCAAGAATAAACCAGTTTTGTGGCCTTGCATGCAATTAATGGCATTCAAGTTAAAAGAGCAACTCCCTTCCTTACATGCACTCAGTGTGAGAAGTCATTGAGTGGTCACATCCCTGTGTGGCATCCTTAGTCTTTTTTTCCTCTTACAGTACATTGGGCCAAGAAAAGGCGTAGCTGAAAAATAGGACCCTAAAAAGGTGTGACTGGATTCCAGCCTAGGATGCCAATGACCAAAAGTTCTACTCTGTTCCCACCATTTTGGGGCATACCTGGTGGATCTCACACAGGGCTCTGCTGTTAGATGGATTCCTTGGGAGTGGGAAAGAAATGCTTATAATTCAGGTGCAGGAACAGAGTGAAGATTGTACTTATTTGCTGTGGGCATGCTTGTGCAATGCTGCTCTCTGGCCAGACCCAGGACTGGGCCAGCAAAGGTTGCTGTGATCACCACAGGCTTCACTTCCTAGGGCACCAACAGCAGAGTTCCTCCTGAAGAAGTACATCTCATCCAGTTGGAGTCTGGACACTATCAGCCCCAAAAGAAGCCCAAAATCCAGAAGAATGATTTTTTGATCTTAATCATTATTGAAGGAGGTTTCTCCTCCTTGCCTTTCCTTTTTCCTTTCCTAGATAGATAGGAGGTGCCACCAAACCTAAGTGTCAGGCATGAACCCTGTACTTATTCTTCCTTTGCATGTCAGGGGCCCATTAGACTCTGCTTAGTGGTTTGGACCAACTAGCATGGGTGGCTGGAGATGGAGGGACTACCATATTGGTAGCAGGAGAAGTAGCTAGGAGTTGTGATCACCAGATGAA
The DNA here is from genome assembly GCA_013400055.1 of Nycticryphes semicollaris. Classification (NCBI taxonomy): domain Eukaryota; kingdom Metazoa; phylum Chordata; class Aves; order Charadriiformes; family Rostratulidae; genus Nycticryphes; species Nycticryphes semicollaris. The sequence continues at coordinate 405,272 of VXBJ01001578.1, forward strand.
TGTTCCACCAGAGCTGATCTTTGTCAGGAGACATGCAGGCCCTTCTGTGTTAGCTGCAGTTGTGTTCCTTGTACTCGAAAAGGAGCAACCCATCTGACATGGATGCTGGCTGTGCAAACTACCTACTGATGCTTTGATTAGTCTTCATTACAGGCTGTGAGCTAAAGGGATGACAGATGGTCCATACTCCAAACCTTTGTGTTGGCTGCCCAGTATCATGAAGCATCTGATCCTCGAACCAGATCCAAGTTTTCTCCTTTTCCTTCCCTTATTAGGAAGAGGGAAAAGGATACTTCTTATACCTGCCTGTGTTCTCCAGGCAGATGCTGCTAATGCTGGTGGTGGAGCAGGACAGCTGTGAATCCTCGTGCATCAAAAGCAAATCACCCAGGAATGGCCTCCCAAAAAAGCAGCCTTTGATGTTGTAGGCCAGGTTTCTGGCCAAGTACAATGGTGATTGAGGAGGACAGGAGGTGTTGCAGGCCCTTTGTGCCCAAAGACAGGAAACAATCTCACAAGCAAATATGGGGTGAGATTAGCAGAGTAGGGTCAGCCATGACAAATTATGCCAGATCTGCAATTCAGGTCTCTAGCCTGCCTGAAGGCCACTGTGGACTTCTCTAAATTTACCCTGGCACTGCTTCCCAGTCAGTGTTCCTCATTCTGGCATACTGTGTCCTTCAGGCAGTGGGACAGATGAGGCAAAGGCAAACTTTCCTTCTCCTGTGCTTTTTCTTCACAGGTAGCTGCCAGAAGTGGAGGGAATGCACAAATCACCACCATATCAGAATACTACTTTTCAGTTCCCCACAATGGGGATTTATGCTGCCCTGGGAATCAGATCCTTTAAGCATGAAAATGAAAATTGTTGATGCTGTTTCCCCAGCTAGATTGTTAAATAACCTTCTGGCTTGGCCATTTGTGGGCTCCAATGATCAGCCTTTCTCTCCTGTCTGGAGGAACAACATTTGCAAGGCTCCTTGGAGGTAAAGCAAGGGAAAAATCAAACATCTGCTGCAGAGTTCTGCAACAAGAGAGTACTGAGAGTGATGAAAGAGCAAACTCAAGAGGCAAATCATACATATAAATGAGACAGAAAAAATCTTGGACATCTGGAGGTAGTGACGTCTGAACACAAGGAGGAAAAAGTGAGCTGAAAGAGATCAGCAAAACAACCTATGACTTAACTGTAGGAGGGCCAAAGTCTGGCACTAAAGCAGAACAGCAGGTGCAGTGTGTATTCTGCCATGACAAGGTTAATTCATCAAAAAATCTTTGCTAATTGGATTTGGCACGATGGTTTTGTAATATAACTGGGCATTGTATCTTGTGGAGACATGATAATCTCAATGCAATCATAAGAAGTTTTAAAGCTAAACTCTGAACTCTGGTCAAATAAATAATATCAACACAATGAAAATCAAAACATAAGCACGTCTTACAACAAGCATATAAATGAAAATTAGCTGTCAATTTTAATAATGCAGTCAGAACTCTTGTCTGCAAGATAGATAGCTTATCTTAATCTTCTTGAAGATTAGATCTACTTACTGTTTCACAAGAGTGATAGCATCTTGAGACTGATAAAGAAGTAAAACCATGATTTTACGATAATTGCAAAACACCTTAGGCTTTATTTTTATATATTGGACATTTGTACCAGCATTTAAGTCTCTTTTCCACAGGAGGTATAGCCTGGGCCTGTCAGGTCTTTGAAAGCTCCACAGCTTTCTTGTAAATTTGAAGGTCAAGGACAGCCTTAGCTGCTGTGACCATTAGATGATAGATCTCAGAATCCTGAGAAGAGGGAACAAGACAAATGGCAGGATCACAACAACCCCAGGCTTCAAGCTAAAGAATAGTAGACATGCAGGAATTCAAGCAAAAGTAGCCAGCAGCTTGCATGGAGTTTCTGACTAAAACAAGGACATAGCACAAGGACCTTCTGACTAAAATCAGATATAGAAAGGTAGAGTGCAAGAGGAGTACAGAGACAATGTCTGAGGCCACAAGGGTGAGGTTAGGAAAGCCAAAGCCTGTCTGTTGAATCTGGCAAGAAACATGAAAGGCAACAAGAAGAGCTTCTAATGATGATCAAGAAACATATTACCAGGAAAAGCAGAGCCTAGTGCTGCATGGGGCAAGTCAGGGGAAGCCAAGAGGAACAAAGTATTCAGTGCATCTTGCCTCAGATTTTACTGGCCTTTGGGAACACTGGACCCTTGAGAGCAGTGGGAAGTCTAGAGCAAGAAAGACTTAACCAGCATTTGAGTTATCAAGTTAGGGAATATTTAAACAATCTGAACAGACACAAGTTTGTGTGACCTGATGGGATGCACCCCTGAGTGCTGAAGTTGCCGGTTGGTGTCATTGGTAAGGATATGCTCACTTTCCTTTATAGTTAAGACAACCAGAGAATGCTATGATTTATTTACATGATAAAATAAGGAAAAAAAAAAAGATATCGAGTGCTATCAGTTCAAAAGCATCTGAAACATCAGGTAGAAATAATCTTTTGCAGAAAATCAATAAATTGATTTGCTTGGGATTTTTATTAAACAAAGACAAGGAGAGCAGGAAAAGAGATAAAGGTAAAATAAAGGCCCAAGCAAGAAATTACTGTTGGGGAAAGTCTATTTTTCCAATCTAGAAGTAAAAAATATGTATTTTTTTTAAGCCATCCCTAATCCTCTGCCTTTTGTCCACACCATCTTTTTAGCTCTGCTAAGATGCAAAATGTATTGGCAGTGACAGGCTCAAATGACTGGATCTATCAGCTGGGCAGTGCTTTGAATTAATGTTTAGCTTTGAAGACTTTTGACTGAACATCCTATTCAGTGTAAGGCCAAGTTACCTGACTTATCCTGATATGGGCCCCATTTCACTGAACTGACACAAGCTGTAACAAAATAGGTTGCAAATATCCTTGGTAAGAGTAAGTGAAAAAAAGAAGGCAAAGTTAGGGGGGGCTGGGCAGCTTTTGCTAAAAAAACCTAATGAAATTAGTAACTCTAGCTGTCTTGAAAGCCAAATTCATGGACGTCTATTAAATTATTTTTTTAATAACCCTATTAAAGGGTCAGGATATATATGGGAGGCCAGAAGCACTGAAAGAAGAGTAGAAAAAAGATGCAGTCTTTTCCGTAGGCATATATGAAGATTCAATATAATTGAAGCTACTGTAATTTCTCCTTCATTATGGTGGTGTAGTGATGGCTTGATAAAAATAATAAAATGCAATTGGTATTGCATAGGGTGATGGCATTTTAATTTCCACATAGCTGATCAGGCAGACACTCGTTTGTCAGTTCTGTTCCTACTTTCCTTAGCCATCCATGACATTTGCACACCTGGTCATCAATATTTAAAAAGATGTAATACATCACATAAAATTGCCCACATTTCAATTTTTATCAGCTTTGTAAAAAGAAATACTTTTGGTTAATTAAAAAAAAAAATCCAAACCCCAAAACCCACTATTACTTGCCCATGGGGAGCAATTGCTTGAGGCCACTGCCTTATGTTAAAGAATAATACTTTTACAGCTTGCAGTAACTAATATCTACATGTGTGACATCTGAAACATGTAGTGTTACAGTTATCATATAACTATGTCTAAGAGAAGGCTTTGACTTTGTGGTTCTGTCCTACAAAGGAATGAAAATTGTATCTTTACAAAACATAAATATTTGAGAACATAACATTTTCTTTGAGAATACAAAACAAAATTTAAACTTAAAAACAAGGTTTTAAAGCTATTTTAAGAATACATACATGCATCCTGTCAACAGCAGTGAAGAAGGTCAGAGGCAGACGGAGGAAGAGATGAAGAAATCACTGCAACTACTGGCATTTGCCATACCATATGCAAAGTCAAGACAGGTGAGATTTACTAGAAATGAAAAAGAAAGTGAATAAGCACATGTGATGAAAGAATCAAATGTAGAAAAAAGGTGGAAATCAGTGATAGGGCCTACATGTAATGATACATATTTGGTGACACAAAAGGCAACACAAAATAAAAGACATTTACATTTGAAACTATTAAAAGAATTAAAGGATCAATGTCTCTTCTGAGTGACATATTGAGAAAATTTGTCCCTTATACGAGGGATTCTCAGGAGATTATAATGCCAGTATCAATGCTTCTGTACAGCTACAATTGTTTCTTCCTGTATAAAAAGCCAACTTTCAGCAACCAGTATGTTATAGAGTTTGTAAATTATATTAAAAAGTTATCATTTAAAATAAATAGTAAATAAAGTTCTGTAAAAACTGAAAAATTGTATATTTGTCTCTAATTTAGCTTGCTTTGTGCATTTTGGGAAGCCAGGCTTTAACTTTCACTGTCATAAACCTAAGTCAATAGGAGTTCCATTTGACCCAGGCTTCAGTTATGTAATAACACTTCTGAGGCTAATTTAAGCCATCTCTAATGTGCTCAGCCCTATGGATTTCAGCCAGCGTGTACTGATGGGGTTGTTTTGAAACAAATAAATAGTGCTGATGCCCAGAATGTAGAACAGATTTTGCAGTTCTGATCTGATGACTGATATACGTAATTCACACAGGGGTTTTGCAGAATCAGGGGCTTAATCTTAACATTAAAAGATCTGTAAGGGCAAGAGGGGTAAAAGCCAGTCAGTGTTTACTTAGGTCAATAAAAAAAAATGTTTAGTTTTTCTATTGAGACTGTTGATATAGAATAGAAACACATTTTACTTTATTTCACTTCACCTGTCTCTTTGATTTGCCTATACTTCCTATTCTAATAGTTAAAAACAGAAAAACAGATACAAAGCATCTTCAGATCTCTTCAGTATACCCAAAATGCAGTCAGGATCTTACATTTCTCATTACAAGGAACACCTAGTTGTAACACAACGCAACCTTAAGGTATTTTTTTGCAAAAGGCTAAGGACTTTCACAAAAAATGAGTGCCTATGTCAATAGAATAATAGAAATGCATGAGAGTCTTAGATAAGTAACTACAGAAAGAGTTCTACTACTAAATCAATGTACTTTTATATGTACACACTAATTCTTTTTAATATTAAGCTAATTATTAATATTGATACTTAATATTAGTGATTAGTAATACTTCATATATAAAAGCATACATTTATTCTGCCATACCATTGCTTAGAGTTGATATATAGGAAACAGCTACACTAAACAGCAATGTCAAATATCAAGAACTTCGCTCTTAGGTGAACGTTTATTAAGTATCATCTTGTTCCCCTAAATATCTGGGGCTCGTTTGCTATGTGGGCTATAGCTGAGCTTCTTCATTTTGGTGGGTATCAATACAAAATAAGACTAGAATCATCGTGTAAATGCTTCAGATTTAAACCTCAAATGAATGTGAATAAGTCTCCTGTAGCATTACTGGCAGTTATAGCCGCAGGCCTAATAGCAGACTGTGCAGGACTAAATCGCCTCTCATCTGCTCTCTCTGAGGCACTGGTCTTCCCCTTCCCTGAAGGTTGCACCTTGTCTTTGCTGGGGTGAGCTCTGACATTTTGGGTGTTTCATACTTTTCTGTTAGGAATCTTCAGGGCCTTGCGAACTGTGCAAATGGAACAATATGAGTCTATCTGTTAACTTAAATGATTGCTAGATGTCAGCATTCCCTGACCCTAACAATGGCACAGGCCCATCTTACATTAGTTTGTTTTTAACATATCCTCATTGTTTTTTTTAAATATCCTGCACATGCATTTTGTAAACATAATCTTGAAAGACACGTCACCTCCCGATAGTGTTTTGATCCCACTGAATGCAAAATTTTGATTGCTTTTATATTCAGGACTTTCACTTTAATGAATAAAAACAAAAGATGTAATAAACTTTTATACCAAATAAGGAAATACAAAACTGCTAGTGCAGAATTACAGTTAACAGATGCTCTAAATTAAAATTAGATAATTATCAAAGTAACTCAATTTCTGAATTGCAAGGTTTTCAATATTAGCTTCTTAGTATACCAAAAGGTGCAATAAGTTGTCTGTAAAACAGACTGGATACCATATTATTCACCTGAGGAGATCTGTTACTACGCAGGCAATCTTAATAATACCCAGCCTACCACAAAGGTCTGTCTCATGAGAGTGGCAGAGAAAAGGGCAGAAGTCTTTGGGATCTGTGCAGTGTCTGCCCCCCTCCTCTCCTTTCCCCACCCCAGGGTGCTCCCACACCAGACTTGGGCTGATAAAACGCCTCCTCTGCTACAGGGTTCCTGCCCCAGTGAGGTTTCACTATGTCAGTAGGGACATACAGTGAAGGTGAACTTGCACAGGAGTGATGGAAGCAGCATAGTTTTCACTGGCCAGAAATTAAGCTAATTTTCCCCAACTCGAATCTGGTCTGCCCGTGAAAGTAATTGGTAAGTGATTTCCCTCTCGTCATCTCTACCCACAAGTTTTCTCATTCCCTTTCTTCCCATCTTCTCCCTCACTTGGAGTGAGTGAGTGGCCAGTAGGGAATTTGGCTGTTAGCCAAGGCTAACCCACCACACCAGCCTTTAAACCTCTAAAAAAAAAAAAAAAGAAAAAAAAAAAAAAATTGAAGGAACTAATTGAAATTATAAGGAATATTAGCAAGTAACAGAACACCCAAAAATTATCAGTAATTTTTAAGATTCTAAAATGGCAATAATTCTGAAGGGGATTTCCCAAAGCTTTGAATTAATCTGACAGGATCTTCTCTGTCTCATAGGAATTCATGCTAATGCTGGTTTGTAGTTGGATTAAACAGGAACTAGCTTTAAAAGAAAAGTCAATTTCATTAAATTCAGTCACTGATTTCCTTCATAGCTCTTGAGCTAAAAAATACTGATTTTATATAAAAGAAGAAACCTTTTGTGATATTCTTTAGAAAAAAAAAAAAAAACAAAGAACCCTAGAAAATATTTAGAAAACAATTGAAAGAGTAACTCTTCACGTAACTCTTAATGACTTATTTTTCACCAAACTTAGAAATGTTCCTTTTGTACCATCTCCAAAATTTTATATTTTTACTTTGAAATAATAAACCAAATTTGGGGGGGTGGGAGAGGAGGAGTGTTGTCTGCGTGTAAAACCTCATGGAAATAAAGGACTGTTTTGCACAGCTACCCAAGGGAGCAACAATTCAAAGACCATGTCCTTGTTTCAGACTTATAGGTAACTTGTTGCAATGAAGAAGATATTAATTGGGTTTTTATTCAAATATATGATAATCTGGGGCTAGGGTCTATTTTTAAAAGTGCTTCTTGTTCAAACTTGTGAAAAATTAGGCTTTCATCATCCATGTGAGAGAAACAGATTCTACCTCTGGTTTTTTGGTTTTGTTTTGGTTTGGTTTTTTTGTTGTTGTTGTCTCAAGAACACAAAGGCATATGTAATTGTGTAGAAGTTTTTATTTTCTCCAGCAATAATTCCAACTCTGTACTTGCAGTCCAGCTCCCCTGACGGTAAGCATAGAAATCCACCAGACTTTGCTGGGAGATGAGCTCTGTCCTAACTGCCTAAGTTTCCTTTTTAACAAGACAGTCTCCGTGTTGTGTTGTAACTATACAGAAGCTTATTGACTATTATTGTGAACTGATGCTTTTGGGTGTGGGGATGCAGGGAAAGGCTCTGTGATTTCATTGAGGTAAAAGAAGTATTTTGCAGTTTTATTACAGCTTTTTAGGTTCATGTCAGTCCCAGGAAACCAATATTAAGCAAATGAGAAATTCCCAAGTACCCTTCCTATTGAAACCATTATTCTATAACACTATAAACCTTTCAGCCATAACACTGAAAATGTTCTTTCAATGTCACAAAGGGAGATGAAAGAATATTTTAATAAAATGATGACCCTCTCAGTAAAAATGTCTATTGACGCCATGTACAGCATGTAACATCTGCTGTATCCCTATAAAACAAACGATTGATTCTGAATCGCTTTGTAGGGGAGAGTTACCTTGGGAACAAAAATCAGGTACCAGCTGTGTCACAGCCATCACTTAACAATTAGCTGAACTGGTCCTGAAGCAGAAGCAACGTCACTTTATGTCAAAGGTAAGAGATTTTAGGTCAAAAGAACATAGCTCTGGATTTAATGTTGTAATTCTGAGTCAGTCCACAAAAAGCTGCAAAGGGAATTCTGGGAGAAATGAAGAGGAAACCTTATTCTGTGGCATACATATTTAATAAACTGAAACTGACAAATATTAAATACTGTCCTTGTTCACTGAAGTGCATATTTTAGTTTCAATACTAATGAAATGCACCTTCCTATAAAACGTTACCCAGCTACTAGATGAATCATGTAATAAAGAACCATTTTATTCTTAAAACATAATAAGATAAAGGCAAGATGCTTGCTCTTGAGTATTCTGTATTTTGAAAAATAGCTTTTAATTCATTAAAATGCTAATTTGAAATGCTAGGCAGTTCAAATGGTGACTTTCAACATGACATTTGCTGTATTAACCTCAAGCTTGTGCGAGTACTGTGGTTTTGCTAATTTACTCATTAAAAGATCCAGAATAGTGAGACGCCTGTTCACTAGTAAGGACTGCAGTTTTCTGAAGGCCTATAGGTCTACAGTAATTCTTTGAGATTACACCTTCCCTTGTGAACCTTGGTGCCCTGGCATGGCATGACTGCAAAATATGGGTGCAGTTGCAATGACTTTTTTCCACCCCTACCCGTTACTTCGCACTCTTTCAGACAACAGGACAGGAGTGATGGGTGCAACCACTCAAATTTTTCAAAATTGAAAAAAAAAAAAAAAAAACCAAAGGCATAATTACAGCCTTAATGGCAATATCACCCATCCAGTCATGAGTAATGAATTGCAGCAAGTTCAGTCTGGAGTCCTGGCCCGAGTTTATTTTTTGAAATAGTATTCTACACTTTCATGACATTGTCAGGAGAGTTATTTTAGAAGGGACCTTAGGAAGTCTGATAAAGTCTCCTGATCCAAGCAGATCTCAATTTCTAGCTCTCATTCTTAACTACTTTTGTAACATATAACCCCCGCCATTACAGTTTTTTGTAAGTGACAAAATGGATCAATAAGGGCAATGCAGCACAAAGGGGAGATGGGTACAAGACATAGGAATGTGAATAAGAGAATAGGTAGTGGGCAAGTTTTATTCATACAACAACCTTGATGATAGAAGAATGAATAAATGAAAACATTGCCTCAGTCTTTAGTAGTAGAGTAGGTTGTTCCCTGGGTACCCAGACCCATGAACTAGCAGATAGGGGCAGGGAGCAGAATGAAGACCCTGTAATCCAAAGGGAGTTGGTAGGGGACCTGCTCCAACACCTGGATATAAACAAGTCTGTGGGGTCAGATGGGATCCACCCAAGGGTGCTGAGAGAGCTGGTGGAAGTGCTCACTGAACCTTTTTCCATCATTTACCAGCAGTCCTGGCACACTGGGGATGTCCCAGGTGACTGGTGTCTAGCAAATGCGACGCCCATTCACAAGAAGGGTCAGAAGGATCATCCAAGGCCTGTCAGTCCGACCTCGGTGCCTGGGAACGTTGTGGAACAGATCACCTGGAGTACCATTATGCAGTGCATGAAGGGCATCCGGATGATCAGGCCCAGATGATCTTAAAGGTCCCTTCCAACCTAGACAATTCTATGATTCTATAATTCTAAAATCTAATTTGTTGGCCTTTCAGCAATCTTCTAAGCTACCCATGGGGAGCAGAACTTCTTTCCTCTCTAGTTGTAGCTTTCCATGATTGTGTATGAAATCGTAGATTATCTCAAAGGAGGACACTAGTCACCTTAGGTATTTTATACTACTCTATACTTCTAGTGGGGTAGGAAATAGAATTATTTCCATGTGGAATATAAGCAATCATTTGTTGTTCCTTTAAAATGAGGGTACTATGAAAGAGGTGATAATTTTTTAAAATTTTTTTTTTAAATGTGAGCTACAAAGCAGAATTGCAGTGATCTTTATCAGATCTAATTGTTAATACTATCCTCTGGCTTTCTAAGTATCTCTGGATTTGTGTGTTTGGATGCTTAAGAAACATTCACACGTAAGTTGATATCACAGTCTGTCGATTGATAGAAAATATTGCTAAATATTGCATACTATTTATAGTGAATGAAGCAAATAATATATTAATAAAGAGATAATTTGCTACTAAAAAGCTACAACAAAACTAAGGAGTAGTCAAGGCTATAAGCATGGGTTAGGAAAGGATTGTGACTCACATTAGCAAATGTTAAAGTAAAGTATTCCTGTTAATGAAGGCTTTTTCTATATTTTTTTTCTGCAAAGGAAAAGACTCCAATTAAGATAAAGACACAATTTATGTGTTATTCTAAACTGAGTTAATATTGCTTTAAAAATCCTGGACATTTTGAAATATGTGACAGAGACGAAAGAAGTAACACGTAGAGGTAAATTTTTATCTTTGATGACCTGTCATGAAGTGTGTTGAGTACCAGCTGCTGTGAATTTAATTTCAAAGTTGTTTTTGACAGCATGTTCCAATTATATCCTTATTGAAAGGCTAGATTTTTGGTAGATTGACAAGTTTCCTTTTTATTTTTATCTTCTAATGAGCAAAACAATCTGTTACAGTATATTGATCCAGCTTATTTATTTCTGGATATTTAAAACATGGTCTCCTGTCCTTCTCTTCAGATACTTTTACCACCTGCCATACACCAATAAATATACTTGCATTTGCAAGAACAGGGGGGAAAGGTTGCTTTCAAGGAACTATTGTTTTTTCTGTGAAAGTATTTTATATAAGAGGTATAAGCTTATTTTAATTAGAGAGAGGATTATTGTTTTTGAATATGTATTGACAGGACACTTTACCTAGGCACACCAAGGGTCATCAGCACCCTCAGGAAAGGCAATAGATTGCATAGTTTACTTAAATGTCACGGACTATGACTAACATTTAGATACCGACCTGGTTCTGAGCAGCGCACAAGGACCTGATTCAGAATATTACTATTGAAGAGTCATCCTACAACAGTGATCATAACATATGCGGAGTGTGGGAGCAATAAAGAATTCTACTGCATCCATTCAGCTTCAAGAGGCATGCCAACAACAGAACTTTTCAGAGTGCACCAAAAGGGAGAGAGACAACAGCACAGGTAGCAGCAGAGGCAATTTTGATTGGACATGGGGAAAGAAGCCTTTACAAAAAGCAGATTTAAGCAGTGACTGGAGAGATGGTAGAATCATCATCCTTGGAATTTTTTGAAACTGTCCAGGCTATGGCCATTTTGTAGTTAGCTCCGAGTGGAGCAGGTAGCTTCCAACCTAAGTCCTTTTCTGAGTCTATGATTTTTTTAAAAAGAGGCTAGTAATGAGATAAACCCCCCTCCCAGGCAGCATGGAGAGCATTCCGAGTATCACATTGGAAATCCAGAATGCATGCCAATTACTGGAAGTAACTGTATATCACAAGAAAGGCCAAAAAGTAGCGAGAACATCTAAACAGTGGTGTAAAAGAAACAGGTAAAGGCAAGGAGCAGGATGATCCTTCTGAAATGAGGAAAATATGGATGATCAATACTGTAAATTAAATGTAAAAGCATCCTGAGACTGTCCACACAGTGTATGAGTATTAATTTTTAAAAGGCACCAAAGGTAACAATAAATCCTTTTAGAATGCATCAGGAGATGAAAGGCGGAGAGAGACTCAGCAGAAACAAAAACCAATGAGGATACAGAAGACACAGACTAAAAATAACACAACTATAGAAAAACTACTTATCGCCAGTTTACTATTTCTGTAACATTTCCAGCTTAGCAGAGGGGGTATCAAGAAATTGTAACATGAATCCAATTCAAAGATATAAAAGCATTCTAAAATTTAAGATAGGGATGCTGCAACTGAATCAGCAGAAAAATTTCAGAATAAAAATTAATGAGATTTAAAGGAGGTAGTCCTGAGATAACAAAATATAAGTGTGCCAGACTGTGATTAATGGTTATAATCGAAGGAGTACAGCTGATCTGGATAATTCAGCAATGGGGGTTGGGTCTCAACTGTGTTGCTGTTAATTACATTATATTTTCATTTAACCTGCTTTTTATGTTAATTTAATAGTGGCACAGGATATTAATGCTATTACAGCTAAAGCAGTATCCTAATCAGCTGAATTAGATTATGACCATAATATGAATTTCCACCCATGTGAGCATCTGAACTTCCATTCTGTGAAACTCTCAAAAGCAGATTTCAAAAATACACCAGTGGCTTTTCATTTCAGACATTAATATGTGCACATGCACACTGAACATTATTAATACCCCAAAACTCCAGTACTTAACATTCATGTCAGGAAATATTTCTACACTAATTGTGTCCTTCCTTGTTTATATTTTAGTCTGTATGTTAAAAAGAGAATCACTCAGCCTTTTTTTCTTGTAAGCTTGTTAATACTTACTTCACATTTTCAAAGATCAAAAGACAGACATAATAATGCAAACTCTCTGTTAAGGTAACAAGACTCATGAGGAGCCAGGAAGACTAAAACCTTTGAAAAAATAAATTCTGTGTGCGTGGTAAAAACATTCTTGTTTATTCCAATGGGATAATATTACCAATTAATATCAGACTAGGATCATGAGAAATAAGAACTAAATCTTAAAACACCTTCCCCCCACCCTTCCCTTCCTCCAGATTCAATTTCACTCATGATTCTCTACCTCCTCCCCAAAAACAGCACAGAGGGTTGGATAATGGGGGTTGCAGTCAGTTCATCACACGTCTCTGCCACTCCTTCCTCAAGGGGAAGACTCATCACATCAGATTCTTGCCCTGCTCCAATGTGGGGTTCCTCCCACAGGACACAGTCCTCCTTTGACTTCTCCCACAGTGTGGGTCCCTTCCATGGGATGCAGTCCTTCAGGAGCAAACAGCTCCAGTGTGGGTCCCCCACAGGATCACAAGTCCTTCCAGCAAACCTGCTCTAGTGTGGGCTCCTCTCTCCATGGATCCACAGGTTCTGCCAGGAGCTTGCTCCAGCATGGGCTTCCTATGGGGTCACAGCCTCCTTTGAGCATCCACCTGCTCTTGGTGTGGGGTCCTTCATGAGCTGCAGGTGGATATGTGCTCCAATGTGGACCTCCATGAGCTACAGGGGCACAACCTGCCTCATCGTAGTCTTTAGTGCAGGCTGCAGGGGAATCTCTACTCTGATGCCTGGAGCACCTCCTCCCCCTCCTTCTTCACTGACCTTGGGGTCTACAAAGTTTCTGTTCTCACGTCTTCTCACTCCTTTCTTTGGCTGTTGCCATGTGTTATTTCTCCCCCCTACCCTGCCTTCTTAAATACATTGTCCCAGAGGCACTACCACCGTTGCCGATGGGCTCAGCCTTGGCCAGCGATGGTCCATCTTGGAGCTGGCTGGCATTGGCTCTGTGGAATACAGGGGAAGCTTCTAGCAGCTTCTCACAAAAGCCACCCTTTTAGCCACCGTGCTTCCAAAAGCTTGCCACACAAACCCAATACATAATATTATATTATAAATGTCATTATTTTGCTTTTTGAGAAAAAAAAATTATTAGTTTTATTGAGCTCAGGCATTTTTTTTCCTAAAAGGTAATTCTGTTATTTTTGAAGAAATCGAAGAGTGCACACAGACCTCTATAAAGAGATGGTATATTGAGTATTATGCAATTCATTGCTCAAATGGAGTGCACTAAAAATTAATTAGACTAATTGAATCTAATGCTATAGAGTAGTTAAATGGTTCTAGGCATCTTCCAACAAAAAAGCAGCTTTACTTATATACCTATTCAAATTCTGCCAGGTTAAAACAAAATATGTCATCCAATCCTGTATCTCATTGCTAGGAAGATTTCCTGCACTGTAATCTAAATTTATCTTCTTTTATTTTAATTACATCTTCTTTATCCGTATTAATGCTTCTCTTTTTGTGGTGTTAATATGTTTCATCTAATTGCATAATAAAGTCATGGCTTTTAAGTAAAATGTATGGGCTGTTCTTGGTTTATTTTGTCAGGTATCTTTTCAGAAGTGAGATCATTTTAACGTCTCCACTTCCAAATCTCTACAGGATGTCAATACTTGGTAACAAGAACCGCCAAATGAAATGGCACATAGAGTATCGTGTTGTTTAAGAATCACATAAACAATGCCTATTCTTTTCCTGGTGTGCAAAATAATTCCTCCTCATGTGCCAAACAAAACACTGTATGCTTCCCAATTTATTGCTATTCCCTAGTCACTTTCAGACTTTGTATTGCAGAAAGGAGAGGGTACCTGTGCAAATTCAATTTAACCCTCTCTTCTTGTTGTATTGAATAATATTGTGTAGAATTGCACAAAATTTTGGATGGAAGGGATCTTCAATCAAGGCTAACATCCAAGTTAAATTGTGTTGTTTGGCTTGTGCTGGTGAGTTTGGAACATATACAAGGGTGAAGATAGTAGTACCTCTCTGGACAATCTCATCCCTGGCTATGCTGGACTCCCTCTGAAGATTTTCTTCCTTATGTCCAACCCAAACGGTCCCTGTTGCAATTTGTGGTTGAAGGCCTTTCTGTGGGGACTCTGAGAAGAACTTAGCTCCATCCTCTATGCCACCCTCTTAGGCAAGGGGAGACTATACAAAGGCTCTTGCCTTCAGGTCTTCAGTTTGGAATAACTTTGCAATCATGTAAATGATAAAACAATTTTTACCTTTCAAACTGTTAGAAGAGGACTCTGGTAACTGACAACAATGAAAAACAAAATGTAGGACTGAAAGATGTAATTCAAATGTATTTTTCAATTATAATTTTTTTAATATTTGGAAAAGTATAAAAATAGTCATTATTTGCATTTCTTTATAATATACTCACTATTCGAATCAACATGTTGATATAGGAATCAAGAGACTACCACTTTAGCAGCTTTACTTACTGTAGTATTACTATGTATTGCAAACCACCGTTGCTGCACTGCTGTGAAAGCTTCCTATCCCCTTTCTTCAGTTCTCACCACTTTTCCACTCTACCAACCCCTCCTCCGTTTCATGAATATTTGGATATATGCCTTAAAATAACATAGCTGATTTGGTTTTTATCTTATGAATAAAGTAATGCCCAGTGAAATACTTTTTCAGAAAGAAAATTTCTATTAAAAAAAAACCCTTATTCTAAAGCCCAGTACTATCCTGAAATCGGACTGTAGTAGCTCTGATTGATTACCTTCCTTTTCCATGAGAAAAAGTGTTAGTGTTCTCCACTCATGGGAGTAGGAAATCTCTACTAAATCAGGGCTGACCTTCGGGAAAAACTGATTTTTTCCACACAAAACGAGTATTAGCCCCAGACAAAAATCATGGTACCCTGAGAGGACTACAGGAGCTGACAGTATTTCAGTTTTCCTTTTATACTTTGCATTGCTCTGTTTTCTGAGCCCCTTGAAACAGACTTTGTTTATAAGTTGCCAGTATGACCAAGCAAAGATCCCAGTAGAGATCTTGTACACTACAGGATGTAGGTTGCACTCTTGATGGTCTATACCAAATGTTTATAGTACTATACAATAATGTTTATAGTACTATACAACAATTTAGAAATAAAAGTTTAGGTGACCAGACCCCATTGCTCTGTATCCTTAAGTATATATAGCACAGCAGACCAGATATTGCTTTTAGCGACAAGATTGGTAAGAGCAATTTGTAGGGTAAAGTGGTTCATGAGGGTGTATTTCAACTCACACTGTAGCAGAAGAGAGGCAGAAGAGCTAAAGCATTTCTATTTTCTTTAATACGCTTCCCTCCTTTGTGTATTTCATCAGACAGGTTCTTATCTCCTTAGCACTACTTCTAGCGTAGCTCTGGAGAAAACTATCTGCAAGGGCAACTTGGAAAGGTCCCTTGGGATACCAAAATGTGAATAGCAGTTGTTTGTGAACAGTCACAGTGCCTCTTTATAATTTTATTCACCACTCAGTTAGTCAGGTAGCATCCTTCAGAAGTTTTCTTTAAATAGGCAACTTTCATTTGAGGACAGAGTAGGAGTATTCTCTTAGCATCTGCTATCTGCCACTGTACCTACTGGCTCTTTCCCTTATTTGTAACATCAAGTAGCATCCCCCTCCAGTCTCCCAAAAGGGAAAATATGCAAAGGAAAAAGAGCCTAAGGAGAAAAAAACAGCAAACAAACTAGCACAGGGTTTGAATATGAAAGCCAAAATAAGAAAGAGTCAAAAAAGTAAAACTGGAGAAAGGGCAGGGGAGTGGAACACCCTTGTCCTAAAAATCATGCACTCTCTAGAATTGGCTTTAATATTATTTATTGAGCTTGCCATCTGTTCACAGATACCGATGAGTGCTTCTGCCAGTTCTGGGGCAACACCACTAAAGATGTTTCTTCCTTGTTGCCACTAAATTTTAATACTAATGGATCAAAGATAAATTTTTGACTTCACGGATTCAAAGCACTGCATAAACTCTAGTTAATAAATTTTCAAAACATCCGTATGAATCACGTACTTCTCAACCGTACCAGCTTCTGAGATGAGATGTGCTGATATTTTTCTAGATCACAGTTAAAGCGAGAAGAGGCAGAGAGTCCATCGTTCCTGACAGGTGTTTTACTTGTCCAGAGTAAAACTCTGCACGCGTGCTCATTGTGGGGTCAGTCCCCATTCATGATCTTGCTTTCAGAGGTTCCAGTGTCATGCCCATGCAGCCGTTCTTCTAGCCCTCGCAATCGCTTTCTGAATTGCCCCATTCTCTTTAGTGTTGATTTGTTGCAACAACTTTGGGGATGGATAGTAGGTACAGCAATGGAGAGTAGGGAGATTAGCTGTTCTGATTCACTGAGCTGCCACAGCAGGAGATAAGCATTTACCTAGTTCTGCCATGCTACAGATAGGAACATGCTTCGCACAAGTGATTTCAGTAATTAAATTGAACTTCTTATCTCTTTGAAAACAATGCCCAAAGGGTTTCCCTATGAAAAGCCTAATAATGGTTTTACGATTTTCCTTCTGGCAACAGCTCGCTGTGTGTTAGTAATTCCCTTTTCTGGCAATGTATTGCAAGGCAGAATACTTCACCAAATGCACTGGAATGTTGTACAGTGGTGTCCCATAGACATGAAGAGGCCATTGGTCCTTGGCAGTGCTATGGACAGCTAAGGAGTGTGTTCTGCTGAGCATTGATGTAGCGTTACTTTGGGGAGAATCTACACCTGCATCCAGAGATCTCATTTTACCTATAGAATAACTCTGTGGACCTGTTATGTGCAAGAATTTAATTACACTGAGACAAACTGCAATTATGAAGTTGCCTACTGGGGAGCAGGCACCATTTCCTGTCTGCTTTAGATAAACCTATGCATCACTGTAGGAGACAGAGTTTGAAGTTACTTGTTTCCCCACTTCTTCTGCCAACACCACCTAAAGTAAACTAAGGTATTCCCTTCCTTGACACTAGCAATACTGAATTTGTTTAGGCATGTGTTCAAGTCTTTTGAAAATTTTTAATTGACTATTTGTCTGGACCTTTTCGCTAAAGCTTCTATAGCGGACAATGGATTTTTCATCAAGACAAAAAGCATTCATGGAAAATACCCAGTGAACAGTGATAACCCTTGTTGTTTTGATTGGTTTATCTTGTAATGTGCTTTTGATTTTGTAATAGGAAAGTCCAAGAAATGTTGAGGAGAGAGCTTTATTCTCCATTTTATTCATGAAGTTAGGATTTTTCTCTCTGAAGGCAGATTTTTTTCTTCTTCCCATCTGTATCTGGTTTATCTATTGGATAGTGCTCCTGGACTTCTAAATTGTTTCATAGTTCAAGGAAAGGAGATATGCAATAAAGGTCCATTTCAATGGTAATGAAATTAGCATCTAATATAGAACAACATATTACAAGTCAAGACATCTGTTCACATTATTATGAGAGTCTCAGTCCAATTACATTCACTATAAATTATGGAAGAACAATTGCAATAAAAATGTGCACATTATTGTTTCTGAGCTTGAGGCTAAATTGAAGATTAGGTTTCTGTGCATTCTGAATTTTGAAAGAATTTTCTGAGATATCACAATCCAGACTTACTGCAATAACATACATAAGAAATTACATTCAAAAGCAGATTAAACATAACTTTGCCAATATATTTAAAGCTTGGTTCACCAAATATACCCAGTAAATACATCTAGGGTTTAAATATTATCTTTCAACAAGGAACTGTGACCCATCACACCATCCTAGACAGATATTTTTCCACCATAATATTTATCCACTTATAAAAATGGTATGTGATGTACATAGAATTCAGGGACATTCAATGCAATTCCATCCTTTTATGCAGCTGTATCATCAGAGAATTTAACTGACTGCTTTATAAAAAAAAATTATTTCTAAATAGTCTGTCCTCATTTGGGTAAGGAAGAATTTGAAGGATTTTATTTTTTCTGCAGGCATCAATTAGTAGGATCGTAGAATTATAGACTTTTATAGGTTGGAAGGGACTCGTGAGGATCATCTGGTCCAAACTGCACCTCAAAGTAGGGCCAACTTAGGTCACATTATGCCCAGTTGTGTTTTAAATATTTCTAAAGCTTGCACTTCAGTGAAGTCTCTCAGCAGTCTCATTAATTGCAATTTTTTTCCCTAACAATTAATTAGAATTTCACATTACAACTTCTGTCCACTGCCTCTCATGTTATAATTTTTATCCCTAAGAAGCATCCGTCTCCATTTTTTCTAAATCTTCGCTCTAAGTAGCTGAAAAAAAGCAACAAGATCCTTCTCATATCCTTTCCTTCTGAAGACAGCATAAATAGTTGGCTCAGCTGTTCCTTGCATGTGATGTGCTCAGCTCTCTGTCTTGGTGATCCCCTGCTGGAATTGGTCCAGTACATCAATGTCTTTCTGATAGTCACAAAACTGGACATGGTACTCTTGATGCAATTCCCCCAGCACTGAATAGAGGAGGGGTGGAAAGACATTTCTCTCTACCTGCTGGCTTCACTCTTGCTTATGCAGTTTCAATATTCTTTGGCCTTCTTCACCACAGGGGTGCACTGCTGACTCCACATGTTGTCCATGAGGCTTCCCAGGACCTTTCTGACAGCAAATGACCTCAGCACATGAGGACAGGTTAATGCTAGCATTATCCCAAAGACAAGATTTAATAAATGGGAGGAGTATGAGGTAGATCCACTGTTAAATACATTCAACTTTGAGTTTATCAAAACAGAGTGCTGTTGATTTATTTTGACTTGTGGCAACAATAACAGAATGTGTCACAAACTATAAATATCTCAGAGTTTCATCTTGCCTCCATAATAAAACCTTTCTAGAAATTAACTAGCAGTGTCTTCTCACTTTTGATATTAATAAACTATAATTGTTTAATTGTTAGAACATGAAATTTAGCCTGTATCTACCCAGCAAATTAAACCTACATTTGTTGACTGCCTTCAGTGACTCTTCTGTTAACCCCTGTCAAGCTGTTCTAATACTTTAGCGTGTGAGGACTTTCCTTTCACCTCCCCTGTTTGTAGACTACATGCCTGTGTGCTGCAATTAAGCACAAGAAGTCCATGGACAGGAATCCTGCTGTCATTTTTTCCTAGCTTTTGGTAAGATTTTGTATTTTACATGCTCTTTCTTGATTCTTGATAGGAAGTCACAAGTTGGAAAGACAAGTGTTCTGTATCCTGACTTATGGCTGGGGTAAAATGACTGATACAAACCTGGAAAACACTTGAAGGCTCTAAGAATCAAGCAAAAAAAGAAGAGTAGCAGTGGGTGGACCACAGGGTAGGACAAGGATGAGATACAAAAGTTCACACCTTGGTTAACCTTAAGCCTCCATATAGACAGCAACTGGATTTCAGTAGCCTGTAAGGACTTTCCTTCTCATTTAAACAAATTGAATTGGAAACTTTTGGTTTCCAGGAACACTACAAAGATCTTGGATTTTCTACGAAGTGTGAAAGTTAGTCTGGGCCTGCAGACTTGGGTGTATCAATCAGGGCAGTTTATCTATTACTGTGATTTTTGTCTATCTCCATAATTTTATCAGCTCAAAATGTTTATTTCCTTAATTTGGTGTCACAGATACAGTGAATATTTTATTTTTCAGGCAGTAAATGAAAATTAAATTGATAAAATATATCCACCTAGCTATTGTGAGATTAAATGCTATAGTGGTTTGTAATTCTGAGATTTAAACAACTGTTTAAAAAGAAAAAGACATCACTGAAATTATGTCATTCTTCAAATTTACTACCAGAATCATCAACTTGGGTATAGTTCCAAACTAGTCTTACTTTCTTCTTCCTTGTATCTTCCTTCTTCTTCCTTTCTTCTTCCTTCCTTCTTCGTTCCTGGTGAAAAGCTAATGCTCAGACAGCAAAACGGGAAGCTGAGACCACTACAAGCATCCAGAAATATTTTATAAGCATATTGATGGAATCCAGTCGTTTACCATAACGGTTAACTTCAACTATGGTGTCTACCTGAATTTTTTTCCCTACATTTTTTCTTGCTATATTTTTCCACTTCTTCCTTTTCAACATGGAAAACCAAGCAATTTTACTTCAACTTCTATTGCTTAGATCTATTGCAGCAGTCACTGCTTGGTTTACACAATGTTTTATCATATTTTTTTTTCTTTTTTTGGCCTTCCTTGTTTTGTCTGGCCCTCTCTGTGTGTTGTTCTCTCCAAAGTGATGATACTCTGTCTCTTAGAACTTATTAACTTTCTCCTTGGCTGCAAATCTAGTATGGATTTTCTTACATGCCCTGGCTTCTGAGTTCCTGTTACAACACACTTGCCTTGGTGACGGGGCATCACATTGGCTAGAACCTTGGAGTAGATCTGCTTGCATTTTTCCTAAAATAAAATTATCAAAAATATCCAAAGGCCTTTCTATCTCTGAATTTAGGTCTTGTGACAACGCAAACTGGAATAAAATAATTTTGCTGACAGTGAAGGTTCAGCTCTTTTAGGTGAGATAATCCAGAACAACTGTAAGCAACTTTCATAAACAAATTCCCCCCTACTGATTGTCCAGGGAAAGTTATTCCAGAAACTATAGCTATAGCAAATACCACCTCGTACCTCTGGATCCCTAAGATCACCTGATCTGCCAGACTGCTCCCATCACCCCATAGCTCTGCCCACCCTGATTTCAGCCTCTGGAATGTTTCTCCATCTCACCACTCGCGGACCGCAGCGGCAGCCCTTTCTTGAGAGAGCTCTGCCTGCAATGGAGGAGCTGCCTGCCTGCCTGCCTGTGGGCTGTCCCACTTTGGCCTTTCCAATGCAAGGGAAATACCCACAGAGCAAACAGGGAGCGAGAAGGAAGTGATAATTACAGCAAAATTTGGGAATTTGGCTGCTGCCCCTGACTCATGCCTGGGGCTGTGCTGACAGTCTAGAGGGATAGACTACTATGGTGCAGTGCTTGAGTGTGTGCATGGTCCCTGGTTTATTGGCAGATATGGAGGTAGCAACAGGCACTTGCTGGCAATAACAATATCAAATTATGTAATGGTCTCTTAATTTGTGGCTCTGCCTATGCCAGGAAATTAAACAGCAGCGGGACACAAGCCTGGGTGAAAGCGAATGGCAGCAAAGCTCACAATGGATATATGCCTTGTGGAGAGTAACAAACCTCTGTGGGATAACGAAAGGAAGGATATTACAGTTGTCTATCACAAACAGATCTAAAAGAATTTCCCTCCCTGGAATATCTGGGCTGCCTGCTCTGGGCCAGGATTGCTCACAGAGTGTGGGAGAAGGGCTATAGTCACACTTACGCGCTTAGCAGCCCCTCATCCTGACTGGCATCTGGCTGGGGGCTCATGGAATGTAAATGAAATCTGGACTGGGTTGGTTTTTTTTTTTTTTTGCAGTGCCTTCCAGAGTTTCACCATGACACCAGTATACAATATAAATCAAGAGGAATTTGAAACTGCTGCCATCTCTGGATTGTGGAAGCGGACGTTATAGAGACCGAACTGGGCTGCTGGAAGAGTGTGCAAAGGCTAACGCAATACTCACTGCTCTTTGTTTCAGGAAAACAAATCAACAACAACAACAAAAAAAGCAAACACCTAAACCAAGCCACAGAGATCCATCCATCTATAAACTAGTTTTCTGACTCAAATCAAAAATGTCCAAAGTCTTAAGAAAAAGAGACCCATTTGACCAATTCTCAGACAACTTTTTCAACTCATGAAATGAGTTATACACGTCTGGATTATCACTTTTGGGAAAAGCATGACAGAAATATCTAGATTCTTTGGTTTGACCTTGGGTTGCAACTATGATCTTCTAAAAATAGGTGACAGGACATCCTGGTGGGAATAGTTCCTTCCCTGGGGATGAACTGAGTTTGCTCAAGGTGTGGCATGTAGTAGAAATAGGTCACAATGAGGAGGCAGAAGTCTACAGCTGAAGAGAAGCCTAAAAGGATAAGAGCGAGTTTGTGATTTTCTTAAGAGATTTGAGGAATCCAGTGTTTGGCTTTTATGCAAAGCACAGTCTGAGGCCTTTTATCACATTTGGTGTAAAAAGGGCCTGATTTTCATGTGCATTAATATAATGTACTCTGCTCTTTCTCTACATACCAGCCATTGCAAGACCGTTTGTTGGAAATGACAGCTTTACTGGGGTGAATGTGCAATCCTTTCTTGAAATACCCTGTGTTAAATAGAGAAGGGAGCAGAGTATAACTCAGCTCTATCAGCAAAGTTTGTGGTGTTTCAGGAATGTTTTATTTTGTTCCTGGACCCAAACCTCTGATCCAGTGTGTGTTGAGTCACGACTGTCTAGATAACCCAACATATTTTCTGGGAACACTTATCAAGTCAAATCATAGAATCATGGAATCATAGAATAGTTAGAGCTGGAAGGGACCTTAAAGATCCTCAAGTTCCAACCCCCCCCACCATGGGTAGGGACACCTCCCACTAGACCAGATTGCTCAAAGCCCCATCCAGCCTGGCCTTAAACACTTCCAGAGATGGGGCATCAAAAGAAGTGCAGCCAGTAGGTCCAGGGAGGTGATTCTCCCTCTCTGCTCTGCTCTGGTGAGACCCCACCTGGAGTAGTGTGTCCAGCTCTGGAGCCCCCAACATAAGAATGACATGGACCTGTTGGAGCGAGTTCAGAAGAGGGCCGTGAAGATGATCAGAGGGCTGAAGCACCCCTCCTATGAGGACAGGCTGAGAGAGTTGGGGGTTTTCAGCCTGGAGAAGAGAAGGCTTCAGGGTTACCTACCTTCCAGCACCTGAAGGGGACCTTTAAGCAATGCTCCTTCTGCAGCCTGCTTTAGTCATTGAAAATTCCTTACAAGTTCTAGTTACCATAAGGAAGAGTGTTTTTCATGTAAGGGCTGTAAACAGCATGTGATGTGAACATTTTCACAGCAACACCAACCAAGAAGACATTTTAGCTGACAGCTAAATTTACTTTACATTTTCAGCTCTTAATGATAGCAGTTGTAAATTTGTATATTATCAATTGTTGTAGCACACAATGCATACATTTGGCAAAAGCAGCAGTCTCAAAAAATATGCAGAATATGCATATACTTTAATGATTATTACTAAGGATGTCCCCTGCTCATGAACAGGTTTTTTTCTTATTATTATTGCAATGGTCAAATTAATTTGTGCAGAACTCTATTTTTCTGTTGCATTTCTCTTGAGTATTCCTAATGATACAATCAGATGTGTGAAATTCAGCCAATGAATTTTTTTCATGTGACACTTGTTACAATGAGGAGTAGAATCATGACAAATTGCTATCCTCATTGAAAAAGTTGTGGAATGAATGCAGGAAAAGACTAGTTCACACAGGGGCAGCTTGACCTGCAGAACTTCCTATGCACATTCAATTTCTGAGTTACAGAAACTAATTTAATAGTGTATTAGCACACAAGTGACAAAAAAATGCAGTCTGTTTAAGCTAGTTAGAGCTTCCTGCACTAATTTGGGCAATGGATGCTTAAGAGTAGACTCAAATGGCTTTGTCCTTTTTGGGTGTGTTTGCAGTACTGCCAGGAAATACTTGCATATACATGTTAGCTATAAATAAGCTACATAGTCAAGTCAGCTGGATAAATTAGTGCGAAAGAACTCTTGACATTGCTGGAGGGACCTGCTGCTGACACCAGCTTCAGCTGGTTTACATTCACATTTGGTCTGAGCGCAGGCAAGTGCTGGGAGAAGAGGAGGCATGTTTGTATTGGGTTACAAACTTTTGGACAGATTAGACATGGTTCTGATTCAGTGCATCCTAATATAGAAAAAGTCCTATTTTTCACTCTTTTTCTGAAATCAAAAACCTGTGTTGTACCCTGTTCACAGAGCTGGCTTCAGGATAGACAAACCCCTACGTGTTACACCTCTCATAGGGTTTTCATTTTTTCCTGAACCCTATCTATATTTCCTTTAAAACCTTTACGTTCATTATTTTATTTCTTCAGGTTGTCATAAGTCTCCTAAGTTCTTTCCCCTGATAGAAGGATAGTGTAGGTTTGCTTTGGCACTTGCTAGTGTTGGTATAGTCTTCAAGTTTAATTTTGTCTTTATTACTAACGAGTAGTCTGATCCCACCAACCGATCACTTCATGAGAATGACTGTAGTAGCTAGCAGTTCTTTCTGCTCTCAAGTTTAGTGAGACTCTTTCATATAGAAACAACTTTGCAGCTGCTGATATTGAAAAAAATAGGACTTTGGGGGTTTACTTTGGTTTTGGTTTAATGTGAAGTGCTTCTCTGTAAATGTACCAAGGTCCCTTCTGTGAAAATAAACCAAGAAAAAAATCCTGGAAGGCTATACAGAAATTTTATTCAGTATTAGCCTTAGTTGAATTATTATAGGTATGCTATAAATCCTTGAAGTCACACAGATTATAATGAAAATGCTGTCTCATCCCCAGCCGTATGGACAGCAGTGCAATATTGTGTCCTTTTCTGACTTTCATTTAGTACAGTGATATACTTTATTTCACTCATGTTGATCAAAATCTAGCACACAGAGATCCTTCATTCCACTTTGTTGTTCCAGAATACCTGTCTTCAACAGCATCCTTATGCAAGATAACGTATGAAAAAAATTCAATGGATTGTGGTCTAAATATTGCTTTAAGTTGCAAAATCTACGTTATTCTCTTTGTCTGAAGAAACTCACTGTGTATTGGGTGGTTACCTTTTTCCTTCTGCTTTAGTTGGCTGCTTAATTAAGGTGCTGTTTTACAATACTGAATAATGCAAATTGATTAATAGCTTTCACAAAAACTGCAAGAGTAAGATTGGCATCTGGTGGACTTGACAGATGCACAAGCCGTTCACAATGCTTTTCTGTCAAGCAATTCAATCCCCCAAAAAGGAAACTGCATGACTAATGAGTTTTGCACCTCCTCTTCATGTGCTCATCTGCTTTCCCATTGATGTAATTTATTAGGCACTTATGTGAGTCATGGTTAGCACACTGAAGTGGGAGTGGTTGGTGACAGCTATTATAATAACCGTAAAGCAAATAAAACAGAAATCAGGAAAGCGGGAAATTATGTCTAAGAAGCAGAGAACACCTGCTTTCCATTTATGCCTGCAGTAAACATTTTCAATAAATTAAGAAGCCACAATCAGAGTTTTATACTGTATTTACACTCACAACTATTTTTACAAACCAGCATTCTTGCATCATTGCTGGACTTTTGAAGAGCAAGGTTAGTGCATCTGTACTAAATAAAAACCTTCATAACGGTGCCTGTGATGAACTGATTAGTTTATGTGACATATGCATTTTCATGAAGCTTTTGACAATCACACAACCATCTGATAAACGGAACAGAGAAAATATTTCTAGGCTATCATAGGGAGCCACTTCTGTGGCCTCTACATACACACATAACTAAGTAGCAGATGGGGCTCAAAATAAACTTAATGTATTTGAAATGTAGGTGAGCTTTGAAGAAACACTTTGAATGGAGGACAGAAAGTCTTTGGGAACCATCAGAAAACCACTGCTGTTTCAGGGGTCAATGCTAGCTGTTTAGTTGGTTCTTGGGAAGTCTATCAGTATAGGTGCAGTACATCACAATTTTTTCTGCTCAGTCCATTTGTGTTTCAGATGAACAGAACATTGTGTTTCATGTGAATAAAATAGACTAGGGAACAGACACATCAGTGAAGAACACAGATTTGAGCTAGCTCAGGGCAAATAGTAGTGATGTAATTGTACATAGGACTTATTCTGACAGAATATAAAAGTGACGTTTTCTTTCGTTTTTTAGGTGCAAGCCAATAGGACAAGTCAAGACTTTCTATTAACATCCCAAAAACCCAGAAAGCCCAAGAATGCTTGTATGCATGTCATAAAAGAGGGCATAACAAAGTGAATGTGTTCAGCAAATTGTTAAATCTTTTTATAAAAGGAGGTTTTTGCTGACTGTGACAAATGTCTAGCAGTTCAACACTGCACTAATCATAAGGGAGTACAAAAACATGAACTTCTATAAGCAGAAGTGCAAAATACTGAGTCAGCGTTGAAACTGACTGTGTGAAAAGCAGTCCTGCTGAAAATCACCTGGAGGGAACAGGGAATGGCAGGTTCAATAGAAGCCGACAGTGCAGTTTCATTGTAAATAAGGCAAGTGCTGTGCCGCATGAAGATCAGGGTGAGCAGACTGAGGGAAGATATTAGCTTCCTCTGCTTGGTATAATTGATTAAGCTGTGCAGATGTGTGTCCCTAAGGGCCATGGGGAAACTGGAGATTGTCCAGCAGAGAACAGTTAAGATGATCTGGGACCCAGAGCACATGTGAGAAGCTGGGCTTCATTGGTCTTGTGAAAAGGTGATCTAACATCAGCCTGCAGCTAT
Source organism: Nycticryphes semicollaris (assembly GCA_013400055.1). Lineage (NCBI taxonomy): Eukaryota > Metazoa > Chordata > Aves > Charadriiformes > Rostratulidae > Nycticryphes > Nycticryphes semicollaris. The sequence continues at coordinate 432,122 of VXBJ01001578.1, forward strand.
ATAAATGGCAGTTAAAAGCTGATGGGCCACACTGTTCTTTGCAGGAGCTGGTGATAAAACAAGCTCATGGACTTGAGTTGCAGCCTGGGAGGTTCAAGGTGAACGCTGGAAAATATATATTCTCCAGGAGGGTAGTGCAGCACTGGAACAGGTTTTTGATACAGTGTCTGGAATCTCTGGTTTTGGAGGTTTTCAAGACTTTGTTACACAAAACCACAGCTGACCTAATCTGGCACAACTACAGTCCTACTTCACGCAGGAGGTTGGAGTACAGACCCCAAGAGATCCCTTCTAAACAACGTTTTTACAGTTTTCAGATGATTTTCCTACCCATGCTGCCCCATGTGATCTAGTTGTAAGCATTCTGAAAGCAGGTGGGAAGCCTGAAGCTGTATCAGAAGCACACAGCTTAAAAGGCTGTCTTAGAACTGAAGTCAAGGTTTTGTAGAGGCTGCTTGCAAAGGTATCAAGTAAGAGTGTAGAAGATAATTTAAAATTCTGAGACAAGGCAATCTGACTCCAACAGAGCACAGGCTGAAAAGAAGTGTTCAGAGATAAGAGCATTCTAAGCTGCTTTTTGAAGGTTAAGATGGTGAGCTGGTGTATAGGAGTACTAAAGTAAAAAGTCACATTTTTAACACAATTTGCACAAAGGCATCACTACAGTATGAGAATAAGAAATGGCAGTTAGAAGAAACAAAGACCCTGCAGAAGAAAAGTAGCTTTCTCTCTCTTCCTCAAAGACCTATAAAGACCCAAGCCTTTCCCTGCTTTTGAAAGTCTGGCAAAGAAAGATGAGATGAAAGACTTGAGTTATTTATTGGAAAGGCTCACTTCAACAATCAGATGCTCAACAAGGCAGGCCATGTTGTTTCTCCTACTTCTCCTGTAGTGAAGTACTTTCCATTTGTTGAAGGTAATAAATTAGAAGAAGAGGAATGGCATATAATTTATCAATTTTGTAAAGGTAAATTTGGTGGTCATAAAGTCAATGTAGCCATTGATTCAAACGTAGTTTTGCTTGAAAGCTGTTTCAGTAGGCTATGCCTACATTATGTGCACAGAAACTGTGTGCCGACCATCATGCCGATGTTATGTGTGCAGAAACTAGTAATTTCTTGAAGGTCAGTGCTTGAATCCTATACCTAGCATGATTTCAGAAGTGGAGGAAAGCTAGCTAAACACTTTTGACAGTAGCACATCTATTTACTAATACAAAACACTGTGCTTAGGTACTGAAAGAAATCTATCTGCAGTTATCCAGGACAAGACAGGCACAATGGAATCTCTGTGGTTCACTGGTCGAGTGAAAAGTTTGCTGTATTTGTATGGCATTTGATTAACTGAAACTGCTGATTTATGATTTATATTTAATTTCCTTCCCAGAATTTGATCACTGTGCTTATTAATTCATTGCCATTTTAATAAAATCATAGTAACTTAGAGTATGCTCAGTTAAGCAAATACCGATATGTTCAATATAGCTGAGTTGCATGCAATAAATGTTGAGACCTTAAGTAACCTTAGACAAGAAATTTGCAAGCCAGTTGTCTCTCCGCAGGTTCTTTTCCTCTCAGCAGCAATTCAGAAAGAATTAACCCACTGCAGAATTAGCTCATCACAGAAATGCAAATCTTCTTCAGCAGAACAGCATTATTGAACAGAATAAGCAGTTTCTGGTCAGGCAACCAGGGGTGACCTCTTCTGGAAGAGCTTACAGAATTTTTAGTGTGAAAGTTATAGCAACTTGCAACCACCGCACAGAAAGAGATGCAAGAAAACAGGAACCTGAACTGTATGGGAAGAGGCCAATTTTATATTTTATGATTTTTATCATCATGATTTTAGGTATAACCTTCTCAGCTGCTGCCTCTGTTCCACTTCCATTATTACATATTTGAAGTTGCTAATATTCTTTGCATTTACATTTTCTCCATACTTTTGAATCATTACATTCCCTTGAAATAGAAGGTTAAAGATGATGTTTCATAGCCCAATATTGTGCTCTGTTGCAGACAATCTTATGGCATAGTCTTTTGAAAACTTAGTTAAAACCCTTTTTTTTAAAAAAAAAAAAAAGTGGTTTTCTTGCCTTGCAAAGTAGTAACTCATGAATTGTAAAAGCAAGGACTTTTCTGAAGAAGCAGCTGCTTCTTCAGCAGCTACATATATACCACAAAACAACACTAACCTGATTTTAACACAGACATATATAGATCTGTTCCATTCACCTCCTTCAAGATTAGATAATATATTCAGTTAGAAGCTCAATTATTGGCGGAGCCTGGGGTGGGCGAGGGGGGGAGGGTAAGTGGCAGGGGGAGAAAAGGAATAGGAAAATAGGAGAAGGAAGAGAAATCACTACAGTAGCATGATATGGCCTTTTTCTAGTTGTTGGGCAAGAACTACCTGAATTTTACAGGCCAAAGCATGATTCCCTGATTCTCTAGTCTGCCATTCAAAACATAACTAACTTTTGAGTTCCTCAAATGTTCCTTCTATGTTTTCATGCATTCAGTCTTCCCAAAGAGTGCACAAGTAACGTCAGCCTGCTTTCAGAAAGCAAAAGCATGGATAAATTCCCTGAAGTAGTTGTGCAAGTCCAATAAAAGTATCTCATTTCTAATGTGGAGCCCGGGAGCATGTTTTGAGCTGTCTGGGCAGAGAATGTGCAGAGAGTGAAGGTGCATCCAAATGCGACTAATTCAGACCAAGAACCTGTTGTGAGTATTTGCGTCAAACTAACATTAATCAATCTCTCCATTGGTTAGAAATAGATCCTGAAGTGGTTAGTTCAGTTGTAAATATGTACAGTGTAAACAACTTCTTTTAATCAAATCAATCCTACCTGGAACAGCTAAAGTCTTCCCAGAGCAAGCTGACAGAGAATATTTAGTACACATATGACTCTTAAGACTGAGTCTTCTCAGATACTTCTCTGGAGGCTTCCAGGGGAGATCTCCACCTACATAAGATCCTCAAGCTGGATTGTCTGTTGAAGATGGTCCTAAATACTTCCTATAAAAAATACAGAATTCATTCTTTTAAAAAAGACCACTGAAAAATATTCCATTATTCTTCTGGAACAGTCAGTAGAAAATTTCCCTCATAATTCAGCACTCAAGTTCATTCCTTCTTCTGCCTGAAGGTACAAGAATCAGGACTGTAGCTTCTCGTCTTCAAAGAGTTTCCTAATCATTATGCCACAGGCTGCTTGGGACATAGCAGCTAGGAGACAGGGACGAGGAGGAAAGGTTTGGATTAGAAGTGCTACCTCCCATTTTTGCCTTTTGGAAGTGTGTGCTCTTTAAAGTGGAATTGCAGATGGCTTGGAAGGCAGCCAAAAGAGAGCACACCAACATGTGCTCTGGTTGCTGCACCGTGGACACAGGTGCCCCCGTGACCCGTGGCCATACCCCAGCTGCTGCACGCAGACCCCCATGAACACAATAGAGAATAAGGAACCCTGCATGCAGGAAAAGGCTTAGAAATGGAGGTTAGCAGGAAGATGGGACAGACTGCACTGGTTAGGCACCAGGCATGGCTTTATCACAGAACCTAGCACACTATAAACATTGTTTGCTATCTCAGGTCTCTTGCAAGATCATAATTATAACACTAACTACTGCGTCTGTAGGTTGCCAGTTTACAGCCAGTAACAGAACTGGATGTGGCTGCTGCCCATGGGGCATGACCCCACCAGCCCTGTTTCCTCAACAAGAAAACATTGTGGGGAAAGAACTGTTCTGGGATTTGTACACTTTGATTTCACTATCAGGCATTAATTATGTTCAAGATCCATAAATCCGTTCTTGTGATTTTAAAAATAATAAAACACTCTGTGTAAGCTCAGTAGCATTTTTGTTGTTGTTGTTCATGTTGTACAATAAAATGGAAAGATGAAACTTACATAACAAGCAGAAAATTTTCAAGAACAAATCAACTCGCCATAAGTTTCTCTCATGTTTATCCACATTCAAAAGTTCTTCTTGCAAGACTTATTCATGCCCAGCCCTACATACTGTCTTACTCATTTAGAAAAGAGCACAAATGAGTGAAAAGCCCCTAAAAGCATGTATGACACATAAAATGAATACAGTGGTCCCCAAATATTTAATTGTGGAAATTTTACTATGCAGCTAGCGTATAACAACTAAGTTAGAAGCAAGTAAACAATAAAAATAATCCCTAAACTTCATAATTCCATTTTTATGCAAACGTACAGTTGCAAGAGCAACCAGATTTGAAGCATGCTATGCAGTGTCCTTAGTATTTCTGGTTTACTAGCCTTTAAGGTGATTTCTTGCACTCTGACAAGTATTCAGAGACTTCTTACTGCAGGAGAGAACAAACCATCAGGCTTAGACCCTGCATTGTCCAGAATAATCTTCCTCCTACTCCACAATTCTAATGCTGGAGACAGCACCACATTCAACTATTAAAGGATTTGCATGTATTTTCAGAAACCATAGACTGACTTTCCTGTCATTTATTTGACTGAAGAATCAAGACTGGGCACAAAGTAGCAGTGTAGCATAAACACATGATTTATTCTTTGCAATATGAAAAATCAAAGGGAAAGACAATTAAAAAATAATCTTTACTGAATTATATTTAATTGACTCACTTAACCTGACTTCTGACACACAGAAGACGGCTCCTCTCTACCTGCAGATCTACAATTGCAGAACAGGTTCAGTGCCCTAGTAGCATGTGAGCAGCAGAACATCATACCTGAGGAAGCATCAAAGATGTCCAAGGATAAACCAGATATTAGCGGCAGAAGGAAACGGCAAGGTATAGTAGTGAAAGGTTTCCACTTGTGGAGGATAGAAGTCCCCATCTGTCTGCTTGAGGCTTACAAGGGCTCAGGCTAAGGCTTCTCAGGTCTGCTCTGTCTTAATTTATTTTTACCTGCCTGCACCTGTATTTTACTTGGTTTCCTGTGTCAGCAATTTTTCTAATTGCCCAGATATCTCTATCTGATTTGTTGTGCTTATCTCTGTGTGATACAGCCACAGATTGCTAGATGTGGCAGTAGCAAGCAGTTGTTCCAGGTAGACTGAGACTTATACAACTTTAATACAATGATATTGAGTAGAGGAAACACAGATAGCAGAGACTTAACACGTGAAGGTAGAAGATGTGGCATAGAGGATTACAGGTGTGGGATGAAAGAGATGGGGCGTGTGGTTGGTACTGCAGACCTTGTACTGTGAACAATTCAGTAATGGTCAGTTAAACTGCAGATCTGGACACAAATGGGTTTAGGGCTCAGAAGAAGAGCCAAGAAATAGTACGTAACATACAGAAATTCAAATTTAGTATATATGGTGCTGTGTAACCTGGAGCTGCAGACCAAAGAAGAAATAGAAAGGTGTACAGGCATGTTAGCTAACATACAACATCTGTATATACACTATTATGTATATTATACACACTCATATAGATCTGTATAGTAAAAATATAAATATTAAAAAAAAAAAAAAAACAGAAAGGATAGGAAAAGAAAAAAGGAAGAAAAAAACCCCATCAACATGAACATCATGTTTCTCCTGGTAAAGGACTCCAGATGTCCACTTGCTGTAATATTTCCTCCCCTGCCAATACCAGCATGAAATCACTGACCTTCAGACCCAGAAAAGCAGCGGAAGAGTGAGGATAACACCAGGAAAAAGGCAGAAACTAAAATGTGTGTAATTACAATTAAAGATATGTTACTGCTATTACTATGGCTTTTTATCACTCCCATTAAAACAGTCTTGACTATACAAGGTATACTGGGGTGAAAAGCCCTCAACATCTCAACTTGCCTAGATTTGTGTGAAATAATTATTGTTTTAGAGCCAGACACAGCAACTAAAGCCTGATTTTTTGAGCACTTGCCTAGAAGCTGCTGAATAACTGATATGATAGTGATATATTCACAAAACGAGGACTGGAACCATTTCAGATGAAGGTAATGAAAATCAATACAAGACCCCATGAGAAGGGGAGGTGATATTTATTTTAAACAAAACTTACTCACCACCCTTCTAATCATTCTTTCCTCAGTTTTACTCAAATAAACATCCAGACATATTAGTAGTTTGGGATGGGTCACTTGTGCGTTTCATGGAGGATGAGAGGTGCCAGCTATCGAGTCCTCACCATGTCTTCTGAATTTCATTCCTAGTGACAATTAAATACTTTTTGGGCAGTTATTTTGTACCCTTCAGGAGTCACCAATTATTGAAGCATAATGTTTTGCCTTAGGAGCCTGCTTATAATAGCCTCCAAAAAAAAAGCATTAGGTAAGGCGGCTGCCCATTTTCTTTTATTTCCTCATTTCAGGTACCTTATGGCTGCAGTCTGTCTTCTTGTTGAAATACCAGGATGAGGAAAGATACAATCCGAGTGCTGTAACTGTGCTGCCATCCATCCTCCTGTTGTCAGAGTGCAGGTGAGTCCATTTTACCCTTGTCTTGGTGCAATTAGCACCTTCCTTAGCTGCTAACCATTTTACTGCTGTTACTTGTATCATTGGCTATTGATGTGTGCCATTCTTCCAACATGTGCTCCAGGGCTTCTTGCAGTGTTTTCACATAAATCTGTTTCTGTTCATGCCATCATCTCAATCTGTATCTCTCTGCTACAAACAATTGTATGTCCTTCTATCACAGGAGAGTGCTTTGACTGCAACACTGGCCAAACTCAGTGTCTTTCTCAACTGACGAATGTTCAGTTCAGCAGTTCATCAGCTTCTACTTCAGTGTGAAGTGAAGCACTGCTGTCAGACGGGGCTGTAAACAAACTGTCCCCTGCTCTCAGAGTAGCTGGTATCCTGACAGTATGGTATTGGCTTGGCAGGGTATTCATATTTTCTCAAGATACGGGAAGCTAGAGTAGGTCCTATGCACCCCAGAGGTAGTCTTGTATTTCCTAAGCAAAACTGGCTGGAGACGAGCCAAAGTTATGAATCTTGACTGCAGGTTAGATATTTTTCTCCAGCCTGAGTGAAGTTATAACAGACTTTATGGGAGAAGGGCTTAAAGCACATACCTCACCTCAACATTTGTTATGAGCTGGAGAGGATCTCAAGGTGCAGGGCTTTCTGCACTCTTACCTGTAGGAAGCAAAGGGCATTCAAGGGAGTCTGAGGTTTTATGAAGCCATGCTAGGTCCAGTCTCAAAAACAAGCATATTCCTATTAACCCTTTCGGAGGTGCTAATTTAAACAAGAACAGTAGTCTACACATGCAGCTATACTCTTCCCAGCTGTAGAACCAGAGTTGTCAAGTGTAGATATGCTCCTTCTGGAAGAGTTCCCTACAAAAAGAAGGATCAAATAAAGTGTTAATATTTGCCACTGCCTTCCTTTTTCTTTTTTTTTTT
>VXBJ01001578.1:439566-456868 GCA_013400055.1 Nycticryphes semicollaris
GCACCTTAAACCTTACTGAAATAAAATAGAATAAAATATATTATAGCAGCGTGCAGATAAGTCTGCTGTTCTCCAAGCTTCATCTCAAAATCTCAAATATGGACAGGCAGGCCTTGTTCTCAAGTCTTGTGCTTTTTGAAGTTTTGTTTTTCTCTTGAAAGGCAATACAGTTTCCAGATCTGAGGTTCAGAATTCCTAAAGTCAATCTCTTTATTTTTAAAGCTTAATAAATGTTAACAGTGATATAGAATGGCATGTGTGGGAATAACAGTAGTACCTCTTGGTATCTGTGCTATGCTTATCTCCATGGTAGCTAAGCAATTTAGAGAAGAATAAGCAAACAGCTTATTGCTGCGTAATTCTTTCCCTCATCCCTTTTCCTGATTTTCTGTTTTTTGCTGGTAATATATACTATGATGTCTGGATCAGAAAATGTCAAGGCTGAAGGAGTCACGTTACCTAACAGCACAAAACACTTTATCTCCAGCCCTTGAAAGTCTTGCTGCAGGTAGTTTATTCAGTCTGATCTGGAACGAGGATAGACAAAGGAGTGAGAATTGCAACTCCCAGGTACTAGGTATTAGCTGAACAGCTCATCCCAGAAGCAGGTGTGTCAGGTCTTCCACTTCACACTTGCAGCCCCAGCTCCAGTCTCGTTTCCCTCATCACAGACCTAGTGACTCCCATTTGCCTGTGCAGGGGTAGCCTTCCCTCCAAAACCTGGAATTCCCTCATGCTGGATAAGCCAACTGAGCCAAAAAGCAGCTACATTAGGGAGATGGGCACCATCTAGAGCCACAGCCCTGACCACCAGCTTCACTTATACCTTAATTTGTGAATATTACCTAACCAAAATAGGGACTTCAAAGGGAGTTTCTTATGGTTTAAGATATACACAACAATTTATTGTCATTCAGACAATTATTCTATCACCTGATGACCCATCTCCACTAAGGAATGGGAATCAGGAGGAAAAAGCAAGGTAAACCTGGGGGTTGCAATATAAACAGGTTTAATAGAATAAGGCCAGAAAATTAACATTAATAACACTAAAGAACCAGTATTGATCCCAATATCAATAGGAAATACACAAGGATTATACTCAGCCAATTATACCGGTAGGAAGCTGTGCACTCCCACCAGTGGACAGCACTTGTCAGGCACTACAAGCACTACAGCTTCAGTAGAAAGGGAAGGGCTCAGAGCTCCAGCGCTGGGGCAAGAAGTATCCTCCCTAAATGTTTGAAATATAAGCTTAGACACATATGTATATTTAGGAGTGGTGAATGAATCTTTGTTAACCAACCATCTGTATTTTATTGTTATAAGTATTGGGCAGTTTGAATTGTGAGTTGTGCCGGCTGTTATTAAATGCCCAGCACCTGATTCTGCAAAACTGAAATAAAGACAAATATCCTGACTCACTGTGTTGATTGCTCTCTCAGACCAGGTGAAGAACCCTTGTTTAGGGACAACACCATCATTCTCTAGGCTCAGAAGCACAGCACATTCACAAATCCTGCAGATGTAAGGGATTGATCTTCCCCAGTCATTGGCTCAGGCCTTATGTCTTTCCATATGCAGGTTGTCTCCTTGTCAGCTAGTCCAGCTCGAATTGAATTACACATATGTTAGGCACACACATATACACACAGGGCTAGAATTAGCTTGGCACTGTCTGCATGCCATGCTGTCCAGTTGTTGGCACTATGGGCCCTTATGACCCATCGCCCCTTCTTGGGTTGCTGACACTTAAGACCCCTCCACACAAGCACGGGCTGCAGAGTGAGATTACTCAGGAAAAAAAAATAATTAGGAATAGGGTTTAGTAAGATGGTACGAGAGACTGCAGTTGGTGCAGGGCTTGATCAGACAACCGTGTTGACCAGCAGCTTGCTTATACATGGCTGTCCTCCTTTATCCCCACTTTTCTCCATTTTCCCATGCTTACAGTTCCTCCCACCCACCTTGACCACTCTCTTTTTCCACACTTGTCTCCTCCCAAATAAACAACTCACTCTAGTTACTTTCTCCCCATTGCTCCCAGTTGTGTCATATCCATAACTGCATTTGATGTTTCTGATATTGTTACCTGCAACTTCTAGGCCTTGCATGGTTTCGTGATATGGAAACATGGACAGTTTTCCTTCCAAGATTGCACTCTTCAAAAGGTCCCTAGTATTCCCTTCCAATTACCTGTAGAGCTTCTCCTCCTCACACAGTTCCCCATAAGAAACTCTGAAATCCAGCCTTTTCTCGTGGTATTACACCGTAACATTTGTCAGCTGCTTGTTCTGCTGTTTGTTATGTTCAGCTATTTCTCTTATTATGTCCAGTGTTTTCTTGTGGTCTCTTCTGTTATCCAAGGCTCAGGATGGGGCCTAGTCATCTCCCTCCATGTTTCAGTGGGCAACAAAATCCATCTGTGTATCAGTGTAGGAATCACAGAAAAATACAAATAATGCGTCCGTTCCATGAAACCACAGAAAACCTGGTTGAAAAGCACTTCTGGAGGTCATCCAGATGAGTCTTGAGAATTGCCAAGGAAAGAAACTCACTATTTCTTTGAGCAAACCAAAAGTTTCAGTGCTTAACTACTCTGACCATGGAATAATTGCTTCCTCACATGCCAATGGTATTTCTCTTGTTGCACCGTGTTGCTGGAAAAATTTCCTCTTGGCATTTCACTGCACACATCCAGTCAGTGCAATGTTCTCTATAACCCATTTTTAGTCACTCTAAGACAGCAGTTAGAATCCTTCTTAGCCTTTTTTTCTCCAGAATCAACTAGATCTGTCCCTCTGTCCAGCTGCAGCCACATGACCACTTTGGTGGCCCTCCACCACGCTCACTCCAAGTGATTTCAATGCCTTCCTGGAACACAACATGAAAGTCAAGTTTGCTCCTGTACCATACAAAGTCTTCTTTCCCTCTTCCATTCACACCAGCAATGTGTCTGGTTCAGAACAGAGACCAGATTAAAAAATCAATGAAAATTAACCAAATTAATTAATGAAAACAGGATTCAGCTGCATTTCCCCAAAAACAGTTCTAAGACACTATAGGACCTACAGGCACCTCAAATACAAATTTCAATTCTATGCAATCACTTCCCCTAAGTCAAGGCTATTTCTCATGCAGAGAAACGAGAAGGGACAGTCTTGGATTTAAAGCATAAGAGGCAGGGAAGCTATTACAGAGCTTTAAACGAATGGAAAGATACTGTCAGAAATTCAGAAAAGGAACTCGGTACCACCTGGGCAAGGATGTTAGTATTGTCTGAGTTGCTAAGCAACTATATAATAGTTATTCATTTCAAGATAAAGTAAATTTTGCCATTTAAAGAATCAATTACAGTCTACTCTGTATTATTTAGAGGAAACCAAAATTTACGTTGTAGTGATATAGTACTTCTCAGTCTTTTTTTGCCTCACAGTAGCCTAACTCTAACATTTTCATACACTAGTTAAGAAATACAAAAACCTTAATCCAAATTTGTATACTCAGATAGAAGCAGCTATTTTTTCCTCAGTCTTTCCCCTTTCCTTGCGATGTAATGTCACCAAACCTGAAGCTGATGCCTATCACTCCAGTCCTCCTTCTTTTGTATCTGCATCTCTGTCAGTATATGACATAAAGATATATTACAGTAATCAGTGTTCTGCTGAAGGCATAGCGTCTTTTTTGAAGCTTATGAGATTTAAGAGCTAAAATAAGTCCTGGTCAGCATAGACATTAACTGTTTCAAAGAATGCTGTTGGAACCATCCCAGAATACTATTTTAAATGTTGACATATTAAAATAGTTTACAATTTCCAGTTTGTAGCACTGGAATAGATCACAAAGTGTGTTCAGATATTTTGCAGGTTGTTCCACCACCTCAAGATACATAAAAGAATTGTGACATGCAGAAAAATGCCATAGAGAAAGCCACACAGGGTAAGAGGGAAAATTATTTAAAATAATATCAACAGCTTAATACACTTTTAGATGTAAGATAGATATCTATTTATGTCCTTTTGTGATTTGTATAATACCACAAGTCTTTACCATATTCTTAATTGTAATACATAAACGATTATATAACTTCTCATCAGTTAAAATCATTCTACTTGTGATTGTACCATCAGCACAATGGGCCAAATCGTAATTGTTAACTAGTAAAAACTGGAGAGGTTTTACAGATCTCAACAGACCGATCTACACTTGTCAAGCACCTGATCAGTTTTATTTTGTATAGCAATCTCGTCACTTGGCACCTCCCAACCGCTATTTGAGGAAGGAAGGTGATTTAACATTGGCAGTCTACCTGAGGATTTATTTATTGTTCACTACGGAAAAGTTTCTTCTGGGTCTTATTTGAGGGCGAACAATCGCCCTAGAACTTACCCAGAGAAAGAGCACCTCTGAAGCACACAGTTGCATCATGAATATTTATCCGGCCACATGCAAAAGCTCTGAGCATCTTGGCTATGCTTTTCTCCTTCTGCAAGATACCCTCCTTTGTTGGGAGAGCACTGCCATGGCAACCCAGGGCAGCAGAAGGCAAGGGGGCTGACAGGCGTGTATATAAAGCAGGTTGGATTTTCAGGCTAATTAAAAGGTTTTGTGTTCTGGGTCACCTTGTAAATGAGATACGACGCTCAGAAAGCTGCGGCCAAAGCTGCTCAACAGAAAGTGGAGCAAACGCACAAAGGTTTTTCTGGTGTTTACCCTTTCTTGAGCACAACCTGTAATTTTCATGGTAAGCAATTGCAATGGCTCCAGAAAATTGGTTGCTGGGTCATCTTGCTTAATAGACAAAAGTTCTTTTTATGAGCCAGACTGTGAAACCGTTCACTCTGTGTCTCATGAGTGATTTGTATCAGTGGACTTTGACCCTCAGAATTCTTTTGACACACTTGCTAAAATACATTATAATTAATTTTAACACAGCCTGAATGAAAAGGGGTTTGAGCAGCTCTGCAAGCTATTGCTACTTCAAAATATTTTGTCGTCTTGATCTTTTCAGCACTCTATCAGTTTAAGACTGGCATGTTTTTTGGTTATTTGCACTGCACACATAAGATATTTCTAGGCTACCTGAGGAACAGGTACAGAGGCAGCTGGAGCCTGGTTCCATTTCCTCCTCCTGTGGCCTATGTGTATGGGTTTTATTCACTTTATAAATCTGTAACTTAAGCCACACTTGCCATGGGAACATTGTGAAAATTAGCATTTGCACTCCTCTTTGGAGGTGCTCCACCCTCACTTTTGTTATTTTCTTGATGACAGTGAGCTGGTGGTTTATTTATGCAGTAGGATTCAATTTTAAAATGCTAGTTCATATAAATGAGCACAAGGAGACTTTTGCTCTTAAAAAAACTGTATAGGGTATATATATGCCTGAATCAGACCACACCAGGGCCTCTTCCTGGTACAGGGTAGGGATGTTGTGGGAACAAGTACCTACAGGCAGGACTTTAAGAGCACTATGGGACCCCTCAGTAACCGTGCAGCCTGTCACACCCGCACACAGCACCTTGCCTTTTCATCTGCATATCTGCAAGTAGAATGTTTTGCAGGTGATAGTGTTTACCCGGGATGTTGACAAGGACATCAGGATGGACTTCTGTCCCTCTCAAGTTATTCCCAGCATGCCATAAACAAGACTTATTGTGGTTTTGGCTTTGTTCCCATTTTCCTTTAGCAGTGTGGATCAGTCATTTGCAGAGAGAAAATATTGGGTGTGCTGAATCATTGCTTTGGTAGCTCAGAGCAGGTACACAACTGATGATACAGCTTGTTCATAAATTTGGGAGATGTAAGATTTTGTTTTCAAGCTACACCAGAGCCACTGGCTCTAACACCTACTTCTGGACTTTGCCTGATTTTTAGTGATATGTTTTAATCTAGTTCAAGTTTCATAACTTAGTCTAAGACTGCCTGAGTGACACTTTATGGTTTCCAATATCAATAATTTCACAGGAATACAGTAAGGCTTGTAAGATCATCTAGTCTCTTCTCTGCTTATATATAAGCACTTTTTAACAGCTCCTTTATCTTCTTTCTAATTCTTTTGATTTATCATTTGTAGGCACTCTGGTTTTGTCATTTTTTCATCTTGGTTACAATAAAAATAAATGCTGGTGTTGCATAAGAGCTACAATTGCATAAAAAAAATCCAATCAATTTGCATATTCTCTCTGCAGCGGTGGGGCAGCATCTTCCTTTAAGGCATATTGGTCCTTTGAAATTAGCAAGCAATTTGCTGGTCAGTGCACCTAAATGAGAAACAGGCAGTAAATCAATGCCTGCACTCAGGTCCCTCGGCTCTACAGTTATTGCAAAAGCTGCAAAATTAAATGAGATTTTTATTCTACCGTACAGAGTCACTTAAGACCTATGGAAGAATGGGAGAATATTGTCAGTTCCTCAGGCAAATCCAAATCCTTCATCTCACCCCTTCTGGTGCTGCCCTGAACTTTAAAAAAAAATACTTCAAAAAAGGATCCCTGTCCTTCAAATTAACATCACCTCTCCCAGAATACTGTGCAAAACTTTTTCCTGTAGCTATACACAGAAGATAAATCAGGTCCAGTTATTTGCAGTAATTTATAATTATGGATGAGTCTTGATTATGTCTTCTTTGAAGGGAATACGTATGCAATTAACTGTGCATTTGATTATTAGGACTGTCTTCAACTCCTTCTTATTTTCCTGATAACTGGACAAAACAGTATGGAAAGTGTTCTGCCGTTTTCTAGCTCTTCGGTGTACCAGACCACAGGCAGAAAACAGACTAGTAAAATTGTTATCATACACTTCAATTTTTAATAGCTCTGTTGTGCTGTGGCTTTAATCTGCGTGAAATTACTAAAGCGTTGAGTAAAGGAAGCAGCTGTGACAGCTGATGGGGTTACAATATGACCAGAGCTTTCTGATGAATGTGCAATACTACTACACAAAGTATATATGTTCACTTATAAAAATATAAATTATTATAAAATGCAAAATTATAGTTCAAAAAAAGGTTCCCAGGTTCTTACATGAGAAAATTTCAGCACAGTATAGTACGTACAGTACAGCATGGTAGTTCATTCATCAAAACTGAAAGATGTTCAGTTTGGGTTGTGTGTAGTTGGATGATTTCATACCTGTATATTTAAATACATTTTTTATGTGTATTTACATATAATTGTTAATATGCAACTGAGATTATTCAAATGATTGTTTGTACAACCACATGCCGTGCCAGTTTGAACTTTTACGTATTCATTTAAACGTGCCTGTGTTTACTTAAACAGCCCCAGAGTGCAGTGTAGATAAGAAAAGGAAATGCCAAAGCTGTGAGACAGACATTCCTTTTTCTGTCCTTTTCAAAATGAAGCTGATCTAGTTCCCAGGTGGCTTACATACAGTATTAAATACCACAATTTACCACAATATTAAAACTTAGTCTATGGATCTGTTTTCAAAGTAAGCTTAATTTTATACCAGTGGTAAGAGGACTTAGACAAAGCAAAGTGACTTTATGCTGGCAAACCCCTGGGCAAAGAAAGATGTCTTTATACCACTCCACTTTGTTTATTATTTACTTTTAAAAAGTACATGTACCTGATGCAGAAAAAAGAAGAAAACGCTCCTTGTTTTCCTTCAACATCAAGCACAAAAGATGAACTTAAAACACTCTATTGATGTTGACAAAAGATAATTTAATCCTCAGAAAAAATATTGGATGCTTTTAATATATGAACTCTGAACTCTGAACTGGCATATACTTTATGCAAATGTTTATTTAAAAACGATATATGATGTCTTTTCCTTAAATGGGTAAATAAGGTGTGTGTTAAAACTTCTGTAGCACAGAAATCTAACTTGTCCAACTACATTTTTGATCCTGAAATGATAAAGAAGAACTTTTCAATCATCCAGGAATAGAAAAAGCAAGATTGTAAATCAGGGAACGCACGTATTAGAGAAAAGCTAACATAGCTTTTGGTACAGGAAAGCCTTTACATCTATACAGGAGAAGGCTGTTCTCTAAGGTGTATGTGAGGTTTTGGATATCAAGGATGCACAGATGAACTCTGGGTTCCCTGATGGCCTTCAACATGATCCTTTCCTAAAGAATCTTAATGAATGTCAGGTTTTAAAAAGACAGAAATTTAAATTGTTCAGAGAAGGGTGGCAAGTATGATCTGAAATACAAAACAGCTTCTGTATGAGGATCAGCTAAACAAAATAGCCTTCAGCCTGGAAAAAAGATAGTTGGAAGGTGCATATTATAGTAGTCTATACATCCACAGGTGACGTGAAGAAGAGAGATAGGGGATAGCTGCTCCCTATGCCTTGCAGTACAAGAACTAAGCATTAAATTAGTGGATGGCTGATTTGATGCAAATAGAAGCAGACACTTCTTCACATATTGCAAATATGAGCTGTGGAACTCTTCGCCATGAGATTTTTTAGATATTAAGGTTTAAAGAGGCTAAAAATGCATCCCAACAAATCAAAAATCCATTGAGACTTACAAAGCTCAAAGGTAATATACATCAGGATGACGATGTCCCTGTGTGATAAATCAGTGGAGGCAATGGGAGCACACAGAGAGTCACATGTGCAACTGCTACATTGTTCTGAGTCACAGTTTTCTCTGCCTGGGAATCCTCTCTTCACACATGCTTATTGTGTTTCTTCAGGCTGTTTGTGTTCCTCAAATAATAATAAAGGCAACAGCAACAGCAATAAACTGTTGTAACCCATGGTAAGCTTTATAACTCAATCATTCGTAAAATTTATAGGCCAATAAATGAGACAATTGAGTGTTTTTACTAATTGCTTCCTTTCTTTTGCTTTCACCATAATCTCAGTGAGTTCCAACATGTAATCATAATGGTTCTTTCCTTTACGCTTCATCAAAATAGAGCATCATTGCTGAGCCGCAAATTAGATATTTCTTGCAATCTTACTGCTCTGCAACCATGAGCATCAAACTCTAGAGATGAGAGAGCTTACAAATACGCTGAGCAACCTCAGGAAGTTCATTTCCACAAAAAGCAGAATGTCTGTCCAATGCATCTATGAAGCTATGCACCTTTTGCAATGTGTTGTGTAAGAGGAGAAATTCCTAAACTGAGTAAAAAGCAATAAAAAAACTGTCATATAATTTATTCTTATTGCATTCTGAAAACATTTTTCGATTTAAAGTTTTTCGAATTTCTTAATTTGAAAGAAGAGCTCTGAAAGAAGGAATTTTGTTGATTTTTTTTAAACATACCTCTCTTAAATAAGCTTGATGTATCACTGAATCCATCTTTTGCTTTATTGAGTACCTGCTGCCTATTCAATTATTCATGTAAGTATCATAACCTAATACGTGATGACCAGAGATTATATTAAATAATCTTAGATCAAGTAACACCTGGTGTTTGATAAAAGTTTTATTCAAACCCATTTTTGTCTGCTGAAACTTCTTGGGTCTTGAGCTTTGACCATATAAGAGAATCTCTCAAAAATGTGTTAGTCAAATGTAATAAAATAATAGATAATAGTCTATTATTTAAAAGGTAATAACGCTTTGTAAACAATAATCTTGAAGATGGAATTTCTTATAACCTCTTACTTCAGTAGTGTGTTTCTAAGATGCTTATGATTAAATCATTTTCTCCACAAAAATGGAACCTACCAGTGATTTCAGTGACAGACAATTATAGGCTTCTTTTTGTTTACTGATGAGTATTGAAAATTCCCATGACAGTACAGAAGTGGCTTGTTATATATCATTACATCTATATAATCACATGAATTTTGAATGCTTAGGAATATTCCAAATAAAAGCTCATGAATGTCAGCAATCAACATGAAGAGTAAATGCTATTTTTGCAGCAGGAGTGATATAAATATGACCCAGATTCCCACAAAGTAACTTGCTAAATAATACAATATTACAATCATTTTAGAACACCTTTTCCCACATTATATATGAATAGCTTCATTTTCCTTGAGGAATATGTGGAGAAGTTCCTTAATATAATGACCAAATGACAAATTAGAAATACTAAGTAAATTAGATTCAAGTCAGATCTTTAGGAATGGGAATATTATGTGCTATTTCTTAGACATAAAGGGACTTTTCTTTCAGGAGAAGGAATTGTTTCGAAAATTTTCTTACTGTGCAGAAAGATGTTTCTTTTTTTATTGTCTGCATTATGTCTTGTTGAGACTAAATACAATATAGTTCTCAGTATGAAATATGTCACAATACAGAAAATACAGATTCCTGACTTGAATTAAGAGTATTAAAAGAGCTGTTATACAAGTATCTTGCAATGTACGCTCCTCCATTATTTTAATTTAGAAAATACACAGCAGGATCTTAAGCATATGGAGGTAATTGAGGTACATGCAGTAAACACAGCATTCTCAGAGCAGGGCAGATACTCGTGTCACCTTGACTCCATGCTCTGCGGAGCTGGAAGGACATCTGGCAACTGCCCAGAAATGCTGCGGCCATTAATCATGGTAAAGTATGAAATGTCTTTGTGTTGAAACATGATAATCCAGAAACATTCTTGGCAGCGATATTTCTCTTTTATTAACTTGCTGTTAAGATCAGTATTTGGAACACTTCTTACATATTTTTTAAGCCTATGTTTATATAATTTACCTTTTAAATACATTGATTTAGAGAGGTTTCAGTAAAACTGCAAGTAGAGTTAGTAGCTTCTAGCTGATCTAGTTAAAATCTCAAAGATCACTCAGGGCAAAAAGGAGTAGACTGGATGGTTTAGCTTCTCTATTTCTATGATCCTAGGAGAGTCAAAGATGAGATTACAGACTGCCTGGGATAACTTTATTGGAATCATAAAATAATCACTTTCATTCACGTGGGAACTGCATTCATCAAATAAATTTATAAAATGGAATCACAGAATCGTAAAATCATTTTGGTTGGAAGAGACCTTTGATATCATCAAGTCCAACCATTAACCTAGCACTGCTAAATTACCATTACAATATAAAATATTTGGGAAATCATCAAACCATTACCACCACTTACTTTACCAACCAACCGAATTAGGTGACTCAATGAAAACCAAACCGCTGTGCCTAGAATTATTATTTTTTTTGCACCAAGAAAATCTTTTCTGAATGGTATGAGAGTAACAGATTGCTTCAGGCACACCGGTGCTCCATCTTATTCTGAGAACTGGCTAACAACCAAAGTGCCTTGATCAGCGTGAAAACACCTAGCAAGAGGTATGGGTTGGATACACAAACAGCTGGTCAGCTGCTGTGTGCAAGTCCTGGAACAGATATGTCTTTACCTATCTGTCAGCCAGATGCAGGTAACCATCACCTCCCTACTTAGGGACTTACCCAGCAGTTGTTCAGCAGTTACAATACCCTGCCTCTCACCAACAGCCCCTGACTGGCACTCCCTGTATGGACCACCAGGACCAGAACCCCGCTCACTCACCCTGATGATTTATTCACCACCTTAGAGCTGGTTTGGGGGTGTCACTATTGCTCAGCTGTGGCTGAGACTGCTGTTGGAGCCCCGGCAGTGGCTCAGCTGGTTGCTGACAGCCACCCCTATTTATGAACCAGGCTGCAGAAACTGCATGGGGAAAAACAGCTCTTATTATCTGCCAAAGGTTAGGGCTCACCAAGGCCATCAAAGAGGAGGTGTCCAGGGCTGACCTGCCCCAGAGCCAGCCTGTCAGACCTGAGTGTCATTCTGAAGAGACCCCCACTGCATGCCACAGAGAGCATACCCATGTGCTTGCAGGAGCCCAGATACATTTTACTCCATCTCCCTTGTTCACCCCACCCCTCAGGAGAGGACCTTATGGAGGCAGGTCTCATAACCCATGGAGAAGCCAGAAGCAGATACACTTCTACAGCTAAAAGTGGTTAAAGAAGCACTGACCAAAAGGGACAAAAGATTTTTTTTAAAAGGTCCACTCATTTATCACAAAACGTGGAAAGAAAGGAGTATTTTTATATTGTTTTGGCAAAATCCCTCATTAATGTCCACTAAATAGGATAAGGTAATAATTAATTCTTACAGGATGGCGATGAAAAGCAAGACACAGAGGGAAATGCACAAACTGTGGAAAATGTTACCCTTTATACCATAAAAGTAATTAAATGGTGGAATTCAGATCAGAAGAATCTTTGTTACTTGGGATAACACTAGACTAAAATTTAAAACTAAAAATTCTTATTGCATTTTTTATTAAATAGACCCTAGAGGCTTCTGTGGTGTTGGTTTTGGAAGCGTGAGAGTTGTTATTTGTTAGAATCATCTGCCACTCGTATTTACTCTCCAAAAAGAAACTTACTCAACTGCTTTAAGAATGCTGCAGTAACAGCATTAAAAACAGTGAGAAGAGACAAGGCACGAGGCCGTGCTGGGGCGTTATGTAGCTGGCACAAGCAAATTCATAATGTGGTGCCAATATCAGCAAAACATGGGCCTGATGCTTCACAAACCAACCAAATGCATAGATTTAGTCCAAGTCCTTGGTACAGCATTTATAGAAAGATGATGAGGTTGCAACGGTAGCAAAATTGACAGCCTTTTCCATAGGTTCAGGCAATTCCCTAAGGCAAAAGCACACTGGTATTCCTGTGGGGTGATGCGAAGACAGCAGCTGAAACAGAAAGGATGCTTACTGGACTATGCAACTAATTTCAAGGGCTTCCCACAGTTAGGCCACCAACCCTCAGTAAACGCAGAGGTTATATGAAGTTTCCCTTTTACCATCCTCTGCACAAAAAAAAAAGAAATAAAGCTCATCTTTCCCTACCCTGCTGGTGCTCTTAAAAGGTGGGAAGTAATAGGGTTGTGGGGAAAAGATTCAGCTGTGTAGGAGGCAGAGGGCAGCTACAGCTTATTAAAACACACAAACTCGAGAGAAAATTTTCAGCAGCACAGGCAAAAATATTTAGTAATCAGAAAGTTAAATTTTGAATTCTGTTCAGTGGTTTTATATTCAAAGAATAAATCCTCTTTCCAGCAAATCTGTAAGAGTCTTCTTCTCACACCTCCTTTTCCTATCAGCAGCAGGAGGAAATACATACATTGTAAGCTCTACTAATCCATTATTAGTTTCTATGGAACATATAGCATGGACTATAGATATGGGAAGAACACGCTACAAAATCCATACCATATTAAGCTTATTAGCTCTGAGCTGATCCACACAGAGCTGGTCAGCAAATAAACTGATGGAGACACATTACACTAAGCTCCACGTAACATCTACAACATAAATCCTGCGATAGTATTTTCACAGTAATGTTGTGTGTTACCGTTACTAATTAGTACACTGGGCCCAAAATTCAAAGTAACCATATGTGTAAAAAGTAATTTGAAAATGAGGACTACATTTTAGAATATGGTGCTTAAGCCAAAATTTATAAGCTAAATGGTTTTGAATGGCAACACCACAAAGGAGTTGAATAAAAGATAGAAGCAGGATGTAAAAACTTCCAAGTATTTTTTTTTTTTAATTAAAAAAAAATAAATCAAAAAGATAAGGTCCCTCCTGGCTGCAAAACTTACTCTGTGTAACATTATTATCTCTGGCAATCCAGGCAGAGCAAAAAACAAACACAGTGTGCTTTTCCTTTACTGCCGCTTCCTGCCAAGTTAGTGCAGTAGCACTGAGGGTGAAAAGGGTGAGCAGTGGTGAGGCTAATACAACGAAAAACACTTGTGCAGAGAGTATCAGGCAGCAACTGGATTCATTTAGGCTGCCAAGTTAACAAGACAATCAACTAACAAAAAGGAACACCTAGTTTTCTGTGTTTTGGTGGTTTGGTTTTGTTTTTCCCTTTTGCTATGCCAGAGCATGGTCAGGCATAGTCTTGCTTGGCATCAGGGATGGGCTTTGCTTTAGCCAGGTACCTGAGCACAGACAGCACTTCAGGTGTGGAAACTATGGCACCAGCAACTTGAGCATACCTAAATCCCCATCAAGGTCTTTACTGGACTAGGCAGGCCACATGCATATAGTGCTGTTTTGGAGCTCCTGCCCAGAACCACCAAATTGAGCAACTAAAAGAAAGTTCACAAAATTCTGTTGCTGGTGCAAAAAGAAGTCAAGTTGCAGCAGGAAGGACAAATGTAGCCACATGTGGTTCAGGTTTCACAAACCCCCAAGATTAAAAGAGGTCCTCTTACCTCCCCTCTAAGACTATTCTGCTGCACGTGCACTACAGCCCCAGGCAGTGAACCCAACACACTGCTTGAATTTGGGACCACCTTATGCATGAACAGCTACAGATTTCACAGTTGAGTTCACAGCTGATCAGAAACACTTCAGGTGACAATCACTGATGCCCAAAATATCCTGCTTCAGGTATTAAAAGAGAAGTTTCCGCCACAAAAAACCCAAAATACAAAGTTAACAGTATCTTCAAATATAAACTTTTAATAGCTTTTTGATATTTCATTTCTACCATTGTGAGGTTGAGGAATATGCTATTTTCACAGCTTTTAGTTCATTATCCAAAGAGTAGCACACAACAGAAAAACATCAGAATTTTTTTTCACATTTTTATTCAACAACCTGCTTACAGAAAATGAACAGAATCAAACAAAAGCTTGTATTAAATACTATACAAAACATTAACATCATTGAGGAGCTAGTCCCCGAATACGCTCACTTTCTATATCCTCAGCCATCTGCACTGCAGCTCACAGAACAAAACAAGAACATCTGAAGGTTTTCTTGGCTGCAATTCATTATGACACATGAGAACTGCAGCCTTTGACAGACTCCTGTTCAGTAGAATTTGGCAAGATGAAAGCAGTCAACTGTTTGTACTGTAATACAAAAAAAAAAAAGTAGTTTACAAAATGAAAAATAGTATAATAAATACATTTTTGTTAGAAACAAGTGAGCCCGCAACCACTCTTTAGAAGACAAAACCAATTATTTTCCCCTCTGGAAATGCACTTTGTGGGAAATGCTATGTATTGACAACCCGTGGGCAATCTTATCTCCAAAACCCTTCAGGAAAGAAGAATAGATTACCACAGGAAGTTTCAACTGCAACCTTTTGAGTTAAAGTCCCCAAAGATTCAGAAGCTTCAGACCAGAACCATCAGCAATCATCAAGCTCCTGTACAGTCCGTCACTGCCATTTTTAGTACAGTTGTTAGGGAGGCTTGGATTCTCCCTCTCTCCAATCAGTATTTTCATAGAGTGGTGTCAGTTTGTGGAATTGACATTTTTAGAGCTGTTGAAGGCCAACTTAAGGAGGAGGATCTTCTCCTCGAATAGCTTTGTATTTTGCCATGTCTTCTGGGAACACCTTTGTCAGTTCTTGAATTAACAGACTTTTAAATTTCTGGAGAGAGAGAAAAAAAAAAATGTATATACATCATCTGCACCATTTATTTAGATGTCTTCAAACAATCTCATCTGAGGAACAGAACCATTTGTATATAACACGGTTCTACAGTTCAGTGACCTACCAGAATAGTGCCCTAAAAGACCTCAAAAACGATGCACAAAACCCACAGAAAGTTACGTTCACAAGATATACAGAATTTGCTCAAGTGAAATCTGCTAGGATAGCCTTAGGTAAAGTAAAACACTTTTAATTTCCCATAAATTAACTAGCAATTTCACCTAAGAAATAAAGAGTAGTTAGGTCTAAGTCTCCAGTAAACTCTGGTGCATTGATAACTGTCAGAGTTTATTTAGCAACGCTGATAAAGGGCATGCCCTCTTGATGTCATGTGGAATCCTCTCCATCTCCAAAAATGAACACATACCTGGCTTAGAAATACATAATTCTTCCTGTAACTTTTACAAGCACAGAGCATATCTAAAGAAAGAGAAGCTTAGAACATATGGAGACATGTCTACATTCTGTAGCACAAATTGGCATCCTCCACATTAATTTTAAATTCAGACAAAGAACGTTCTGAAACATAAGCAGCCATTTCTCCCATCTCACTGAACTTCCTTTTTTCCAATTTTTGTTTTCAGAAATAATTCCAGCAGTTAAACAGTATCGCAGAACACTTGGATTCATACTACGTGAAAGCACAAGTTCAGAAAACCTTAAACACTGACATACATCTCAAGTCATTTTACAGTGATTAATTCATGCTTATAGAGCACATTTGACACTTTAATGCTGTAAGATACCTCCAAGACTGGAAAGAAATACCCCTTTTGTTTTACGTATTTCTGAACTTACACACATCACAGTTACAGATCTCTCACAGTGTGAGGTACTCACTAGTATTCAAGCTGAAAACAAATGCAGTGCTACATACACCTTTAGCAAAATAAAACCGTAGCGATATCTGCATCTCCAGTTGTGGAGTGAATTACAGGTTTCCTGTCCAGAACAAGCTGTATTAGCATCAGTTCAGATACAGGGATGCAGAGGAATCCCTAATGCAAATAACCTAATAAGGGAATTTAATAACTGCATAAGTAAGAAACCCCCACATAATTAGAGAAAAGTAAAAACTTATCAAATACATTACTACATCAGTACTTTCATTATTTCTTGTTTACCTTCATTGTGTCAATTTTTCCTTTTACTTGCTCATTTTTAGCCAAAGCTCGCTCCAGACATTCCTTAGTGTAAAGCTGAGGATTGCGGCCTTGATCTATGTATCTGAAAATAGAACAGATACCACCTAAATGACCATATTCCAACTAGGATGGAAACAATCAAGTACTGGCCTTATATATTTCTACCTGAAATTTCACATCCCGATTCTAAACTAACAGAAAAGTACATCTACAAACTGGAAGTTTGCTTACCGAATCACTAGATTTGTCAGAATCTGTATTACTGCCTACATATGCAATCTTGATATAAATCAAAGATAAAAAGTCACCCTCTTCTGCCTTCTCACATTCTCATGAGGCATTCAGAAGGTGAAGTTTAAGACGCATACAGCCCTCTGTGAAAACATCCACCCTGCAAAGACACGCTACCGCCAATCACACCCACTTACAGCACCCTCTCTCCCAGCTACAAAGTTACTTACTCAAAAACTTCCAAGGGCACGCTAATATCGTGAAGCTGCTGCCGACACTTGTCAATATCCTGCAAGCCTGTCACCATGAAATTCCTGCAAGGAGAAAACGGGGCCGCTTTAGCCAAATAAGAAAAGGAGCGTTCCGCACTAAACCCAACGGCGACGGCCAGGCCAGCGACACGAACCCCAGCGAGGGGACCTCTTACGTCCCCGCCGTTCCTTCAACGTTTGGCTACGGCGGACGGGCGAGAGATCCGCCGGCCAGGGCCTCCCTGAGGCACCAGGGATGTGGGT
>VXBJ01001578.1:456992-475056 GCA_013400055.1 Nycticryphes semicollaris
AACGTCCCCCTTCCCCCAAACCACGCCCCCTTCGCCCCGAGCCACGCCCCCTCCGCATCTTCCCGGCCCCGGCGGGAATCCGACGTTGAAAGCTTTTTTGGAATTCGAGGCAAAAATAAGATCTATAAACCCTAAGCCGCGCGTGCTTTCGGCACATGATGGACAATAGTGAGGAGTATTTTTTTTACCCTGAAGGTGATCAATGCTAAATTATAATTAGCATCTTTTATAAAAGCCAGATAATTGGGGTTTGACAGTGCAGATAATTCAGTAGCCCTCGGCACTGCTTTCCTTTCTTTTGTTTGCATATAAAATCTGCAGGAATTTTTCCAGTAGATCCCAGTGGAGCAGGAAGCGCACAATGTGATTAATAACATTGCGTTTGAAACAGTGACATTTGAAAACTCACTACTAATTGCTATGGTCTGCCAGATATGGACTGCTGCATAGAATCATGGAATCATTCAGGTTGGAAAAGACCCTTGGGATCATCGAGTCCAACCACCAGCCCTATTCTACAAAGTTCTCTCCTACACCAGATCTCCCAACACCACATCTAAGCAAGTCTTAGACACATTCAGAGATGGGGACTCAACCATCTCCCTGAGCTGCCTATTCCAGTGTCTGACCGCTCTTTCTATGAAAAAAAAAATCTTTCCTAATGTCCAGTCTATACCTACCCTGTTGCAGCTTGAAGCCATTACCTCTTGTTCTATTGCTAATTACCCATGTGAAGAGGCCATCACCAACCTCTCTACAATGTCCTTTCAGGTAGTTGTAGAGTCCTCAAACTAAACAGCCCCAGCTCCTTCAGTCCTTCATAGGATTTATTCTCCAGGCCCTTCACCATCTTTGTTGCCCTCCTCTGCATTCGCTCCAGCACCTTGAGATCTCTCTTGTGTTGAGGTGCCCAGAACTGAACACAATACTCAAGGTGTGGCCTCACCAGTGCTGAGTACAGGGGGACAATCACCTCCCTACTTCTGCTGGTCACACTGTCATACAAGCCAGGATGCCATTGGCCTTCTTGGCCACCTGGGCACACTGCTGGCTTATATTCAGCTGCTTGTCAGCCAGAACCCCCAGGTCTTTTTTTGCTAGGCAGCTCTCTAGCCACACTTCCCCAAGCATCATAAAGTGTCTCTCTGTTTGACTTCTTAAAGTCTTTCCTGACAGTTCACTCCTACAAAACCACTATAATTTACTATTTTTTTTNGATGCCATTGGCCTTCTTGGCCACCTGGGCACACTGCTGGCTTATATTCAGCTGCTTGTCAGCCAGAACCCCCAGGTCTTTTTTTGCTAGGCAGCTCTCTAGCCACACTTCCCCAAGCATCATAAAGTGTCTCTCTGTTTGACTTCTTAAAGTCTTTCCTGACAGTTCACTCCTACAAAACCACTATAATTTACTATTTTTTTTTGTTTTGTCATTTATGTTTTTCACTGTCCTCAACAAATACATTTGCTTATATTTTTATATATATATGCTTATATTTTTAGACCATCATTTGGAATTTCTCTGCTTTTGAGTGGTTCTGCTTCCTGTATTGCACAGGTGTAAAATCATTCCTCATTTTCAGACCCATTCAAAACTTGCTTCTGGCTGCAATTTTCTTACCATTTCCACCCTGTACCAGGGCTTGAACTCAAGTCCTGATCCATTCGCAGTGCAGAGCCCACTCCCTTCTTGAAAGCTTTTCAAAATTGTGGCTTTGTGCTTTTTTCCCTGCTGCCTTTTGCTGTTAGGTGAGGCTGTGACTATCCTATCACTTCACTGCATCCCGTCAAATTCCTCATTAAATTACTTGCCTTGCTATCCGCAGCTGCAAGCTGCTGCCTGCTGGTACAGGCTCTGTGTTAGGGATCATCTCTGTGAAGTCCTGAGCACAGAAGGACCTCACTCGTGGTAAAGGTCACACACAAAACTGCACAGATCTAAAGAGCAGATATATTTCTGCCTGTCTCGCTCCCCATGTCTGATCAGTAGAGACGCTCAGCCCATGCCTGATTCCACTCACAAAGGGAGCTCTCAGACTTCCCTTTTATCTGAAAATATCTGACTATCCCCTTTATCTGAAAATGCACATCCGGAGTTCAGGATACCTGGATTTCAGTCTCTCTTTTTTTATCCACAAGGATCAGAGCCTACAAAAAGCTTTGACTGCAGAATACATTTGGCAGTGGGGTCCATTCAGCCCTGGTGGCTCTTCTACATTATGTGAAAATTAGGTATTGCTTGAGCAATAGGAAGACAGGCTTTAGCAAACCACACAAAATAGAAATGGAGGAACCAGTGACTGATTATCTGATAAGGGCTCATTATCTTCCCCACCAGTCTTATATCTGCTAATTATGAGTGGTTTTCTAAACTGTGTAAGAAATAGATGCCATAACAGACAGTGTTCACTTGATAATAAAAAGCACAATGGAATTATCTGGGGAATGACAAAATATGAGTCTATACTAAATAATCCAGCTATCATTTTCCCTGTGGGAAGGGAATTATCTGACATGCTTAAATTCCCATGGCACATCACAGTAACTGCATGTTTCATAAATAGCTTATTTCTAGTATGTCTGTTTTCAGATGAATCTGAGAAGATCAGTCCAGTAATGTCAGCAAGTAAGAATCTGATGCTTTGATTCAAAATGAAGGATTTGAATGAATGTTTGAAATAAGAACTAAACTAAAATACATACGATATTCAAACAACATATTTAATGTATTTTATGCATTTGTAGCTATAACTTGCGACTGTTTCTGTTCCACAATGAGGACTATCAAAATCAGCAATTCCTGATTTTTTGGATGCAACTTTTTATTAGTTTGGGGGTTTTTTTTCCATTTATTATATCAATGACAATTTAAAAAATGTAAAAAAACTCTCTAATGGTCAGTTCCTGTTCTAGGTTACCATGCTAATTCAGTAGCAGAAAGTTGGGTCTTTGCTAAAAATAAAGCACTTTTCAGGAGTTTATAAGATTAAGTAGGCTAAACCAAAATTACAAAGCAAGTGACTGTAAAAAACACTAAGTATTAAGGAAAATAGAGTACTGTGCAAGTGTGAAATTGTAAAAACAATTTGAGGCTGCAAAAAGCAATTAATGAATTCTAGGTCCTGACAAGTATTGTCATCCTATGATAAAATAAATCCATTTTCTATTGATCAGCAGTTGCTGACCATCCTGTTTCCACAGTTGGCAGAACATTCTCTGGACAGTCCCTAGAAGTGCCAGGATTATGAGATTTTAAGACAAGTACTTTGCACTGATCACATGAGATATCTTGGTCTGAGGAACAGAATAGCTTTTTCTAATATTTGGGAAGGAAGAATGTAGAACATGGTGCACTTACCAGATTAGATCTGAATATGAGGAACAGGGGGGTGAATTTTGAAAGAACAGTCTAAATACATGTGATTGTGTCAAACATGTCTCTGCAGGCACATGAGGTTGCGATTCAAACAAAAGAGTTGCTGTATATCCATCTTCCCATAAGGGAAATGCATTCAGCAGAAGTACGGAGCTTTAAATTCAGTAACAAAAATGGGCTTTGAGGTACTGTTAAAACTTCCCCTCTTTCCTCTTTGTGGGAAAGCCTTTGGTGCTTGGAACTGAGTAAACATGACTTCTAGCTTGCTTGCAATGACTGAAATCTGATAGATGTCCACTACCGCACCTACCTGAGGTAAAGTATCTGACAGAAAAAAATAATGGAGGTTGAACATCAAATGTAAAGATACCCAGCTCATCTTAAATCTATATTTATTAGGCTGGTTAGGTTAGATTAATGAATTTTGTTAGATCAATGTGTACGGTGCTTTTAAGATTAAAAATTGCTATAAATACAGTACCAGTTGTTAAATTTTTCTGATGATCACCAACTTGGGCACTGTTTTCCTATTCAGAATAAAAAAAAAAAGGACAAAACAGAGAAAATTGTGTTCTAATGAAAGAGAAAGAGAAAGAGAAAGAGAAAGAGAAAGAGAAAGAGAAAGAGAGAGAAAGTCTGACAAATAACTCATTCAACCATTAGGTTCACAGAGACAGAAAAACTTAGAAAGAGAATTTCATGGTTCATGATGTAAGTAACTATATCACATTTCTACCCTGATTTCCCTGCAGAGACCAGGCAATTCCTGGCTTGTAAACTGGACATCTGCACTGGGCAACTAAGTAGAGTTTGTAATACAGAGCAGAATTTGGATCAATATGACCCATTTTGGAAGAGTAGCACGGTTTACATAAAAGAAAATACCATTTTGTAAACCTCTAATGAATTTTTCAAGGGGTCAGCAAGCATGTAGATAAGAGTGAACTAATGGATACAATCTGCTTGAATTTCCTATTAGCTTTTGGTAAAATCCTGAAATCCTTAACCAAAAGCAGTTTAAGGAACTAAAGCAATGGAATAAGGGGAGAAATCCCAGACTGAATAAATAACTGCTTGCCAGAAAGGCAATTCAGAGCAGGAGCACATATTTAATTCTTGCAGAGAAAAATCGTCCCAGAGGGGTTCTACAGGGAACTAGGCTGAAAATTGTGCTGTTCGATATGTTTATAGATGACCTAGAAAAGAGATCAAATGGTGCAATGAGAAAATTGACTTATGAGAAAGTTATTTGGCAGAGTTATGATGAATATATCCTTTAGGAAACTGTAGAAGGACCTGAAAAGGCTTGGTGGCTGGGCAACAGTGTCAGAAGAAATTCAAACAGATAATGTAAAGCAATGCACACAGCAAGCAAAACAGTTCCTAGTTTTATAGGAAAACTCATGGGCTCTTGACCATTACAGCACAACTCGAAGATGGCAACAAAAAGCTCCATTGAAACATCATCTCAGTGCTCAGCAGTTGTCAGAAGTCATATGGAGACTTTGGAATTGTTAGGAAAGGAATCTGAGAACAAAACAGAAAATCTCACTGTGCTACTGCATAAATCCACAGCTTGCTCCAACCCTGAATACTGTGTGCAGTTCTGGTTCGCTGGAGTAGACCTGGAAAAGAGTCAGATGCCAAGATGACTGTAGATGTGAAATGGCTTCTGTACTATAGAAATATAGACAGGGACTTTTTAGCTTGAGAGAGCCCACTGATGAGACAAATTACTGATCCTTTACTGTATCTACAAAGACGTGAATGATTTGGAACCTAGTCTGTCTTCCAGAAGAAAAGCTAGGGGCCATCAAATTAAAGCCAACAGTAGACAGCTTTAAAACATGCAAAAAGAGGTGATTTTTGTCATACAAGGTTTAGCAGCCTTGTAGATTTACTTGCCAATGGATGCTACGGACAGCAAAAGATTAGCTGAATTGAAGGGGAAAAGGGCCAACTGTTTGGTAGAGAGAGTTAGATAGAGGTAGATAAACCGCACCTGGCTCAGGAGATCCCGTGAACTGGGAGTAGTCCAAGTCCAGGAAATTAGTCAGGAGCAGTCTCATAGATGTTTTTCTCGACCGTTCTCTTTAGCATTTACTTCTGGTTATTGCTGAGCACATGATGCTGGCCCAGATGGAGCCTTTATCTGAATCTGTGTGGTTACTGTTAAGACATCCTGCCTGCCTGAATTGTCAAAGAATGGCCTGTACCATGCAGGATGTAGACAGATTGTACAGTGGTTTGTTACCAAGCAGAGCATAAAAAGGTTGATTTGAGACTCTTAATATGGCTTCAGGTCTGAAAAAGCTCAAGTCTTTTTTTATTTGATGGTAGATATACTCCAGATAAATGGCTTTTACGGTATAATATGGTACAACATGATGTTTAATGACTAAAAGTGCTAGCATAGTCCCTTTTTCTTTTCAGGAATGTAAAAAACATGATTAATTCATCTGTTTGACCATCTCTGGAACTGTGATTCTCCTCCCAGCTCCTGTTTTCTGCTGCTGGCCAATAAAGTGGAAGAAGTGAGTACCGAAAACAGAACACATTGAGTTCCAATGTTGTATGTTTTCTCTCCCATCTTTCTCGCTTTCTCTCTTTGACTTTGTTACTATTTCCTTCTGCATGATTGTATCTAATGTACCCATCACTTCTTCCTCATTCTGTAGACCCAGAAATGGAGGTTGAAATTTCAGGTCATTAACTGGGAACATCACCTGACTAAGAAGTCAATTTTATGAGCCCAGCTACCTTTGTTTTAATTACTCGAGGTGATAAGCAAAAGAGAAGCAGACAAGATAGATGTGAGCAGTACAAAGAATAGCATTTACCTGCTCTTGATATATCAGGCTGATAGAGTTTATGTTTAGGATGCTTTGCGACTGACTCAGAAGCATGCTGTATTTTCACATTTTACTGCATAACAATGATGTGATACAATACAATAAACATTTTTTTGTTTTAAATACCATTATTCAGATGAATAAGAGGTATAATCACAGATTCCATACAGATTTGGTATTTAGCAACTTGCTCATTAATGACTTGAAATAATGCATGTCTCACCACAAATTAGCAGAATCACGCATTTATACATCATGGCTAGAACACAGTCTTACTGAAATAATCCAAATTTATTTATCTAAGAAGCAGCAGGATCAGGATTTTGTTCATACAATAATTTTTGCTCTTCCAAGTCCTGTAGATCTGGAGATGTTCTGGGACCTGATCCAAAGATAACTGAGCCCCATGAGACTCTTTCTATTGACAATAAAGAATATTGGATGACAGAGTCTGTTCTCACAACTCTGGCTCCAAGGAGGTCAGCAAGACACAGCAAAGGACTTACATAAGTGTTTCAGGACAGGAATATTATCTCCATAGTGTAATGACAATTGATCCAGATCCACAGCACCGAAAACTTTTATTTCAAAATACCCTTAATATCCCATAAAGTATTCATTCTTAATTTTGTTTTTAAAAAATAAGCTGAGAAATCAATAGAATCAGATGGGTTTTTTCCCCTGGAGTGTTAATCTTATTTATCAAACTCAATTTATATTGCATCCATATTGCTGCCATATGCCATTTAAAGCAAAATTAAGATCTATTCTTCTGAAATGCAGAGTTGATTTCAATATTTATCATGTGGCTTGATGTAATTTTTTCCACAGTTGTGAAAAATACATATATATATTGTGCCTCTTAGAAAAATGACCTTTTCACTATATAATACAAACAAGTAAGGCTGTTTTGCCTATTGCTGCTTTTCTTTCTTTCTTTTTCTTTCTTTCTCTTTCTTTCTCTTTCTTTCTCTTCCTTTCTTTCTGTCTTTTTTTTGTTCCCTGTAACTCAAAAGAACAAGTGCATTGTATTTAAAGCTGATACTTTTTTTTTAACAGAGATGCAGGAAAAAAGGCACAGGAATACAGTAATAGATTTACTGAGACTCCCAGACTACATGCATGCTAGCAAATGAAATGGACCTGGGACCGTTCTCCAGCACTGAGTCCAGCTGGCATGGAGTAACCCTTATTTGCAATCCAACTCCTGAAATGTACCTGAAAGAATGACAGTGGACCAGGCGAAAAGCTGGCTGGGTACCTTTGTGAGAGTTCCACAGTGTGGATGCCTGGGGTCCTACATTTGTGCCCTTCCCTGCCACTTTTAGTTTTTCTAAGGTAGACCGATTTATTCATGTTTGTTGTGGTCCTTTAGAAAATCAGAAAAGTTACTTAGCATTCACAATTTTGTTATGAAAAGCACTTAAAAAACCAAGCTGCATGGATCCATGGTTGCAGCCAGTATGGAGCTACTGGCACAGTTGCCCTGTGACTGGGAGCAGTCCTGGGGCTTGCATGGACGTCATCCAGGAGCGACTGGAACTAGCGAGCTCTACGGTGTTCAGCCTGATCAACATGAAGGGTCTCATGTTTACCAGAACAGCCTGAAAGTTGCCTCCAGTTCAAACTGGGACTACCAGGTCTTCCAAGCCACTTCTGAACTGCTTAGATTCAAATCTGGCTCAGTATATGAGGGCACAGGCAGCTGTAGGCTGTGGGGGACTTCAGAACACAGCAGGGCAACAGGCTTGAATGTGTTAGTTCCTTTAGTCCATCCTGTCATGTGGATGCTTTGGACACAATTATAGCCAGTGGGCTCTGAAATACCTTATCATGGAGGTAGTCATTCCTTCCTGAAAGGCATTATGAAAGAGGCAGGCATTGAGCTGAAAACTCTCTTTCTACTATTCTTTGGTGGGATTCAAGTAACTCTTCAATTTTTAACTCATTCTTCACACTCTTCTGTGTTCATGTCCCACCTTCTTTACAATCTGCCTGCATCGCTGGGAAAGATACCTTACTGTTCATGTCCAGCATCCAGTCTTCAAATAGGTTTTACTTACAGAAGACTCTAATTTATAGCTATCGATTCTTTCCACACTTCTGTCTAGCTGATGAAGAAATGTTTTATTGTCCAGTTAGGTTAGTTCTGAAATATCTATTCTGCGCTTTAATCAAATAATTGAATCATCTCTCAGACTTCTATATGATGAATTAAACACACTGAACTTTTTACATTACTTTCTTTAATTACTTTCAGCTTTTTCGGTGTTTCTATTTTTTCAATATCATCAGAGAAGGGAAGATGGCCTGCACATCGAAATCTGGAATTGGTCTCTGCAGAGGTATTGGTCCCTGTTCTTCCACACCTTGCACTGCTGATATATCCCTTCCTGTTGATGCAAAACTCCTCTTTACCACAAGATTCAACAGCAATCTTCTGCTGATCTGGTACTTTATGACTCTTAATTTCCTTTAAAGTTTACTGCTATAGGGAATATAGTCTCCAGTTACATGAACTTGCATAAATTGCTCCTAGTAAGATGACTTTGCAAATTGTTTTTATTAAAATGCATTTATTTTACAAACACAACTATTCAGTTTAGTCTATCCACACTATTTATCATTCCACTGGCCTTGCTGTACACTCTTTCTTTTATTTGCAATTTTATATTTACCTCCAGATCATCAATACAAATATTAAATTATGTCAATAGCAGTCCCCCAAGGAACTCTGATATCAATATTGCCAAATAAAATCTTTCTAAGGAGCAGCCCCAGGAGATGATCACCTGGTCTGCCACATTGCTCCCAGAAGTTATTTCAGAGTGATTGGACCAGCCTGATGTGAGATGAACTCCAGGTGAATTCTGGCATAAGGGACTGCTCCTGGGTATTCTTTTTACAAACTATATATGATGAGATTGTGTCAGATTTGCCCTTCTCAGCATACTAGTTCAAAACTATCCCAACAGGCCTCATGTCTCTCACATCTCCACAAGCCCTGTCTCAGGCCATACCACATACAACCTTATCATCTGCTTATAAAAACATAGTTTTCAGGAGAAGTCACTGTCCTTCACTTTCCAAGAGGGCATCTGTAGTAGCACAGGCTCTCAGAGTGCTTTCTGTACTATGAAGGCATAAAAAGCCCTCTCTTGCAATGACCATCTGACAGACCATATAGTTTGGCTTTTGTTTGTGTCTACTGCTTCCCTTCCATTCCTCAACACAGGTCTTTAGACAAAACCTCAGAGCACTGACATGTCTACCCCTGGTGGCCCTCCTAGTTCAGCAGTTCTTCTGGGATGTGGTTTCAACAAGTTCAGGCAAAACACCTCTGAAACAAAACATGGCCTAGAGATGGAGGTGTCTGAATATATATGATTTTCATGGCAAGATTTGTAAGGATGGGTGCTGGTAGATGAAGACCCAGTTTAAATCACTATCTGGCTCTGGAGTGATGACTATATGCCATCAAAGTGAAGTAAACACATTGCATTTAGCAGTCCTCCTCCCCACTAGAAAATGTCTTTCCATGTTTGGCAGTGGATGGGGAGAGACCAAGCTGGGAAGCTGGTAGAGTGGTCCAGCTGTGGAGAAGGAAAGATCTTCAGGGTGCAGGCTCTATCTTCTTCTTCCCCGATCTGTGGTCACAGTAAGAACGACATGAGCTCATCCATGCAAGCCACAATGGGCTGACTTGCCACATCCCTTCCAGCCTCGACCTCCTTGTGAAGCAAGCCCCATGTTAGACATTAGCTCTTAAATCCTGCTATGAGGTCAATGGATGGACACCTCTGAGAGACTGGCATGGGAAGCTGAGGTAAAAAGTTGTTTGGGCCAAGGGAAAGCAGGTAAAAGCCAGAAGTTACAGTGACAGTTTTCAAGAGACTATCTGTCTTATGTAAGGAAGGTACTGGTATGAGGGTTCATACCCTCACACCACCAATGAAAGATTGTGCATCCTGTATGTGATTGGTGTCATAGAGGTATGGACACAGAGTCTAGGAGTATAGAAAATGGAAAGGAAGCCTGTATTATGCTGGATTATTGTGGCTATGCTGCTGAACATTGTTTTGGCATCAGATGCATTCATGTGGCCTCTCTGGCTCTGGCAGCCCAAGCAATGTAATACCAGGCTTGGTATTACACACTGCAGAAGCACACTTAGCAACAACCCCCCAGACATCTGAAATGGACAAGCGTTTTTGTGAAAGGTGCAATGGAATATAAATTAGAGCACACTGGGGGCTTGCTGGGCGTCACTACCTCACAAAAGGCAGAGCAAATGAATGTGCCGCAGAGATTGCAGGCGTTGAGAGTTCAGTTTACCCATGTATCTGAAAATGGAAGCAATGCCTGGTACAGCATAGATACACTCAGAGGCCATGAAGGCTAATGTCAATGGGTGAGAAAGAGAGCTTGGCCTCACTGGAAAAGAAAGACTGAGGCATCATAAATCAGGCAAACTGTGAAGGCAGTAGCATTGCATGTGATTCTGCTGTGACAGCCAGCTATGACTCAGTGGTTGTGCTTAGAACAAGCACTATTCATCACCACTGTTGCACTTCTGCTTAGGTCTACAACAGACCTAATTTAATCTGCTATGAAGGCATGTCTTAAACCAAAGAAGATTCTCTGTTTCTATTTCCCATGCCTTAGCCTGGAAGGGCTTAGCCAGGATCATCCATCCTGTCTCGGAGATCCAAAGGAAGCAGTATTCTTTAGAAAACAAAGTTACTGATTTCTTCTAATATAGTTAATTGCAATATATTAACTTTCACAGGAATATCCAAGTATGAAACAGCCAGGTGAGATTTGCTGTATAGCTGTCCAAATCCTGGCAAACATCTTCTAAAGTGCACAGCAGCCCAGTGACTGTGGTAGTGTTATCCCATAGTACCTCCTAATGCTTCCAGGACTCAAGCACAGGTTTGCTCCTACTGTGCTGTTGTAGAGGATGTTGCAGGAGAAAGTGCACGGTGTTGTTAATCCTAATAGAGAGAAGCCTCCATCTTCTGGCTTGCTAACAAACCTAGCAGCTGATCTACAGCTATGTACACAGTTTCTGATAATCCAGGATCTCTGGGGGCATCTTCATGTGTACAGAGAAGGTAAGAAATGACCACTGGCCTACTCTGGTCCCACAGGAGGAGCAAAACCCCTTCTTTTACAACATCTATGACTGCAGCCACAGAGTGACAGCAGAACATGCATCACACCACCAAACCAGTTGTTCTCTGCATGGTATGTGACAGTGCTCACTAGATTCCTCCTTACATTGGCCCTACAGAAGGAACAGTGAAGCACGCCAGGAACTGCCATTTCTACTTCTGGAATACAAAATGTATTTCTGGAACCTAAGTGGTGAAGCACATGAATGTCATCTAAATGTAAAAAGGATCAGGGGTGTGCCTCTGATGCTATGAATTCAGTACGCTTGCTGTTCTAGCAAGCATTTAGCAAGCCATGGCCATGCTGTCTGCGAATGCTGTAATTAGTCGGTCCTGTTAACATAACACAGGTCTTGTCTTTTGTCAAATTCCAAAATGTACTTTGGGCTGGAGCAGTGTCTCTGTAACTTTCTGTAGATGTGACCTCCTTCAGGGCCTGCTTGTATTCCTGGGACATCTTTTGAGTAAGCTATGTACTCGCCTCTCCAGCCAAGGACCAGTGAACTACCAGCTGGTGGCAGCAGCAGCTTCTCCAAGATCAGGGTATGAGGACTTGATCACAGATCCTGGCAGCAATGGATGACTGTTAATACATATTCTTCACTTTTAAGGAATTAGGCCAATGCCAGTAATTGTGCAACTAATCTAACTATTTTTAAAGATTTTAGCTTTCCTAATCGTTTGTCACTTCCTTTCACCATTTTCCATACTGCCCTGGGATTTATAACTGACATTAAGAAACACAAAACCAAAGTGTATGTCATTTCTCAGGATTACTGACCATATCTTCAATTTTTGTCTGAGTGGAAGCATTTTAAAATATCCAAGTGTGTATATGATGGTCACTTCTGACACAAAAGTTCCATGATACAGAATTCTTGGATGCAAATCTCTTTTAGTCAGTAATTAGCAATACATGAAGGTGAACATCATGAACATAAAAAAGCCTCTTCTGAACATCTCCAGTGCTGTGCAGACTTAAAAATCAGAAAACCAAATTCTCCAGGGATATTGTTTACCTGGCTCATTCTAAAAAGCTGTTGCTGTGATATAATGGCTATTGATCTACATCATTTTTTCATTTAACCAGGTATCCTTTGCATTTACCTGGGCTTATCATCATCCATGGAGAGGAGTTTACTTCAAACCTTTTGTTTATCTAACTCAGTGAAAGAGATTAGAAGTGCCAGATCGGCATCTGTTACTGAGAGGAAGGTAACTTTGGAGGATGTGTCAACAGTAACATGGGGACTGCGCATGCGCCTCTACCGGCTTCTACATTCCAGGAGTGAACATTTTTGTGTCTTTCTTCCTTCATGTTGTTTGTTGCTGGAAAAGCCTTTTCTCTGCATATCCTTTTAAAAATAAGTGATGTTGTCACTTTGGAGGATGAAAGGAGGCAGAAAAATAATGAATAATCAGAGGTGCACAGAGATACTCGTAAGAATTGGGACAACTCAGTCAGGCAGAGGAGGGACAGAGGAATAAATAGCTTGCTTGTTGAAAGTGTCTCTTTGCAGGTTAACAAAGAATTTGCTAATTAAAACTCCATTTGATTCTAGGAAAGAGTCTGTATCCCAAGCTACAAAGGAAATCAATGGTGCCTAAAAAGTTGATCTAGATAAATAACCCTTTTAGAGTTCCAGGTCCAGAGGCTGGACACATAAATCCTAACGTTTCAATGTCACCTATAACAATCTATCTGCAGAGCTGCAGAGACAGGCAAAAAAGACCAGTAGAGGACAAATTATGCATCAAGAGGAATAAAATAAAATCTTTCCTAACTCCAGTGGAAGCCCTGAGGCGTGGAATTATTGTAAGTATAATGCAAATTGACAGTGATCTAATCTATTTTCTCACACATTTGGGGATACTGACACATCAGATGCCCAGGGACTCATAATATAAGCTTAATTTTCTATCTTCGGGCATTTGCCTGTTCTATTGTGTTGTACAATTATGTCCATAAGCCTCTCAGGCTCCATCCTTCAAGACTGAAAGCTTCTGCTTCCAGTGCTTAGAAGAGTATTTGAGCCCTTCATTCATCATAGTTGGAAGCTTTGAGATTTCTAGTCCAAATGTATTTAGGATTACTCACTGCACAGACATTTGATCGTGTGATGAAGTCAATATCCCTCTCTGACATTTACTTCTCAAATATATTTATAAAGTGTTACCACACCCACATTCAGTCTTTGCTGGTCTATACTAAACAAGACAGGATCTTCTAATTCTCTTTAGAAGATGTGCATTTTGTTCCTCTAATCATCCTAGAAACACTTCTTTGCACTTGTCCAATTTAAGCAGTGTTTTCTAACATGCTCAAGGCTTAAAATTCTGCTGCGTTTAAATGGAAGCCAACAATATGCCTCTGAGATTTTTGCTGAGCCCCAAGTAACTCCTTTTTTGCAAACTCAGTGAAAATGGAAAAACCACCAGCCAATATTATCCTGCTAGGAAAAAAAAAAACCAAAACCAAATCACCTTCCTGGTGGCCCCAAACAACACCAAATTAGTATTGCAACAGGAGTTCAGAGCTCTGAATCTCCAGCTAGTGACAGATGTTTCTCTACTGAAGAGTCTGAGATGTCCTTCATCTGCTGCAGTCTGCTGCATGTGAAGCTGAAGGTTGTTGCTAGCCCTGAACTTTGAACACTGTCCTGTTCCACTCATCAGTGTACAATGGCTGAACCTGAAAGCAGCTCTTCAGCTAAATATGTAGGAGAAATATCTGCCAGAGGTCAGTCTGTTTTTCATACCCAGATGCCCTTTTACCTCCCTGATTCTGGAATAATTGCATCACTAAGATGTCTTTACTACTGCAAGTGGATCAACCAGTCCTGCTTCATAGGAAGGCTGTGCCTGGGAAATTGCAGACTAGTTCAATTTGACTTCTGCAGCTGGCAAACTGGTGAAAATGTATAATAATGAATAGAGTTAATAGATAGGTTTCTACTATGTAAGATACTATGGAAGAAGAATTGATGAGGAATCCGTAAAAAGAGATCATGAGACAAATTTTTCGAGCTTTTTTTGTCAGTCAATGAATATGTGGATAAGGACAATCTAGATGATACAGGAGTGTCCCCTGCAAGCTGTTTTATTCCCTACTTTGCGTCCAGACCTGTAGCCATCCACAGTCCACCCTGGAATAACCAACTAATTCCCTTGCTGAGGAAGCCTGGGTATGAAAAAGCCTGTGTTCACTGCATCACTACAGCTTTTTAACCCTGCAAACAGTACAGACACAGACTATACCAGATTTCACGACTTGCAGCACAACCAGAGCAGTCCCCTGTCACAGCAGAACACCATTTCTCCAGGCATACCTATTGCACCTTCCATGTTATTGAAACAGCTTTCTCATCACTTCCATCATTAATCTCGTACCATTTTACAAAACAATGGCACAAGGCCACGGAGGGGCTGCTTGGCTCTAGTCTCCCTTTGCAGAGACCTTGCTCTTTTTCACGGCTCCGCCGCTGGATAGATACCTCGACAGTTATATGAGCCAGGTAAACCACTTCCATCATGTTAAATTTATGATGGCGGCTGCTGCTGCCAACTGTCACAGGAGCACCATGCAGAGACCTTTCAGTTTAAAACATTAATGTAGCCAACACAAAGGCTTGAGTTGCTAATTGGCATTCTAATTCAGTTCAGCATACGTGCCCCGCCATTCTCTAGTTCGGTTCAGCATATATGCCCCTCCGTTCTGTCTTGCACTAGATATTCCGCCAGGAACCACCACTGAACGCCTTGTTCTACATGACTGCCCACCAGGACAGCAGGTGAAGTTTCTGTGACTTCAAGCTTTTGCACCGGAGCAGAGAGAGCCTCCTGATCTGTCCCATCACATTTCACTTTATCCAGCTCCAACTGCTAAGAAGAGTAACAGAAATTTGCTCCTGTGCCTTACCTTCTCCCCCTGCAAGTCCTACTTGAATCATATGCCCACCAAGGCACAGATTACTTGTTACCAGGAAGCATCACCAGGCACCAGGAAATGTCTGCATGCAGTTTGGTCTGCGCTCCAGAAATTTCCCAGGGCCAAGGAACAGCTCAGGGGAAGCAGCATGCCTAGCACTCCAGAAGGTTATGAGGGAAAAGCTTGGATACACTGTCCAATATCCTATAAATGGGAGGTTCTTCATTTGCTCAAGGGGGGTGGGCTGTAGAGAGAAGGAAAGTGGGAAAAGAACATGAGTTGGACAGAACATTCCCAGCTGCTTCAGCCCACCCACCTCATGTTCCCCAGGACTTCTGACCTTCCAGGAAATGCTGTAAACACTATTTCACATGCAGATCTTCTCAGGGTAGGAAATTTAGTGAAGACCTCCTGCAACAGATCCTGGGTATCTGCACCCAGGGAAGGATCAAAGCAAACCAAGGGTTGTCACACTGACAGGCTTTTGGACTGGGCAGGTCAATAGCATGGAGGGCAGGATGCAACAAGGACACCATTGTGGCATCTGTGTTTCCTGGGCCACTATTTACAGTTAGATTGCAGCTCTTCATCTTCTTTCCCTACAAAGCAGGCTAATGAGAGATGCACCAGGTATCACACATGGGTCAGCTCTGCTACTGTCTCCTAACCTTTCTCTATAGGGTCTTCTGGGAGCAATGACGAGGGCTTCACATCTAATTCCCTCATCCTTCTCTCCCCTGAAGGAGCTGAAGAACTGTGCAGCCATCCCACCAGTCCCACGATATTGTGGTGCAGCCAGCAGCAGTTTGGCCCTGCCTGGCAAGTTTTTAAAATAAATATTTATTTCTGTGCTTTGTGTGCATCACACAAACTGAAAAAATAGATTAAAT
Source organism: Nycticryphes semicollaris (assembly GCA_013400055.1). Classification (NCBI taxonomy): domain Eukaryota; kingdom Metazoa; phylum Chordata; class Aves; order Charadriiformes; family Rostratulidae; genus Nycticryphes; species Nycticryphes semicollaris. Next base: position 473,213 of record VXBJ01001578.1, read on the forward strand.
TATGAGCAACTTTGTAGTAAGAAGGTTTCTCAACAATTATACTAACACAATTTTGAACCTTCAATAATGTCATGTTTGGAAAAAAAGTATCATTCTACTTCTGGGATCTTGATTTTAAAAACAGCAAGCTTTTTAATCTGTGGTAAATCAGACTGATTTGGGGCAATTTGTAAAGCCTGGCAAAGAGACTATGTGCCAAGCTATCTAGTTTGACATAATGGTCACTGATTAATGGTCACCTGCTGAATATGGTGGACCTGTTGGTAAAACTAAGTGGTCGAAGTAACAGGAAAAAGAAAGGGAAAAAAAGCTGAAAGTTAACTGACCCAAACATTTTTTTGGAAGCAAGTAGGTTACCCCATTTTTGATGAAAATACGATGTGTCCTGCAGATGGCTTTCAAGAAACCCAACTGGTTTTCTCTGGAGCTCTTTACAGAAGCACGGCAGTCCTTTTCCAGCGAGGCCATTCTTCAAAACCAGAGAAGACAGTGTTTTAAGCCAGTCTTGGTGAAGGGGTGTGTTTGCTTAGGGAAGGTTTTATGGAATATAATGCTGCTATATGCACACGCCACCCATTGCTTTACATCCTCTGCACAACCGATGGGATCACACTTTGGGTCTTACTTCACTACTCCCCAATTCAAAGCACTTAGAGCATTTATTTTCTTTCCCAGTCTCTGAAGGTAGAAAGGGCTGGTGGGAATTGGCTTTTCTTTCCTGTGCTACACAGGGTCCCCGCAGGATGGACCTGTGGGGTCTGGAGGGGAGCAGGGAAAGGACACGTGTATCTGCTGTGCTGAAGAAACAAAGATTGTGACCTGATTTGCAACACACAAAAAAATGCTCACACATATACAAATATATGCACACATATGTATGTATTAATATCTATTTTTCAACCATGTTTACATATCATACCTTTATCTTACATATCTTTACTGTGGAGGGGGTGAAGCATTAGAACAGGTTGCCCAGAGAAGTTGTGGATGCCCCATCCCTGGAAGTATTCAAGACCAGGCTGGATGGGGCTTTGAGTAACCTGCTCTAGTGGGAGGTGACAGGGACAGGGAGGCACCCATGGCAGTGAGGGTGGAACCGTATGGTCTTTAAGGTCCTTTCCGACTCAAATCATTTTATGGTTCTGTGATCAGTTTCTATAGGTGTATGCTTTATATGTGTTTAGGTGGGTAGATGTATGCACGGTGAATACAAATACACTGATGCATTTAAAAGCACTTATATATNGTAGGCAGCGCGGAGCGGTAGGGGTTGCGGCAGGGCTGTCCCGGGTGGCCCCTCTCCCCTCTCTGCAGCCGAACAAAGGGCCGAAGCGCTTCGCCACCGCCGTTGCGGGAGAGCGCGGGGGCAGGGGCTGCCGCTGCCCGCCCCTCTCCCCCGCCGCACCCCCCTCCCTCGANATCCCTGGAAGTATTCAAGACCAGGCTGGATGGGGCTTTGAGTAACCTGCTCTAGTGGGAGGTGACAGGGACAGGGAGGCACCCATGGCAGTGAGGGTGGAACCGTATGGTCTTTAAGGTCCTTTCCGACTCAAATCATTTTATGGTTCTGTGATCAGTTTCTATAGGTGTATGCTTTATATGTGTTTAGGTGGGTAGATGTATGCACGGTGAATACAAATACACTGATGCATTTAAAAGCACTTATATATGACTATACAGTTTTTATGTACCTGCACCATATACGTTGTATATACATGTGCACTAACCTCTCGGTATGATGGTGTATCATTTTCTAGCCGGGCGAGACATGACACACGCATACACACGTGTCCTTGCGCAATCCCGACCCACGCACCCGTGGGTCTTTCCCGGGCTGGCGGCCA
>VXBJ01001578.1:478801-549025 GCA_013400055.1 Nycticryphes semicollaris
AATGCTGGAGGCCGAGGCACTGCGTTTCCTGGCGGTGTGGGGCTGGTTTTGGGTGACTCCTGCTGTGCTGTGGGTAGTCTCGGTGCCTCTTGGAGGCACCGAGACTACCCACAGCACAGCAGGAGTCACCCATCCTCAACAACTAGCAATGGCTTACACCGGGTTAATTGTGTACTGTCGGTAAGCAGCCTGCACCTTGCAAGAGCATGGAATATTCAGCACACTTGCTGTTACTCAGGCAGGCTGGAAGGGCCAGGTCCATTCTCCACCGCCTCGAAACGACCCTGTGGGAGCAAATGGCAGCAGCCATGAGGCCGAGCGGGAGATGGGACCTTCCAGAGAAACGTCACCCCTTCTCAGCGCCATCATTTCAGCGTGAAATCATTGTGAATACTCCGCGTGTGACGCATCCGAAAGCGCAGCTCGTCGGTGCAGGTGCCGGTGTGAGTAGGCAGGACTGAACTTCCCGCCAGCCTACGTTCCTCCTTTTGGCAACCTGCGTGATAAACCCGAGGTGGCTGATTTCATTCAACGTTTCTTGTCAGTCCATCCCATTTTACTGAGCTAACTGTAACACTGCTGTTCTCTGCTGGTTCTTCAGAGTGAAACACAGCACTTTTTGGGCCACTGTTTTGTCAGAGCTAAGAGTAACACTTGAACATATACGACCTTCTTATTTTTTGATGAGGTGATTAAAAAGCAGACAAAGCTAGCACTGAAAATACATCTTGGGCAGTAAAGATTCTTGTCAAATTCAGACTATTTTTTAAATTAATTTCACAGACCTTATAGCAAAGTGAAAGAAAAATTGAGATAAGTCATTTTGACATTTCACAGGTGAAACATTTCACTCAGGAGTATGTCCATAAGGAGACAAAAGTGTGCAACCCAGAAATGAAGAGACAACAGTTTTCCATTACTTTTCAGCATTGCCCTCTTGGAGGGAACCTGGATCCAGGTTCTCACACCTGAGCATCTCCCAGGGGCTGGATTTTAAAGTAGCGTGGCTGTTCATCCATATTTTACCAAGCAGACACCATATGCCTTGGATGACCTCACTTGAGAGATGTTCTACTTTATGGGATGTCTACCTTTGCTTCCTATTATGAATCTCGTATTGCTTTTTCAGTTACTTTTTTCTGGAGAAAAAAAAAGTCTAAAATGGAAGAGAAATGGGTTTTGTTTGAATGAAACAATTCAACAGTCCCAAACTACCCTTTTTTTTTTTCCATTTTTCAAGGGGAAAAAAAAACTTAATTAACAAACAAGTTGGGGTTTGTTTGGTTGATTGCTTCAGCTATTCAGCTGAGAAAATCAATTATTCACACAGCTCTAGTCAGTATCTTGAGGGGAATTCTCAGTACATCAAAGACCTAAGACTGTTTATCTGTCTGGGATCCAGAATCCTATTTTAAAAAACTTGGTGTTGTCCTTAACTCAACTGTAGCCCTGGTTTTAAGGGGGATGACTTTGTACTTGCTTCCTGCAGAGTCAGCTGCTTGCTGGATCCTGTCATCATGGGTGAAAGCTTGGCCCTGCCGAGCAGGCAGAATGGTAGCCATGAGCCGCCGTGGAGCTGGGGTGTCAGCCAAGGAGGGGGGGGTCATGCTAACAGAATAATTTAAATACCAGTTGTTTGTTGTCCTGGAGGCAACTGTTTGACATGCCTGTTTAGGCAGAGCCTCCCATGTCTGACTGTCTATTCAGGCTGTGAAAGTTGCCCATTGAGCGTTATGCCTTCCTAGCAGCACCCTTTAGAATGGTTTATTGATAATTTAAGGGAGAATTAAAAAACACAGAAACAGAGATTCACAGAATAGTAGTCTAATCCCCTACCAAAGCAGGTTCACTTAGAGCAGGTTGCACAGCATCACATCCAGGTGTTTTTTTAGTATCTCCAGTGAAGGAGAGTCTGAAGCCTCTCTGGGCAGCACTGTCTCAAAGTAAAGACATTTTCTTTGTGTTCTGATGGAATTTTCTGTGTTCAAGTCTGTATTTGTTGCCTCTTGTCCTGTCACTGAGCACCACTAACAAGAACTTGGGCCTATCCTCTTAACACCCACCCTTCAGACATTTATAAGCATTGAGGACCCTCTCAATCTTCTCTTCTCCAGGCTGAACAGATTCAGATCCCTCAGCCTTTCCTCATACGAGACATGCTCCAGTCCCTTGATCTGGATATAGTCTTCTGCTGGATTTTCTCCAGTAGCTCTTTGTCCTTCTTGAACTGAGGAGCCTAGAACTGGACACAGTACTCAGATGGGGCTTCACCAGGGCAGAGTAGAGGGAGAGGATGACCTCACTGAACCTGCTGGCCGCACTCTTTTTAATGCACTCCAGGAGACCATTGGTCTTCTTTGCCACAGAGGCTTATTGCTGGCTCATGGGCATTCTATAATCCACCAAAAAGTGAGTCTGCTCCTCTCTGCTTCCTGGTAACAGTGCAATTGTCATGATAATATTAATAACTAGAGGAAAGAAGGGGGAATGGTGCTGGTCACAGGGGAGTGATGAAACAGCGGGAGGTTCATCATGGCTCCCCTTGAATAATACAGAGAGCTGAGGGCAGCGCCTATGTTTCAGGAAGGAGTTGTCTTCTCTGTCATTTGAAAACCTGGTGGATGGTATGGTCCCAAACGAAAAGCAGCAGACTTTGTCTAAAAGTGGAAGATGATTTTGTGTCTTTTAATAAACTGGTTGTTTCTCACTGGATGGTAACGATGCTGGTTTGGTGGAAGTTTAAGAGTGCGCAAAACTATGTATGCCAGTGTGCAAATAATGCATTGGGATATTTTTTTTTAATATTTTTTTTTTAAGAACAACAAATACAGCTGCATCTGATACCTTGAGGACCTTGAGCTTAAGTTGGTAGTAATGCTGACCAGTAGCAGCTTTGTTCTTCTTTTTATGAGTTCCTCATTCTCTGGAGGCTGGGGACAGGACTGCCAGCCAAAGGCAGCTTTCAGGTAACTGACGACTCTGCAGATAATATCTTGGAAAAGTTCTTTGTTTTGAGAAAAACACTCCCTTATCCTTCCAGTGAGCAGAAGGAGGATAAAGGTTTTGTCAGGACATACTAAAATAGAAATGGGGAACCTCTAGTTACAAGTACTCTTGCACTGATGGGCTTCTGTATAATGATTTAAGCTAAAAACAAATATAATTTGTAATTAAGGCTTAATTTTCCATAGGAAAATTTCCTGATTTCAAATAAAAGTTGGTGATGTATAGTACTTTCATCCCTTGCATTGTAATATTAGATTTCTAATCCTCAGTGGAATCCCATTAGTTTGCTTCAAGAGTTATGTGCCTTGTATGACCATTGGACTGCTTTATCTTTCCTTTTTAAAAATACAAGTATCCCAGCTGATTTCTACCAGACTGAAACAGGAGAAACAGGCTTATTTTATAAAAAAAAGATACAGAAGGTAGCAGTTAATCATAGTCTAAATCACTCTCTCTTTATCTTTTCAAACAAAAGTATGAGTGAGCAGATAGCAGATGGGACTTACGTAGTGTCCAGGAGGTCAGCAGACTCTGGGTCTTTCAAATATGTATAGCATAAGTTAATTGGAAATCCATGGATTTTTATACTCCAGATGCTGGGTTTGAGGACTGCAGCCGTGAATAAATCAGCTAATCTCAAAGGCTGCAGAAATATGTACAGAGTACATTGGTCTCTGAATTATTTGGAGCTATTGTACTGTATCAGGGCCTTACAACAAAAAACTGGCTTGCTTTATGCTTTCGATTAGTTGCCTGAGCAAATGATGCAGTTATCATCAAGGGAAGAAATGTTGCTTTAAGTCCATGGTTGAAAAACGCATCGATTCATGTACAAAGATTGCAGAAGAGACAAAGAATGTATTAGGGGCCTTGTTCCCTGTGAAAAGGTATAAATGCTGGGCCAAAGAGGTAACAAAGAGTATTGTTTAGCAACAGAGGAAAATCAGATATATTGGCCTGCTAAGGTTTCTCTTTTATTGTAATTCAGATTTTCAAGCTGAAGCTTAAGTGGAAGCATATATATTTGCTATTTTGAGATGCTGGGACTGATGAATGGGCTGGAAAAAATATTGTTCATGGGTGCTTTGATATATTGCTGTTCTGACTATCTGCTATTATTATGCAAATATATTCTACTAAGAGGAATGAAGACACAGGGATTCCACCTCATTGAAGTAGGAGGATATTTTAATTCTTTAAAAAGCAGGGGGAACATAATCTCTATTTCACCCCTTCAAAGCATAAAAAGAAAAAACATTTTCAACTATCATCCTTAGTATTATAATAGTCATCACATAAGTTAAATCACTAAATTGAAACAAACTGCTTATTTTAAAACATGATTTTATGGTAGGTAGAACTAATTCTTCCTGACAATATGTGGCTGGCCTCTTAAATAAGAATTTAAAAGAATTGCCACTTTGGAACATTAAAAAATTGAATTTTCTCAAAAGAGCAAGATCCTTCTTCCCTGAATGGAAGCCCTATTTTTTTCCAGTGAAAGACTTCAAATCGATAGAGAGAACTGTGTAGCACTTGAGTGTTTTGTCAGATACTTTGTTGAAGAATTGTATTTTTTCAAATGCAGAAAGCCTAGTCTGGAATGGTAACATTGTGTCCTCCTGGACCAGTAACCTAAATAACCCACTTGTATTGTGAGGAAAGTTTACTCTTCCTTATACAGGCTAGCCTTGAAAATGTGCAGATTTCCTTGCATTTACACAATGCCCAAGGATTTCCATGCATGACCAGAGACTTCCAGCTTGAAGTTTCCTAACTCCACAGTAATTCTTGTCCTCGTATCACGGGAGTCTTATTGCCAGGTGTGATGCAAGGCATGTCCCCCAAGTGTGCATCTGCTCTCACAAAGTGGGACGTTGGTTAAGTAATGTAATATTGGCTGTGTTTCTTTTTCTTGTCTAAGTTCCCTTGGGCTGATGAGAGTCAGTGAAGATCTCTTCTTTTCCTTGATGTATTCAGTCCTCCGCATGCAGTTTCCAGTTTACAAATTATCTTCTCCTGTAACTGTCAAGAAAGGTAATGTTGACATTAGGTGTGAAGGGAGATGGGAGGATGGAAGGATTGCCAGGTGCAATTACTCCATGGCTAAACAGGGAGAACTTGAGGGGCTGCAGTGATTATGCTGTCTGAATGGTTCAAAATATATGTTAAATTTAATATGTGCAGTTGTCTCGCTTGTAAATGGAATACCAGGGTTTCTGTTGAATAGCATGGTATTTTTAGAAAGCATGTGGCTTGGGGCTGGTCTGAGTCATGCTTCACAGAGTCATTTCTAGAGGGTGCTGAGCACTCTGTGGTGTTGGTCTTAATTACCACCATTTCCAGCCAGAGTTAGAGTCGATCCTGGAAGTTTCAGGACAAGCTACACGGGAAGGATGTGGTACTGTTACCAGTGAAACCAGCACTGTGCTGGGAATGGAAAGGGCATAAGCTAGGGAGAAATACGGGTGTCCTTTGATGAAAATTAATTTGCAGTACCTCCTGGTGTGCACAAAACAGGTGAGTGGGCACCACACTTAAGACATTCATAGAATCATAGAATTGTCTAGGTTGGAAGGGACTTTTAAGATCATCTAGTCCAACCATCAACAACCCAATCACAAAACCATGTCACTGAGGTGATTTCCCTTCTGAAACAGGATCAGGGTGCTAGTCTGATTCTCCCCATTCCAGTTAAAAGTCAAAGCGGGGAGTGATGCAAACATCAAGTGTGCCCATCCTCAACCATGTGTGCCAGATACATGCCTGCCTTGTGCATGTGTAGGGTCTGTCCCTGGGAAATGTCTTTTTATCTGCTTCATAATTTTGCGCACGCTGTTAAAATCAATGATCATAATTGATTAAGTCCTCATCTACACAGGCTCTCCAAAACCCCTGGCATTTCTGCAGTGACTCCTTGATATAGTTACAAGTCAGTCACAATCCCAAATCTGCATTCAAAGACAAGTGAAAATAAACCTGAGGAAGGAAAAGTAAGCCTGCGTTATGAAATGGCCCGGAGCTCAGATGCTTCTCATAACCAGGCTTTATGTGCTGTGGAATGGCTAGATATTCCTCCTGTCTCTAGGTTTGTGTTACAAATGTTAACAAACCCCCAGCTGCAGTAAGACGGTAGCTTGTATTTCCATAATACATAAAAAAAACCCTAAAGCAGAGGAAACTGATGTTAGTAATTTTTTCAAATTTTCTATGAATATCTGTAAATGTCAAATTTTCTCTGTGTTTGACAAGATTATTTCTATTAAAATATACCTAGTATTGAAGCGTTCAATAAATAGGAGGAGGATGGAAGGCATGTCACAGTTAGAGTGCTTAGGCTGAGAGAAAGTGATCTGAGTTTAGCTTCCAGGTCTTGCCACTGACTTGAGGTGCAGTAATGAGCAAATCATATCATTACACTATGTTCCTCTTTCTCACCCGTGAAGTGCAGATAATCCTCTTTCCAAAGGTCATTTGAGGATACGTACTTAGGACAATCAGAAGTGGGGTCTCTATGAGTAGATGTCCATGTGCATCAGTATGAAACTTACCATAGCAAAGAGATTGACACATTTGTATAAATAGCAGGGGGGAAAGCACATGGCCTTATGACTCCAATCTTATCAAATTGTCTTACCTCAATTAAACATTCCCAGAGATGGTCTACTTTTTACTCCTGGGGGTTTTTTAGCAAGTTTGGGAAATGTGGAAATAGACATTGTTGTCTGGGCTGTAGCTCCTTTCATTACAACCTGTCATAAAGGATGGTTTGCTTTGCTTTAGTGGGGTTTACACTCTTAGCTGTCTTTAACGTGGGTGACTTCAGGTTCCTGATGTGGAGGACCTGTGGGCTGATGTAAAGAGGGGCTTAGACTTGCCTTCACCTGGACTTGCCCTCAGTAGTTTTTCTGGTATCCTGATTCCACAGAGATGTGGTCCAGGGAGCTCAGTGTAAGACCAACAGAGAAAACAACCCTTTGTCATTTGGACTAGCAGGTACCCATTTGACAGAAGGGGACAGGGACCATCTCTTTTGATGGAAGTCCACCATGTGGTGGATGAGAAGCTCAACATGAGCCAGCAAAGTGCACTGGTAGCCCAGAAAGCACACTGCATCCTGGGCTGCAATAAGTGTGGCCAGCAGGTCGAGGGAAGTGATTCTACCCCTCTACTCCACTCTGGTGAGACCCCACCTGGAGTACTGTGTGCAGCTCTGGAGTCCTCAACACAGAAAAGACATCGACCTGTTGGAACAAGTTCAGTAGAAGGCCACAAAGGTGATCAGAGGGCTGGAGCACCTCTCCTATGAAGACAGGCTGAGAGAGGGTTGTTCAGCTGGATAAAAGGCAGCTCCAGGGAGACCTTATAGCAGCCTACCAATACCTAAAGGCGGCCTACAGAAGAGATGGGGAGAGACTCTTTTTCAGGACGTGTAGCGATTGGCTGAGGGGTAATGGTTTTAAATTGAAAGAGAGGAGAGTTAGATTAGATACTAGAAAGAAATTCTTTACTGTGAGGGTGGTGAGACACTGGAACACGTTACCCAGAGAATTTGGATACCCCATCCCTGGAAGTGCTCAACACCAGGCTGGATGGGGATTTGAGCAACCCGCTCTAGTGGGAGGTGTCCCTGCCCAGGGCAGGGGAGTTGGAACTTCATGATATTTAAGGTCACTTCCAACCCAAACCATTCTATGATTCACATTGTAAGACAACACCTTTGGTCCCGGAGGTGCAAAAGGCACCTTCAAAGAATGTGATCAGCTGTGAAAATTTTCTGGTTCTTTTGGCAACACAGAGTTTGTCCCACCTATAAAATGCAAGAAGGAAGTTTCTTTTCTTAGAGAAAGATGAGGAAAGGCAGCTCAGTGCTCTGGAGCTCTCAGACAGGGATTGGGGCTGTGTTTGTATCGATTAAGAGCTACTTGCAGGAGGCGGCACACAGACAAGTGAACGTTAATAATTACTCAGCTGGAGCTCAGATTTCTTTTTCCTGGACAAAGAACAGTCACACTCCCAGAAGGACCAAGCTATAGGATGCTTTAAAACTGGAGCTTGCTGAGCTTTCACTTCTTTGTATGGATTATTCTTAAAAAGGAGACAAAAAAAGGTGTGGAAAACCTGCTTTGGAAATTACACATTTGCGGGAAAACATCTCATTTTTAATTTACTCTACTGCAACATTAACAGAATTTGTCTGTGTCATTTTCTATACTGCTTTGTTTTAGCTATAGCTAATAATTATATACAGTGCAATATAAATTGTGTGCCATTTCTGAGACATGATTAACTGTGCCTCATCAGTACATGAAGGAAAAAAATGACAAAGCACGTAATTGGGAGAGGAGACTGTGTATATTGCATTCCAGTGATGATGTTGTGACACAATGCACACATTGCACCGACAGCAAGACAGTAGCTCACTTCAGCGTTGCACTACTTTTGAATGCTTCTCTAAAGCCAGTGGAAATATTTTGCTCTAAAAACTTGTTTAAATATTCTAGAAAAAGACTGTTTTGGGTGTAAGCTCTATATTCCTGATAGTTATCAGAAACTACTTGAGTATATTTGCATAGTTTGAACAGTTGAGGCCCAAAGCCTGTATTCACTGGCACATTAGTGGAACATGTTGCATACTCGAGACTCATAGTGTGCTCCAGCTCTTATAAAACTCCCAGGTTTTGCATCATTCAAGGAGAAGTCTGGAACAACACACTTAGAAAATAGGCATATCCTTGGGGGTCTCCTTCCTTGTCTTTGGAGGGATCACCACAGATGCAGTGTGTGGCTTGGTGACTACCTGCAGTCTTTTGTGTACCTCTCTAAACCTTTGCTTGTTTTCCATCTCTTGACATTTACCTAGAAGTGTGTCACTAGAGCCTGTTAGAGAGATCTCTTAAGAGATGAAGGGAGAAAATGAAGCTGTGCCTATGCATCCTTACGCTGCTTTAAATCATGGGCAACCCTTTAACCCTGCAGAAGGCAGGTATGGTTTGTCCTTGGAAGATCAACCTTGAGTTATTTGTATCTCCAGGCACGCAGAACTGAGGAGTTTGCATTAAGACCAGTGCTAACGACGTGAAGGCTTGCCTGCTTCTCTGTCTATTAGCTGTGTGCTGTTTGCAGTGAATGCAACATTTTGTTAACCAGTCCAGGAAAAAAAGTCTGGATGTGCCTGAAGGGTTTGCTGTGGCATCTCTGAGACCTGTATCACAGCGGCTTGCACTGTTTCGAGAATAACGTCAGTCCTGTAAGGGCCGGTGACTGTGTACTATGTATCTCTGAAAAATCTCTGAAAAAATGGGAGCTATTAACACATGGACTTGTATCAGGAGAGGACTGAGTACATCTTTGAAGGATTCAGGACCTAGCTACGCAGTGCCACAGCTGACCTGTGTTGGCCGTTCAGCTCCAAGTATCTAAGTTGAACTTAGAGACTTCCACAGGTCCCTTCCAGCCAGCACTTCAGTGGTTGTATGATCCTGTGAAAGGCTGGCCACCGTTAGGAATCCTGTCCTTCCGGGTAGTGCCAAAAAGCGATATGACATGGAAGCACACCTGATGCTGTGTTCTATGCCAAAGCTGTTGGGTTTTGGTCTGGGAGCTACTATAGCTGATTTGACGAGAGAGAGTAATCCCTTCAGTGCTGCCAAAGAAATCCCTTGAGGCCACCCTGATTCTGGAAATACTGGAAGAAATGTCAGGACTGTTTTTCATGACACACAGGCCAGACGTGGGCAGATAAGTGGCTGTAGTGGGATTACAGGGTTAAAGAGCTTCAGGCTTCATATTTGATATCTCCGTACAGGACAACTCTGTCTTAGGAGCACTTCATGACATGGTGGTGTTGGGGAAGAAAAGATACGGCACATTGCTGATAGTGATACTGAAGGACTTTACAAAGCTATTAGATATTGAGTTGAATACTTTTGAGGATGTGCTTCAGTGTCACATAGCCTTCTCAAGGGAGGACATGCTGATGCATTGACAATGGTGGAAGTACGTGGAGCCTACTGCAGCATCACTGAGAAGTAGAAAAGCTCCCAGATCTGCCCACAGTGGTCTGTAAATGTGGGTGCCAAATCACATATGAGATTGATCTTGGGTTTTTTGCTGAACATGGTGGGAGGGAGCAGTCCTTCATTATGGCCAGGATCCTGAGAAGGCTGCCCACAGCAGACTGTGCACCAGGAGGTCCTAGCCCCTAGCAGTTACCAGGGTTATAGACTGGATCCTTATCAGCTGGTTGTTCAAACTCATTAGTTTGGGCAAAGAGTAGATGAGTGGCAGGCACTTGCTCACCATACCATGCAAACCAGTGCAGTAGCAGCACAAGTGAGCGAGGAGGCCGAGTGCAGCACATGTGCCCCTGCATTTCAACATGGCTGGGTAAACCAGTTGGATGCTGTGGCATTACTTTCACCTTTCATATGTTTCTACGCTTGTTAAAATTATATCTCGATAAGTACATGAAGTCACAGCAGATGGCAAAATCTGAAATGTTCTCTCCAACTCCTTATTTTAATTAGGTTTTCAGTTGTCCCTTTATGAAAAGCGCTCTGTGAGTGTCTGAAAGTATTGCAACTATTTAAATAAGCTCCTAGTGGAACTTCTCAGTGCTGAAGTCAACATTAATATCATTAGGAAAGGCTTTATTGGGTTTTATCTGTGGTTTTTAGTCTTTTGTGTAATGTTTTGATCTTGTTCAGATATCAGCTTGATATGTTTTCTCGATTTGGTGCTGGACACATCAAAACATTGGCTGTGCAGATGATCTGTATTCCTTGCCACAGCAGCAGTGATGTGCGTGGTCTAGAGATTAATCAAAATGCAGTTGTGTGCAGTTGAGCTTTGGCCAGCACTCTGTTTGCATACTGTATTTACCATATTTATCATATTTACAGAATGCAGCAGCTTATAGCCTTCTGACCAGAGTTAAAAAGACTGCATGTTTAAGTAACAATCTGAAAATAAACTAGTCAGAGCTGGTTATGGTGCCTGTTAAAATGTTTGTTTGACACTTTCCTTTGTAATTGTGTGCAAAATGTCATTTTTAGTTAAACCTGGGAGGAGTTTTGTGAGAATGGCAAAAAGCTAAAAATCATTAAGACAGCACCTAAGCAGCATCTGAACTGTTGACTGAAATTCCACCATTCTTTCTTTTTACCTCAGGTTTACAATGAGGCACCAAAAAAGGGGAACTTTCAGCCCACAAGGTTAAATTTTATCCAATTTATAAACACCTGGCAGGATATTGGTTAATAAGAGACAGTGCTAACCATGCCATTCTTAGTTTCTGTATAAAACCAGAAATATATGGACTACAGTCGAGTGGAGTTAGCTGGTCTTTGATGATGCAGTTTACGTACAACCTGCATATGGCCCCAGCATGCATTTTAGAAGTGGATTTAATGATCCCTTACATTCATAACAAAGACGTGTGAGAATAAACTCATGGAGCGATGCTCATTTCATCTGCTGTGGCTCCAGTAACATTTTAGAAGACGTGATGATATTCACTGCGCTATCGCAACACCAAAGGATTCTTACTTTCCTTGTTTGAAAGCAGTAAGTAGCTGGCAGTGAATATGAGCGGTAGCTGATCTCAGTGCAAAGATCCTATTTCTAGGTACAGATTAATATTAACACTTTGATGAAGCTGGAGAAGACATGGATCATGCTGTGCAAGGTGCTGTGCTCACAATTCAGAAAGGTATCAAAGCCTTAAATGATAAACAATCACATGTGTAAGACGAGAGATGGCAACTGGATCTAATCCGGAAATTAAGTAGAAGAATAGGTTTACTTTTACTTTCAAAACTATTTAATTCATGAGATTTTGAGGATATAATTTCCTGTGCTGATTTCACCTTCTGTTGCACTTTGCTTTATATTTCCCTATGTTTCTCTAAGTATATTTCCAATAAAAGCTCGGATTAGGAAGAAAATACAAAACATGTTTTGTAACAACAAAAATATTCCTGCAGGATCTGTAAGATAATTAGTCCATGAGAATATGTTATGTTCCAGCACCCAACTGGCATAGCAATTCTGGAGAGAAGAGCGATATTAGAACTGGCAATCATGAGATTTTAAAAATATGTTACCTGCTTCTATTTAATTATGCCTTTTGTCAAAATTAAAAAGGAACATTTACTAAGGAAATTTATTACTAAGGTTAAGTTAAGTACCATTGAGATCATCCTTATTTGGGAAATATTAATTGCCAGATTAGTATGGGGATAGGGAAGGTGTCTTGCTGTTTAGTCTATCAGAAGGTATTTAAAGAGAAAATACATTGCTAGTCTGTAAATGGCGACGAGGGACCAAGGCGAGTAAAAGCATCAAAAGATAAAATAGCTATTTTTGTGAAAGCTAAATGGGTATAAATTGGCTGTGAATAAATGGAGATGGGAAGTAGAGGCTGTTCCTAATCTTTAGTTAAGATAGGCTCTGAAAGAAAAGTCAAACTGCACAGAAAAATGACTTATTCCTACAGGAGTAGGAAACAGCTTTTTTTTCTCTTTTCTGTGTATAGTTTTGTTGTAATCAGCAGCACCTGAGCACAAAAGTGTGTCTATGCAATATTGTGACAGCTTTCTAGAATTAAATTATTGTCCACACTACAGACTAATCCTACTCTAATCTTACTCATTTTAGTCTGTAAAAATAACTTTGATAGTCTAAGGATGGAGTTTGTTTTCTTTTTTCTCTCCTTTTTTTTTTCCTTTTTCCCCCTCCATATGCCTAATTATTTTCTCTGTATTATTTGTTGCATGTGATTATGAATTACAGGGTTTTTAGGATAAAATTCCAAATTGACAGTTAGATACATGAGGCACAACAGGAAACCTGATGCATTATTTTGAGCAAGGGAATTGAAAAAATTAGAACATATTAACTTGGTTCTTAGTAATTGTAACACTGTAATATGGTACCTGCTCATCAAATACCACTTATACTAAAAAAAGCTTTCAGTGTAGTCTACCAAACAGTTATAAAATGATTACACATGTGCTTTATGCCAAATTGAATAGACGTAAATACTTTAAAGGGTATTATTGCTATAGAGTGGAGTAAATCTGCAGCTAGATTTCTTTATGTCTCTGTTAGTTGGTAATTGACATGGACCAATGTGCAAAATAAGGTAAGCTATTAATAACTCAGTAGATGTCTTATGTTGCCAAACAAGTATTTGAAATTATATACTGCTGTGCATTTAGAGGTAATATTTAATTGCAAAGTCATAAAGATGCAGTACATTTAAATGTGTATATTGTCATTTATTGTCAAACTTGTCATGAAGCAGTAATAAACAAATTAGATTTTTTTTTAATGTAGGTTGGAAGCAAGTTGGATTTAACATGCTATTGCCTTTATGAAATGCCATGGCTATTTGTTTCTCATGGGTCAGATGAGAAAAAGAAGAAAGGAGTGTATTTTGTGGGGTGGATGTAATTTTTAGTGACATTCTGCGTTGGCAGCAGGGTGTCGGGGATGAGATACACTAGCTCTGAGACATATCCCACAGAAACACTCTACTTTTGTGATAGTTCTCCGGAATCTCCAACTCTGATATTCCCACCTCGGACTACATTATAAGCATGGCATCAAAATTTGCTTGAAACCTCTTTTTGTCTCCCCAGCCCCAAGCTGGTCCCTCAGCACCGGTATCAGCAGCCTGCCTCCTCCTCCAGACATGGCCACTGGCCCTTGGGGAGCCAGAGGGGAGACCCTTCCTCTCCTGTGGCTGAAAGAAGGGGAAAGCTTCCAAAACCTACCTGCCCCCAGGACCCAGTGGAAAGTGGGACCCTGCCATGCCGAGGTGCCTTTCCTCTGGCATCCTTGCGGTCCCTGCCTACCCAGGGCTGTGTCCCAGACCCCACAGGGCAGGCATGAGGATCTGCCCACCAAATGCTTTATGGTGGGAGGTCCCTTCATTTGCTTGCAGGGTTCCCCGTGCAGCAGAGAGGGAGGTGATCCCTGCGGCACGGCCACAGCGGCAGCAGCCGCTGGTTGCTGCATGCAGGGCAGTGTGCCAGCGCAGGGGCTCTCGCTGGGAAGAAATAGCTTGGCAGATGTTTTTTTTGTTGGGTGGGTTTTTTTTTTTCTTTACTGCATATCATTTTTAATCATCTCTAATAATGTGTTTGTCTGCCCTAGTTTGGGAACTCTGCTTTCTGGTACCCATAAGCGAATGTCTATTGGCTTGATGGATTGAAAAGTTAAGCAGTGGTTTCCAGGTGTGTGTTCACGTGTTTAATGAAGGTTTTCTTTTTTCATTTGGTGCAGGGCCGTATCTGCAGAAAAGCTGGCAAATCAAAAAAGTCGTTCAGTCGAAAGGAGGCTGAAGCAACATTTAAGAGTTTGGTGAAGACCCATGAAAAATATGGGTGGGTGACCCCACCTGTCTCTGACGGCTGATGTTAGCAACCTGCACTTGACAAAAATGCCGAACAAAAGTACTGTGACATCTCCTCAGTGCTGTACACCACCCATCCTTTTCTACTTCAGCTTCAGTTACATACCATGAATGTCAAGGAGACATCTAAGTTATTTATGAACAGATGTGTTTACAGAGGGAGAGGGAAAAAAAATGCTGTGTAGGATTATGTTTCAAGACTGGAGAATGGTCATCATTGAAGTCACTTGAGCGGATGCTGAGATTGCGTCATTTGCCCCCATACAGCCCACATTGTCTTCAGCTTCTTTCCATGACAGCAGCGCCAAACAGCAGTACTGGAAAGTCTATCCATTACTGCTCAGTTCATTTAAATGTAAATGAAACAGTTAATATTTAATAGGGAAGCAGTGCATTGCAGGTACATGTTTGCTGTGCTGTTTATCTTTGTCTCCTAGCAGGTCAACATAACTTGAAGATTTGTCTTTATGTGGAACTGTGGTCTGCTGTGACTAAATTTAGACCTCATTTGTGCTCTATATATGACCTTTAATTCATAAATGAAACCTGAATTAAAATGCTGAAAGGTCCTAGTGTTGAAAAATTATTAAGTGGAATCACCCAACCGGTTACAATGTGCTATCTATGCTGATATTGTGATGTGCTGTTCAGAAATAAACCAGTGCAGTTAGCTGAAGGTTAGGTGGTTTTTTAAACACATCCACACCTGGGCTTGGAGTGGTTGATGGCAGCAGAACCATTATTACCCTGCCGGTACCTTCCGCAGTAGCATGTGGCCTCTCAGTTCTTCAAAATGGCAAAACAAATGGAAATGGACAAAGGAACCTTAAAAAAAAATACCTGCTTAATTTTAAAATGATATGCCAGTAACAGAGTAAAAATTTTCAAGGCAAATGGAACGTGGTTTGTAAGATGATGTGCATGACTGGAATTTTCTTTTTTATTTTCATTCAATAGACATTGTATGTACTTAGAGCCCAGTATCTGAGAAAACCCACTGGTGTATATAAATGTCTTATTATTTAATCATTAAGATTTAAGTTTTCTGGTAAACAAACTGAAAAAAAAACTTTCTAAGGGACTCCATAAAAGCTGAAGGTAATGTTTAGAACGATATAAGAAAAGCATTAAAAATGTCGACTCCAAATGGAAAATCGTATTGAACACATGCTGAATAAAAACACCAGTATCGTTTCTGTTGCCTCAGGAATTCAATCATTTTGGTCGACTTTTGTATTCAAAGCAATAGGTTTTCTACTGTGAAATTCTAGGCACCTTGTACATATAGCTGTTGTGGCAATATTTTAATTGAAAGCAGGACAGTATCAATTGTAAATCTAATTTGGGGGGAGGGGGGGTATTGAAACCACTTTCCACTCTACGGCTAATGCAAGACCAGTTTCTGTTTGTATTCCAGCAGCAGTGGACACTGCACAGAGAGTTTGGAGTTTGATTTAAAACTACACACAGTGGAGAAGAACAAAAGAGTAAGGAAGGACAAAGGAGTTTGAATGCAAGCAGAGAAGCGGCACAGCAGATACTTGTGCAAAAACACTGTTCAGTTTATCTACAGATGCTTTGCCAGTGTAGCTGTTTGTCAGCTAGATAGGGAGAAAGATAATCAAAGCCTTCACCAAAATGGTTAGTCAGGTCAGAGCCACTCAGTTTTGTGGACATGGCTGGTTTCTTACACTTCTCCTCACCTCCACCAGCTGCCTCTTCTCTTTCTCCTCTGATCATTTGTGGTACCCACCTGGTGTGCCTTATCACAGTTATAAATGGACATGTTTCATACCACAAATCTGCACTCATCTTGCTGTGATTTATCTCAACCTGCTTTATATTTCTTGAGGCAATGCTGTAATCAGTGTGTGTATATACCCTTCCCCTCAAACTGTGTATCAATTCTGTCACTCCAGCAGCAGAATATATGTCTTTTGACTAAGGAATAACATTTCAGGTAATTTATATACTCAGTTTTATAAACATTTTTTTGCTATCCTTTAAAAAAGAAGAAACTAGTATGTTTAGTTAGGCATCAGATAATTGGCAATCCC
Organism: Nycticryphes semicollaris; assembly: GCA_013400055.1. NCBI lineage: Eukaryota > Metazoa > Chordata > Aves > Charadriiformes > Rostratulidae > Nycticryphes > Nycticryphes semicollaris. The sequence continues at coordinate 495,287 of VXBJ01001578.1, forward strand.
TAGTGGGACTTTGTGAGAACATATAGAAATAATGTAGCAAAAGTTTTGTTATTTTCCTTCAAAAAAGCTCTTCCCTCATCAGCACAGTAAAATTATGTTAAAAGCAGTATGAAGGTGTGGTAAGTCTTAGATGGGGGGTGATTATTTCTTTCTTTGCTGCTTTTTAACCTGCCTCTTTTTTTTTTTTTTTTTTTCTGTCAGTGGGTTATTTTAAATCTTCCTGAGAACCGTATCTTTAATATTTAATTAAAGGGTTAGCTAAAAGGAACGTAGTGGGTGGATTGCTACCACTTCCCTCAAACCTACTTATTATGTGTCTTCTTAAGTGTGCTTTAAATAGTTATAGCAAACATCATTGCTAAAAATCACAGTTACTTTCTGGCTGTAGGAGGTTCTCTGTATAACTCAGAGTCTTGGAGCAGTAGGAGAGGCAAATCAAAAAATCTGGAGTGCTTTGAAGCTGTAGCAGAAGGGGAGCAGAGCGTGTGTGATAAGCTTCAGCAACAAATCGTGCAGGGAAGAAAGAAGGACAAGTACACCACCTGAACTAGAGCAGGATGAAGTTTCTGCCGCACCAAAAATAAGACTGCTGCTATTGAAGAGAGGGTTTATAGCAGGAGCAGCCTGTGCTGGGGGAGATGCTGGAAAAAGGGGACAGCAGGGAGCACAGAAGCATTGTGCTTCTGACCAGGGAGGAAAGGAGGTAGCTAGGAATGTAGTTAAGAGATTTAGAAAGAGGGTTGGTCTATTTTAGGGAAAATTAGTTCATGGGGTTTGGCTAGCTGTATGCTAGACAGGTTCTAATTTCTCTGCAGCAAACAAACCTAAAAAGAGCAAATGAGAAAATTAGGAAAGGTGAGTGAGAGGAAGGAAAGAGCAAGACCTGTGAGAGAGAAATATGGACTGGGGAGGATATAACTGGGCAGCTAAAACACAGGATAAAAAAAGTGAGGGATCAAAGGAGAACAGCACAGCGCAGTACAAGAAAAAGCAACAAGAAGAGCTGGAGAACAGCAGTTTAGACAGGCCCTACTCCAGGGTGCTTTTCTGTTGACGGAGCTTCAGTGAAAAAGATCCTGTAATGTCCTTTTTGTTTGTAACCTAGAAAGTGGTAGGTGCTTCCTCCTTGCTCTGTCCTCCTCCTGGCAGCTGAGAAGGATGATAAGATTTGGAGCTGTGGTGTGGAACTCAAATCAGGCCATTGCCTCACTTCTGTGAGTGAGAAGTAAAGCCAACTGTCATTCCCAGATCTCAAACTTGATGAGGCCAAAATCAAAATAGTTGGCCAGTCATCTGCTTTGTCAAACTTCCTCACTATCAAAGAAGTGGGTAGATATCTTTTACAGACACTAAACATCAATGTTGCCCCTTTATCCAGCCAAAAATCTCCTTAGGCCATCTTGTAAAATTAGCAGTCAGCACAGGTGCTCCAGCTTTCATTAGATCTATTTTATTAGGAATATTATTTTCCATATGCTTTCCTCTGAACAGATGATTAATTTGAAACTAGCATCTGGGGAGGTGTGAAGTTGTATCAGGAAGTTACTTCCTCGCTTTTTTAGAATATGTCCTTTTGGAGGACCTGCTATGAGTCTGAAAAAGCTGCTTGACTGATAGAGGCCCTGAACAAAGAAGGTTGTCTCTGAATACCTAAACGCTGAAAGATCTCCACAAATAACAAAGATGATGATTTATATGGGAATGTATTTCTGCGTCATTAGAAATTAGTCCTAAAAGTTCAACAATCAAAAACTCAGCAAAGACCTCTTGAACTTGCCTTATTTTCTCTCCCAAATGCAGCCTAAACTTCAGTCCCAAGTGCAAAGAAAGAAAATAGGTATGCTCTGTTTATTTGCTGCTATGACACTGTATTATGTTTAAAAAAGACCCACTTCATTCTCCTTGTCCAAAGCAGTACATAATATCCTAAATCAGAGCTTCTTGCATAAATAGCAGGGCTGGGACAAAGCCTTTCTATTATAACAAATATAAGTGGTGTGACTTTGTAATATATATCCTTTTAGAAAAACTCAGAAAAATATTCAGAGTTAGGGCTGCCAAGCAGTGATTGCCGTGATGGCCAGTGCTCTGATATCTGTGTAATTGCTATTCCACAGAACTTGCAATAGAGAGAAATCAATTCTTGATAGGCTGACTGTACAGAGAAAATACTGTAGAATTAACTGTCGTTTGGGATTTAAGCCTTGGAGTTTTCTTTGCCACATTTTACTCTTTTTTTTTTTTCCCCTAGATTTCCAGGCACAGACATGGAGCCACAGTGTCTTCATGTTACACTAGCATTATGGCCAGCATGGTTATTTACATCCAATGAGGTGGTCAATTATGAACACACTTCTTGCTGATAAATTTTTTTTAGACAGTTTTTTAGAACTATCTTCCAGCTGAATGCTTGGGTGTGTAGCTTGGCTGATGTACTGAGGATTTACTTTTCAGGGTAAATATTTATGGGCACTTTTTATGGGCAGATGCGATGCATGCTTAGGCATCTGAAAGCTTAGCTGAAGTTATGTGGGCAAGCCTACGCATAGACTCAGTGTGAAAGATTTGTCTCTTCTATGCAGTAGGTAATTTCTGGTGAAAAAGTTTCATGAAAAGAACTGTACTACAACCTATACAAACAGAACTAAGCAGGCCAACCTGCTGGTGCAATACACTTTTCCAGTTACATATCCCCTCCCTAACAAGCACCAACCAATATTAAACAGCCCACTACAGGTGTCACATTTCAGCAGGTGACAGCCAGTAAAGATGCTGAAGAAAAAACTCCTGGTAGGTATCTCCTCCGACTTTCCTGGGGCATTACTGAGGAAAGGATGCAGCCCTGATTGAAATGAAGGAGAGAAACCAAGAGGGCTGCACACATGTACTAAGAGCATACACTGCCCTGAAAAGTGCCAGCTGTAGGCAGCTGGGGGCAACAAGCTGGCAGTGTGTGTCCTGTCTTGTATTCATATATCAATCTTGCAAATAGTTTACAAACATCTAGATTACTTGTACTTGGCTTGAGTGAAAGGGTTCAGTACAGCTCTGACCTGAGTTCAGATTTGCAGAGCAGAAGGGTTACTAAATACGCACTGGAGGCTTTTGTGTTGTTAGTGACACATTTAAAGTTTTTCTTTGCTTGTTCTCAAGAATAAACTGGCTGCCAAACTAGGTCTGAGGACAGATACGTTGAAAGTGAGTTGCCTGCTATTATCAGCACCTCTGTGCTGGAGAGGTGGTTTTATTTGTACATCAAAGGGTAGATATGTGGCACTGCAGCCAGAGTCACCAGTAGGATGTTGTAAGAAGTTATAAAGACAGAGTTTTCCCCTCTTTTCGCCCCAACCAACCCTGTATTATTAACTACTTAATTGCATCCTCTTGAATGGACATTGCTCTGCTTTATAGATTTTACCCCTCCTTATCACTTCAAATTTTTACTGATATGCTAAGAAACCTTAAAACAAGACATGTAAATTTACGTGTATTTCAATCTAGAAGCATGTAAATGCTTCACCCCCCTCCCCTTATATCACTTCAAATTTTTACTGATATGCTAAGAAACCTTAAAACAAGACATGTAAATTTACGTGTATTTCAATCTAGAAGCATATAAATGCTTCACCCCCCCTCCCCTTATATCACTTCAAATTTTTACTGATATGCTAAGAAACCTTAAAACAAGACATTGAAATACATGTACATTTACATCTAGAAGCATGTAAATGCCATGCTGACACCTGTCAAATTTCACCAATGCTTCCTCACACTAATAAATCTTGGACAAATCAGCAATGGCAATAGTTCACACAAAAATAGAAACTGTGTAATTTGGGTGTTTGACTTAGTCTTTTCCCTGATTGCTTTGTCTTTCAGTTTGACTGACTTCAAATAAGAACGTCAGGCTAACAGCAGTGAAACTGTCATAGTGTTGTTTATTTATAACAGTTCCTTTTGTTCATGCTGCTAAATAAGGTGGCAATAAATATTCATTGCAGTTGTGTTTCACCAAATGGGAACTCAGAGATAACTCCTCACTCTCTAGAAACTTTGCATTTTACACTTAGTGTTTGCCACCACACTTAGCATTCATTATCTTTTGCTGTCAAATATTCTTGTGATTTCTTATTCAGTGACCTTGTGCATTTTCAATTCTTTCTGGTTTACTAACAGAAGTATTTGAAGTATATTACAGGTTCTCTTGGCAAAATTAGTGAAATGTAACTGAATCAAATGTAATTGTCTGTGTGATTTAGAATTCTTCACTTGCCATTTCCATTAGCAAGATTCACAGACTTTTGCTAAAGATTTCCCTTCTGAAGTTCCTCATCAAAACCAAGATTTCAAATTCAGCACAAAATCCATGCTGCCGTGGATTAGCATCAAACCATTTCTTCATTTATGTCAGCATTGTTTAGTTCTGAGAGTGCATGATAACAGTACATATCCTTATACTGGATGAGATTGGGGTTTTTTATTACATAAGTATAACTTTATAATGTATTAACAGAATTTATGATTATCCCACCAAATTGGGAGGAGTGAGATATCCTGAAAAACAAGGCTCGTATTCAGAGGGACTCGGACAAGCTGACAGAATGGGCCAATGGGAAATTCATGCAGTTTTTGACAACGACAGATCTTAAGCCTTGTGCTTTGAATGGAGCCACCCCATTCACCCCTACAGGCTGGGGCTGTCCGGCCAGCTCACAGCACTGCAGAAAAGAATTTGGAGGTCCAAGTGGACAGCAGATTTACAAGGGATCAACAGTGTGCCATTGTCTTAATGACGAGTAGCCACATACTGGGCTGCAGTGGCAAAGACATGGCCAACTGGTCAAGGAAAGCAATTATTTTCCTCCTGAGTTGACATCTGGAGTACTGTGTCCAGTTTTGCCCCCCCAGAACATGGTACTTTTTTGACAAATTGGAGGGAATCCAGCAGAGGGACACCGAGATAGTTAGGGGTATGGAGCCAGTGATGTGTAGGAAGAGGCTGAGAGAGCAGGTTCTCCTCAGCCTGGAAAAAGAAGACAGGTGATTGCACTCTTCCACTACCTAGAAGGGGATTACAGAGAAGATGAAGCCATACTCTTCTCTGAGATGAAGCAGACACAAGTTGCAGCAAACAAGGTCCCAGCTGGATGGAGGGAAGAACCTCTTCACTGCACAAGCAGGCAAGCAGTAGAATAAGTTTCCCAGAAATAACAGAATCTCCCTCATGGAACATTTTTTGGGACTCAACTTGATAATTCCCTGAGTAACCTGATCCAACTTTGAAGTTAGCTTTGCTTCAAGCAGGAGTTTGGGCTAGAGATTTCCATAGGTCTCTTCTGAACTAAATGTATCTATAGTTCTATTATATTATTTATATCATAAATTTTCATAATCAGAAGTAGGGGGAAAACAAACTTCATGGACAAAAATATGCTTGTAAAGCTCAACCTGATTCATAAAGCTGCCAAACTCCACAAAAGTTCAGCTGGTCATGAATCCATACTTAGTGTAAAGTACCTCCTTCCAAGCACCCTGTGCTCTAACTTAATTGCATGGATGTAGGTGTATATAAAGCTGTGCAAACACCTCTTAAAGGCTGCAGTCCACACTAAGATTTTTACATACATACACCAGTATCCAGTCCACTATAATATTTTCCATGTAAATAGATGTTTTGAGAGAACTTTTAATTCTGTTTTCCCTGAAGAATTTTAAGCTTAACAGGTTTTTCATGTTGTCTGTTTCCCTAAAATGCAAGATTGAAAAATACTTTTCGCAGTAGACAGAATAGGAAACAAACCAGGAAAGCAATTCTGGAGCTTACAGATGGAATCTTTCGCAGGAAAATTCTAAGTTCTGGAAAGCACATTAGTGTAATTGATGTGGTCTCATCTTGCAAGGTTTCATGATTGCAAAGGCGAGCTATTCTTGAATTCCTCGGGCCAGAGTCCCTGTTCTCAGTCTTGCCCTGGTTTTACCTGCATCCTCTAAACATTGCGCAAATTCACATTCGAGATGAAAAGGATTTTGGTGACATTTCTGACAAGGACTTTCATCTAGAATATATCACAGTACAGCTCATCTGCTTGCATTTGATGTCCCCATTCTGCTGCACAACAGGTCCCAGTCTGGTCAATGCACTTATTTCCCCTGGCCACCATGTAGAGTCAAAGACCTGGATGGGAAGACCTGGATTTGTATTCCCTTCCCCGCTCCCTGGTATGCTTTGCATCACTATTTCTGGGTAGGAAGGCCTTCTCTGATTGCACTTATTTTGACCCCGTTTCTGAGAGAAAGTTGTGTTTGTCAAGTACCCCTCCCTGACAAGCGAAGTCAGAACACTTGGAAAAACAAAGGGATGGAACAAAGGAGCAATGTATTCAAAGTGACTAGCCCTAGAGCCCAGCTGTTAACATTGCAGCAGCAAACAGTGGTGTGATTCAACTCGCTTATCCTCTGCACGGCGCAAAATGGAGTAATAATGGAAGTGCCCTCGGTTTGAATGTTAAGCAGCACAAGAGCAGTTTTGCTGCTTTCAGTGAGCACAACTGGTTCCCAACCTTTACAGGATCTCTTGCAAACAAGGTGTATCTATCTGTGTTGAGTTGCTTGTCATCTCTCCTCCATCACCAAGCAGAAAAGAATCTGACTCTTGACCTAACCTTCTGGACAGTTATTCTACAGGAACTCAATTATTCTTGATGTATTTTTAATTCTTATGTGTATTTTTATTTTATATAAGTATGTATATATAGGGAAAACTTGGACCCAAATCACAACCAAAGCAGAAACAGACTGTTCTGGTATTCTTTCCTCTATGACACCTAAAAGATGTTCAAACCTGAAGCGTAACTACGTACACATCTTCTGTAGCACTTGGGGTATAAAATGACAACTTTATCTCAAGGCTATTTCTCTTGGCTTTTTTTCTGTACCAGCAGTAATAAATTCAAAGGTTCCTGTCCACTGGAGGTGACCTGAAGAGATAATGTATTTCTTGACATGAATTTCACAGATGACATGATCCGCTTGCTCGTTGGAGCTATCATCTACTCTAAAATTCACACAGCAGCTCTCATAGAGATAGCTGAACTTAATACTAATGGCAAATTCTGTGCGGAAAAACACATACATGTAACTAGGTGAACTGAGATATGAGCAGTGATAATCCACCATGGTGAAGGTGGCAAAGGAGGAGTCAGAAACTGCCTCCACCAGTATACCTGCTGACCATATATTATTGTAGGTAACTGTTTCTGGAAGAAAGTTACATGTTAAATGAAGTCAAATGGCTGGCATATCCAGCTTCAAGTGACCATGGCAAAGCATGAAAGGTTTTTTAAATGTTTGGCCAGATTTTTCTCCATATAAGAAAAAACTAGTAAAAAGATAGGACCTCCCTGTTTCCAATTGAAAAATGTCTTCAAAGGAACCTTAGGAATGTCCTTAACTTCTTACAGAGACTAGGTTTACACTAAGGGCAAACTGCCAGTTCCCACAAACTTATCCTGCCCCTGGTTCTCTGAGAGACTTGGCCAAACCAGGAATACCATTGTTCAGCAGATGATAACGCTGGCAAAGTTTAATCAACATCAGCAATGTAAGAGATTATATGCATTCATTCAAGCGTCTAGTCAAAGTGTAATACTTTGTAGACATTATTTAAAGTAAACTAAATTCTTTCAACCTTGAAGAGAAGCATCTAGATATCTTTGATGGAATCCACCCACTTAAAAGAAAAAATAAAGTCTTACCTTCATAGAAAGTAAGGAGGAAATAAGCAATAGGAGACTGGTTTTTTTTTTTCCCCCCGCAGCTCCTTGACTGGAAAATTCTCTTTGTCCACAGGCTACATATTGAAAAGACTGATTTTTTTTTTTTCTTCCTGTTTTTTTTACTTGACTTCTTCAACTGGATCATCTGCTGCTGACTAATGGATAAAACTATTAGATTCCCTGTAGTGAAACAGAAGTGGAGGGAGAAGAGTAGGGCAGGATAAGAGGAGAGGAAAGGAAAGAAAAGCTAATACCAAGCAACCAGCAAAGGTGTTACCAATCTAGCCAAAGGGAGCAAATTCAGAAGATCAGGTGAAAAGAAAATGGACTCAGCTGAAACAGAGAACTACTTTCATGTCACTCCTGTACTCTCACTGTTTGCCACCTACTATCAGTGAGGCAAAAATCCATAAAAGGGACTCACACAGTTAAATTTCAGCTCATAGGTAAGACCTCACCCTGCCTTCATACATCAGCCTCTTTCTTCTTGAGCAATGTAACCCTTTGGATTGAACCTGAGAAATCACTTAAAAAGTAAAATTAAATAAATAAATAGATAAAAACCCAGCAGAAAGCAGCACTTGTCAGAAGCATGCATTTTACTCAAACAAAAATAGCCTCCTACTTAGTGTAAAGTGACCCAACTGTTCCAAAAAGTCGCCTTGTGGAAGAGTTAACTTCAACATGCTCAAAGCTGATCAAAAATGAACCTTAGTTTTCATACTGTTATGTGTGGGGCAGCTTTGACTAGTCTTTAACTTTATTTCCAGGGCATTTGAAGACTCTGAACATGCAGTGCAAACCTACAGGCTTTTCCTAAAGAACACCAGACAATATTTATATATTAGATCTCATGATCTTACAATATTACTTGCAATTCCATTCTGTGTACATGATATACAATGAATACAACTGTTTTAACTTGTGCTAGGCAAGATTTGAAACAGGCATCTGGTTTGTATTTTTAATATAATATAGAAATATTGAGATCAGTACACATGAATTGTCCAGCTGCATGAGACAGCATCAGACTCTTGTCCTGAGGATTAGAATTATTCAGGCTGGAATGGAGATGACCTCATTCAAGCCCTTGCTCCAAGAAAGGCCAGTCTTGAGGTTAGATCAGATTGCTTAGGGCATTGTCCATCTGAGTCCCAAATATCTCATGAGGTGGACATGCCAGTACCTCTTGGCAGCCTTTTCCAGTGCTTAGTCACACTTTGTGTGATTCACCTTTTCCTCCCCTCCAACCAGTATCATGGCTGTTGGCTGCTTTCTTCTTTCATTAACACCTTTCAGAGGAACCTGCTTTTGGGAGAAGTAATGTTCAAAAAGAGACAACAGAATTGATATATTTTCCCTGTTTGTGTCACAATGTCACATCTCAGGGTTTTATCCACCTGGAATCACCCATCAAGCAGAGGTCTTCCCTGGGCTGCATACAGCGGCACCCAGGTCTTGCAACCATGTTGGTGTTCACCATCTAAATTTGAAAAAGTATTTGAAGAGTTTCATCTTTTCCCTCCAGTCCTCTTTCCTTTGAAGTGCCATAATGGTGTCCTCCATTTACTTGTCTTTTATTAGGGTCTTCTTTAGTTGAATCACCTCGTAATATTCTCAGGTTTTAACTGAAACAAATGATGTCCTCAGACTTTGCTAATTCACTGTTCATATCCTCTTTCCAAATTTCCAAGTATTTAATATGTTATGCAGATGAACTGTTGAAGCTTAATATTTTTAAACATTTTGACGTTTCTAATCTTTTGCTATCCTGAAAATTGATTTCTCAGGCCTACTCTGCTTTCTGTATCATGGCCAGATTTGTAGACATAAGAAGATTCTGCATTTTTATAGCTGCTAAGAAAGGACTTCCTCTAAGGTTTTTGATGTTGTCCTTTACCTGTCCGTTTTTTTGAATTTTAAACCTATTTGCCAGCTACAGGCACAAGGTTTACTGGCTACTGGATCACTCAGAAAGCTTGTTTTTTCAGTCTGAAAAAAAAAACAACCCGAACAAAACAGACACTCAGCTTTTTGCATACCTTTAACCCTCTAGCACAAAATTAGGTTTCAGTGAGAAATTAAGTTTTTTTTAATAAGTAATATATATTATGTTATACATATTTATATAGATAGAATATATAATCTTATATCATATATAAAGCACAATAATATTCAATAATATTTGTTATTATGTCACTATGCAATTTAATATAATATAATCTATTAATAATTATATTAACATATGCATATGTTTTATGCTATGAGTTATATAAATATATAACATATATACATANTATATCTATTTAATAAACATTTATATAAAGTATGCATTAATATTTATAATGTGTTATATACTATAAGTTCATTTGCAGCTCTTCAATGTCAGGCTTATATCTTATCCAAGCTCTTGAAAACAGACCAGCTGGGCTTATTGGAACAGGCTGGTCTTTTATGTAGCATTTTGGTTTGGTACCTATTATTTTGTTCACTAGTTTGTTCTGGTACTTCCCGTCCTCCTAACACTTCATCATTACTCCCAGGCCCAGAATTGGCTTGTCTTCAATATTGTCTGCAGAGACAGTTGCCATTAAGAAATCATGTAGCTTGCTAGCAATGCCCTTAATTGCTCCCTTTAAGCACTCAAGAGATAAGCTCTTGCGTGGACAGGTCCCCCAGAGGAGCTGGAACCATTAAGTGCATCACCGCTTCTATGTGTTGCTTACTCTTGGAAAGCCACTGTTCTACCACTCTGCATACACACAGTGCCCCTCGTGCATCTTTTCCTTTTAACATTGGACATCTGATCTTCAAAATGCTTCTAATCCACAGCTATCTGCATTTTCTTCATTTCCTTGTTATTCCAAATGTTACAGGACTTCTTTTTTTTTTTTTTTTTTCCCAGCAATATTCCCCAGATTCACAAGTTTCTCCTAGTGCTTATCCTTTGCCAGTGCTTATCCCACTTCCCATCCAGTTCATCACTTCTCCCTGAAGCTTTCTCTCCCTCGCAGCCTCTCAGGGGACTCACAGCTCATTTTGCTTTCTGTCTAGGAAGCAAAGAGTGGTTTGTGAATGGAGACATCCACATGAGAAGAAGCAGGGACAGATTTAAGAGCGTCAGGCCAAACAAGCTTTTCTCCTAAGCCAGGAAAGCACTGCAGGAGTGCCTGTCAGAGGAAAGGGCTTTTATTCAGTGTTCGCAATGGTTCTGCTCACCCTTCTCTGAGAGGGCATCACTCATGCACACTGCTCCGCTCCGCAGTGTTTCTTCAGCATCCTGGGATCCTGCAGACCCATCCTATGCTCTTCAGGGGTTCAGGGAGGCAGTGACTTTGAGCAGTTTGTTGAATAAGGTCACACCCCTCTCCAAAGAACATTTATATAATGAGAGCATGTGGAGCTGTATCATGGGCTGAATATGCTTCGGCTTCTTTTGACAGGTTGTTTCTGGGTCGCCTCTTACATGTGCCATATGTGAGAGCAATTTATTGCTGTTAGCATACATCTTCCACACGTAAGGGGGTGAGTAGCTCTAGAGCTAGAGCCAATGTGACCTTCGGGCTCAGTCAGGGAGACAAATGCAGTAATTATGATGCATTTGTTCAACTCCTGTCTCCAGACCTCACTTGGAAACAACAGTTGCTATCTTTGCTCAGTGCTACCGACCATAAATTCAAGTGTTGTCCTTACCAGCTGTTTGAGACTTTTAACTTCTTTTTATGATCAGCATCTGTTGTTCATTTTTGCACAGTAAGGCCTCTCCATTGGCAGTTTCAGCAGTTACCCTGACAAAAGGTACCATTTGTATAAATCTCTCTACATTCTCTCTGTAAATCAGCGGTAATTCGTTGGTAACCATTTATTCCCTACCAAGTCCTCTTTGTTCTCAAATGCTCTGTCTGGATATTTTCTGTGTTAAACACGTACACCATATTTCAGGAAAATACAGTATTTCAGGCCAGCTCACTTGCGTTTAGCTACATTTTGCTGAATGCCTTCCCCGCAGACATGGGTAAGCTCTGGAGCAGTTGCCCAGAGAGGTGGTGGACCATCTGCTCTGGGACATTCCCAAGACCCACCTGGAGCCTAAGCAACTAGCTCCAGCCTTGAAGCTGGCCCTTTGGGATGCAGGAGACTGCACTGCACATTTTTACCCGCACATGACCACTCCCAAAGTCCCTTCCAACCCAACTTGTTCTACTGTTTCCATGATCCTGTGTTCTTTGTTTAGTGGACAGAGTCAATTTAAAACAAAGCCTTATCCACCTCAGAGCATAGCCTGGAAATTAAGCTAGAGATGGAAAATTACATCAGCTTTTGTAGACAACTGGCATGCCACAAAGAATATAACAGGGAAAATACCCTGTTTCATGACATTTACTTTTTCAGACTGAATTTGATTTAATGTGCTTTTCTATGAATTTTAGGAAAGAATTGGGCTGCGTTTGGCTCTCCTTTCAATGCAGTTCACAGGGGTCAACAGCATTACCCTGTTATCACAGTGCTGTACTAAGACAAACTGGAGTACAAAATGTTAATGTTCTGCCCTGTGCTCAGATTCTTCAGAAAAATATATTTTTCACCATTAGTGTTACATTATCCCTCCTATGTCTCCTCAGAGAGAACAGCACAATCTTTGTAATAGCATGATCAGAGTTTTCATATTATTTTAACCTTGCTAACCCTTTTGTTTGGCATCAGTTCTTAATAAAGCATGTCACTTACACAACCTGTTGCAGTTTGTCAAAGGAAACATTAAAGTGTTAGTTCTTATTTGAGGGGTTTGAGTGAGGCATTACATAAGTTTTCCCGAACACTGGATGTGAATTCAAATCCTATTTGGCTGTGAAAAGCAGAAGAAACAGATTCTCCATAGGAAGCAAATAAATTGTCGGTTGTGATGACTGCTTTTGTTATTTGACACACTTTTTCCAGGATTTTCTTTAGCTCTACGTTTCTTTACCAGTGCAAAGCATACCCGTGTTTCTTGAAAAGGTTTTGTTAAAAAAAAAAAACACAACCCAAATTTTTTTTTAAAAAGAAAACCCAGATTACCTGAATTACTTTTGCTATTAGCCAAACACTAAAGTCCCACCCACAAGGAAGTAACTTTCAGTTGCCTTAATGTCATCTCTGACTGTCTTTGAGATGTTCTTGAGCAGCGGAAACATCCCCACAGGACTGACTGGCATCATATGGGACCTCCTAGAGGCCCAACAGCACATGCATGAATTACCTTCTCCACTGACCATTTTTGAGATGGTCTCACAAGCTCTCTGGAACAAAGCAAATTGCTCAGATCTGCTCTTTCTATCTTAAATTTATAGTCATGTACAACTCATCCTTTGCTTCTAAAGACAATATAACATTTACAGCAGAACATATGACTTAATAAAAACAGGAACAATTCAGATCTGTAGATGCCTCACATTACTCATGTACCACAGCCTCCTTCAACTAAGAATGCAGCATTTTGAAACACAGGACACAATTCACCAGCTTTGTTCCTTCCGTAGCATTACCGAAGTAATGCTACGGTGCATTGAGACAAAAAGCCAAGGTGGAGGCTTGTTACTACCACGGCAGCCTAACATTAACAATTTCGTCAGCAGTTTCAACTCTTTTACCTTCTGATTTATGACACAGATGAATTAACAATAATGTTATTCCTACTGCATTTTGGCAGATTCCACTGAATGAACTTGAATTACAGTAAATGAAAAGCACTAGCAATACTAAACTACTGTACATAGTCAGCAGAGTATCCAGTGACTGCGCTGTTAAACCATTGCACTCTGGTTTAACTTGAATTAAACATGGCACATACTTTCCTAATCTCTAAATCTATTACTCTGATGACTGAGTAGCCAGAGGGTGTCTGAAAGTGTATCAAGCAGAAGAGTCTCAGAGGGCTGCGACTGTACATCGCTGAAGGCATTCACCTGGGGAGCGATCCTACAATCACTAAAAGACCAGGGTTTGAATTGGCTCTGGATGTTAGCTGGTCCAACCCCCTGCTCAAAGCAGGAATAGTTTTCTGGCTAGGTTAGCCTGCTCAGGGCCAGGTTTTGAAGATCTCCAAGGATGGAGATCCATGACCTCTATGGACAGCCTGCCCCAGTGCTCAACTCCTCTTGCAAGAAATAATTTTTTCCTCAAGTCCAACTGGAGTATCCCTTGCTGCATTTTGTATTCTTCATTGTGAGTCCTGTCGTTTTGCCTTGAGAAGTGGCTTTGTCTTTTTGATAACCACCTGTTATTTACTGGAAGACAGCACATTTGTCTCACCTACTATATCTTATCCAGGCTGAACAGACCCATTTCTCCCAATCTCTCCTCACAGCATGAGGCTCCAGTCTCCTAAACACATTGGTGATCCTTCATTGGTGGACTTTTAAGCAGAAAAAGGACTCATCAAAAGAGTGGAAACTTTTTCTGTTTGCTAAAGTGAATGTAAAAGAATATATGCATATAAGGAAGAAATATGGGCAAAATAAGATTCAATTTAGCAAGAAAATTACAAGACAGCAAGAAACCATTCTCTGCAGTTTGTTCTTACCTTAATGAATGGCCCAAAGAAAACACAGATAAATATTTTCAAGGGAAAGAAAGCAGTAGATGATTTGAAGCTGGATTGTTTATTACTTCTTTTGAATCTGACCTCTCAAAATTGTAATTAATGTATCTAAAAATATGCACTAGCCCTTTAAAAAGATGAGGCTGTTCATGCACATAATATCAATGAAAAGTTCTTGGGGACCAGAGAAAGGACAAGATACAGAATAATGAAATAAGTTAGACCTAATAAAATAAATTAGGTATCTTCAAATTAGACAAGCCTGATAAACATCATCTAAGGATACCTAGAGAAGTGGCTCTCACTGTCTCGGAAGCCTCAGCAGTCATCTGAAAAACTGAGTTATGGGAGATTAGAGAAGAGCAGATGTCTTTGAAAGACTGAAAGAGAGGAGCTAGGAAATAATGGAACAATCAGCTTAACTTTTAGGCTGTCAATCTCGCACCTTTCATGACCTCTAAATTACTTTTACCGTAACAATAAAAATTATAAATTCAGATAATCTAAACTGATTTTGGAACAATAGATTTAAACTTTGCCCTCCCTCACCCATGAAAATGTATTACTAAGGTGTAAAAGAACACATATTTCTAAGGTGTAGACCGCTTCAGACCAACCGAGTGCACTTATCCCCATACACTTTAAAAGCTAGGAAATTATAGGATATAGAAACATATATAAAAAAATTGTCTTGTTATAACCACCATAAGGTGTGTGCCTATGCAAATGACTGGTTTGAAAACAGAGAACACACTGACTGAGACTGCAAAACTCGAGGTGGTATTAAAATGTCCATAGAAGCAATTAAATTTGCACAAGAGAAGTAGCAATGTTCAACCATTTTGGAAAGGTGGGGGCTGCTTTCTCTTTGTCCCTGTCCATTCAGGAAGAAGGTGTCAACTCATCAATTCTGTGGATTCATGCTTAAGACCCTATAGGCACTAAGAAATTACATTAGAGAAGACAGAGGGAGGGTTCTTCAGAAAATATGGATATCCAATTATGGGCCACTAACACCCAGCCCCACCTATTATCCATGGGAGAAGGTGAAAGCTCAAAGAAGTCAGATCTCCTTTTTCTCCACACTTTAGAGAGGTTTTTTGTCTGTGTGACAGACAAAACAGGCAGCAGAGGCCTGTTAGCATTGCAAGGGTCTTACACGAAGTGGTGCACATACTCTGCCACCCTGGCAATCTGGAGACCTCTTAGCAACAGATCAAATGTAACAAAACAATTATCTTCCATCCATCCATCCATACATACATACATCCATCCTTCTATCGTAGCTACCCTTTCAGGGTTTGTTTCATTTTTTTTTTTCTCTAGGAGAGAGAAGTTCAACCCTCCTTGGGGTCAGGCACTCTTATCTAAAATCCTAACCTGCAATTTTAAGAGGATTTTAAGCTAAGGCATAGAGGCCCCCTCAGAAATCCAGATAGGACCTCAGATGAGGGGATGAGAAGCAGTTTGCATTGCTGTTTCACTAATATGCTCAGATTGTCCCCAAGAGCAGACCTGTTCTATATCCACCCAGTCAGCAAGACTCAGAGCACTGAAACACTCTGCCTGTAGGACATATGTGTGTAGGCAGTGGACAAAGCTGGGAGTTTCTGGCTGTTCCTTTTTTTTCACCATGATGTAGTCATGCCCTTTGGCTCCATTCTGTACTGCAGGCAAAGCTGAGAAACATTATTTTGTCATAGCCTCTATTTTTAGAACAATTTATTGGTCCACTGACTGGAGATCATGAGGTGTTCCCACAAGTTCCAGCCCCTTTCTGCATTAAGAGGTACAAATTTTGAATCAAAAACAAGGTACCTTTGCATTACAAATGATCCATACATTAAACATGACATTTTTTAAAATCATCGTTCAAAATAATTTACATTATTTATCGTGATGAGTCTGTCACCACATATAAAGCCCTTAAGCAATAAGTACTGGAAAATCTTTGCATTTCATTTTACTTTCTTTTCATATTCAAGAGAACTTTGCACAAAGCTAGTTATATCTTCTTGTTGTTCAGTAAATCAGCACAGTAGGCACAGCTGCACAGATTTTTTCTGTCATCAAGAGAAAAGCAATTTGAAAAATTAGAATATGAAAATGAAGTTACGGGCACGGAAATCCACCAAGAATATTGTAGAATAATTGCAGCCGCTTAAACCTTTTGAAATTTAAAACGGTCATGAAGTAGCCAGGGGTTTGAGGGTAGTGATTTTTTCCCCTCTACTTGTTTATGAGGCTGTATCTGCAATACTGCATCTAGCATAGGTCCCCATTAGAAGATTTGCCAACATACTGGAGAAGGCCCACCAAGATGGTTGGGAGGCTCCCTTGGCCAGGGAGACATTCAGACCTACAAAGGCAAGAAATCCTGGGAACACAACATTCAGGGTTATCACCTTGTTGCATAACAAATTAGTTAGTGAAGCCTGAGAAGGCATAAGATCTGTGAGTTTAGAGGGTGGTTCTCAAGAGCCTCCCAGATAGATTTCTAGGTTGAGGAGAACTGGAAAAGATTCAGGGGAGGCTCACAGGAGTCTTACTGTTGTGTTCATAAGAATAATTATTTTCCATCATTAAGCTGGTATTTTCCAGAAGAAAAAAAAGCATTCAGTGAGAGCATTTTGTGGACAGATTTTTTTACTTTAGAAATATTAGAAAGAAATTTCTATACGCTCTTTAGTGCTCAATCATCCTACTTATCAGCATTTTGATGTGAAAATCCTCTCCTGTGATCTTGTCATAATGAAACAGCTAGCTCCGAATCCCCTTCAGAGCTGCCAAGGATCTGCAGACTTACAGAAAACAATTCTTGAGTTGGATACAATTCAATCAGGAGCTATTGGTTTAGATCCAGCTACAAAGAATTGCAGAAGGACCTGACAAGACTGAGTAACTGGGTGACAAAACAGCAAACGAAACTCAATACAGATAAAAGTGATTTATGTGGGGAAAAACAATGCTAACATAACATATAAACTAACAGGTTCTCAATTGCTGCTCAGAACATAATAATGAGGTTATGACAGGCAATTCCACTCAAACATCAGCTTGGTATTTAGTAGTGTTAAAAAACACCAACCAGACTCCTGGAGAACAGAATAGAGAACATACTTGCACAAAAGCCGCATCCTAAGCATCACGTGCAGTTCTAGTTCCCCCACCTGGAAAAGGACCTAAAAAACAAGAAAAGTTCAGAAACATTTGATAAATACGATGAAAGCTTTGGAGAAGTCTCCATACAGGGAACAAACAAGTGAGCTAGGACTCTTCAGCTTGGAAAAAAGATGATTGATAAGGGATATGACAAGAAGACAATAAAATCACAAGTGTCCTGAAGCCACTAGTCAGTGATTGTTTGTGTGTTGTCTCTTCCAATGTAAGAAGTGAGGATCGTGGAACAAAACCATTAGGAGCCAAAATAACCACAAAGAAGTAATATTTCACACAAGTAGGATCTGAGGGCTCCCAGTCACAAGATGAGTGCTATAAGCTCACATGGCCTCAGGCAGCAGTTGACAAATTAGTGGAGGAGAAATACATAAAACACCATTAAACCCAAAGACAATATCTAAGGTCCAAGAAATCCCTGGATTCTGGGCTAGGATCATTGTATGTTTCCTCTGTACTTATAAAAATTTTAAGAATTTGCTTTGGCCACTGTTCATAGTGTTTTCCCCTTTAGGAACAGGGAAAAGTCTATTGCCAACATACCTGAATACCCTTGAACTATACACGAAGAAAACTGGGAAGGAGACAATTTCAAGGGAGAACAAATGGAAAATGGGAGTGAAAGATGCAAAGCAACAGAAATACAAAGATGTAAACAGGAGTGTACAGACAATTCCTGAACGACGGTTCAGTGACAGGGTGCCAAGAGTTACCCATCCTGACGGAGCCACATGTGGGTAACTCATGTAAAGAAAAAAGCAGGTTTATAGGTAAGTACCTATGTACAGGCAACAGCCTGCTTAACTAACTGAATAGGAATACCAAGTGCAGAAGTAAAAAAACTTCATTTAAATCCATAATGCAAGCTGTCTCACTGTAAGAAATAAAACAGCTTTTATTCAAAAAACAATACTCAGGTTTGTTTAAGAAATGTGGAGCAATAATTCAATAATTAAATAATTAAAGATAACCCTGCGTTTAATATGAGGATCAGTGGGAGGTGTGGAAAATCCACCTGTAGTGACAGAGGTGCAGACACCCCACAGGCCACACCGCACCTTGAGGGTAGGGGCAGCCCTTAACCTGTCCAAAACATGTCCTTGCCGGTGCCTGGCATGGTGCCCCACACCCCTCTACAACTTCCCCCAAGGCCAGCTGCAAAAGCTGAGTGGCAAAAACCCTGTGGTGCCACCAGCCCGCCAGCCGACTTTATGGGAAGTTCTGTCGAGAATAATAGAACTGCTGTTGCAGCCGCGGCGCTTTGCCGGGGGTTGTTTACAAGGTCTGTCCTGGAGAGGCGGCAGGGCAAGATGGTGTGCCCAGCTCAGCTCTGACAGCAACGTGGCACCAGCATGCCACCCCTTGTATTCCAGGCTGGAATTTTTCCCACTGGAAGAAAGACGCGCACAGACGGCCCTTTTCTGCAGCCTCAGATAGGGATTGTTACAGGAGCTAAATTGCTTTCTTTTACTCCTGAGACTAAATTTTAAGTTTACAGGTAGGAATGTTTGAAGAAGGGTCCATATACTTTGAAAAATCTCATTGACTTTTAAGAGGATTCAGAGATTTAAGAAAAAAATTAATCACCCGAGTGGCTCTAGATTATGGTATATTAATTTTGTGGCAAACTATGAGAATTCTAATGAAGTTTCAAAGCAATGACTAATGTTAGGTAAATACTGAAGAAAAATCTACAAAGGAGAATCCCATGTGGTATTTTCCACCCTTCTCTTTCTAGGCTTTTCAATCAACAGATTATTTTCTGAAGGCTCCAGCAGCAGAAGGCTCTGAAGGCTCCAGCCCTCCGAGGGCATCTCTAGGCAGAACATAAACAGACTACTTATTTAGATGCAGAATTTTTTTTTCCTCAGCATATAAACTTCCTGCCATCAGTGTAAACATCTACAGTCCTGTTTCTAAGTAACAACAACGTTAACTAGAGAAATCTCTAGTTTCTAGGGATTGCTTACAAGGACAGACTTTAATTCGTGAGCTTCAAACCTAGTCATTTTTAAGATTCACATTTTCAAACTTCATGCCTATCACCTCTGTTTTGTCTTCCTCTTAAATTACTTGCAGCAACCCGTGATTCAAAACCATAGAAGCAGAAGTTCAGCCACCAGACCATCCGAGCCGCAGTGGCAAATTGCTCAGGAGAACCAGACAAACAAAACGCAACTTTGTCCTATCGGGCTCCCAGACTGGGCAGCCAGGACAGCATCTTCAGCCACTACCTAAGGTTTTGGGCATCTTCCTTTCTGGCAATCAAGGCAAGAGTAACTGTGATAAAGCAACTGGTGCAAGCAAACTCACAGTATTAAAAAAGAAATAAATATCTGCAGTCTCTGAGGGTCTGGGATTTTTTTATTTTTTTTTGAGATAAGGAATAAAACTGCTGATCAGCACAAAAACTTTAGACTCCTAGTTTCTTGGCTGAAATCTCCCATTTGCACTTGACAGGAAAAAAAGAACTGAAAACAGCCAAGAGCAAAGAAAAATTTCATAGATAATGCAGGAAAATGGGACTACTCAAAAGATTTAAAATTATGTAGATGAGACGTGAGCTTATTCTATTACAAGTCTAAGTTATACCCAATTTCAGTCAGTTTATGATCCAAGAACCAGCTCTGAGATAAAAGCTTTCTACTCCCTTTTTAGTCTGGCAGTAGTAAGCTCAGTCAAAAAAAAAAAATAATCTGGACTGTTCATTTTCTATTCAGTTAGCTTTTCACTGATTTAATTGTCTGGATTGTCTGTATCAACAAGTATTCACATCAGCTTAACTTGTCATAAAATTGCATCCTTAGCAGAGCCGCTGACTGAAGTGAAGCTTAAACTGCTGCTCAGGGACATCTGCAGATACATTAACAGCAGGCATAATTCAAAACAAATTCTGGTTTCTTCAGATCAGTTTTAACACTTGACCTTCTGACAATTTATAGAGACCATATAGAGCATAAAAAGATGAGAAGGATTAAAATCAGTCATCCTCAGGGTTGAGCACCACAGACTGGGATGGTGATGAGGACTTAAAAATGACACTGGTCTTCCACCCGTTTGCCATTTCA
Organism: Nycticryphes semicollaris; assembly: GCA_013400055.1. Classification (NCBI taxonomy): domain Eukaryota; kingdom Metazoa; phylum Chordata; class Aves; order Charadriiformes; family Rostratulidae; genus Nycticryphes; species Nycticryphes semicollaris. Next base: position 515,887 of record VXBJ01001578.1, read on the forward strand.
AATGCCTAATACGTCAGAATAAATGCAAAGATATGAAAATCAATGCTGTCTCCTGCTTCAAGTTTCTGCAATTTCTTTCCTCATATGCTTTAAGAATTAAAAATTATACTTTCCATACACCTCCAATTCAAAAGACAATTCTGCTATTCTGCTCTTCAGCCTAAGGAGCTGCCAAAAAAGAACCTATCCAATTGCAGCTCCCAATTCAAAGAACAAATTCAAATCTTAGCAAAATACAAGGGCAAGAACTGACTTTTTTATTAACCTATTTTACAGACTCTCAAGAGGAAAATGAGTCCTGTCAATGGTTCTTCACTGCATAAGACTAATATCTTATCAGAGGACACAGCATTAATTTCACGTTTACATCTCTCCCTCATGAATACTCCCTTTGATGAAGTAGTTCAAGGGCAGGCATCAGAAAATCCGCAGTAGCAACATAGACTAAATGTGTCCAAACCCTAGTAGGACTCCATCAGTACAAACATACATGATAAAATTTAGTTTGACAAGAAACACAAATATTTGCATTACCATGGTCCTAGTGGAGGACAATACTTTGTACCACTGGTCATCCTTTTTTCAGCTCAACTTACAAAGAGTATTGCTGAAACAGCTACAAAAGATGGAATTTATATTATAAGTTTCTGAGGTAGCCAATGAATTGTTTTTCTTTTTAATTCAGATTAAGTAAATTACTCTTTTGGACCTATATACCCTCTTTTAAATATCTACTATATAACAATATATATACCACCAGACTTTTTTTTTTTTTTTTAACAATTATTTCAGCTATAAGCAAGTATCTTGTAAAAATTAGAGAGGACTCCCATTTGAAGAAATGAAAGAGAAGCAGATGATGCAGTAGATTTGAGGGACAGTCACAGATTCTTAAACAGGAACATTTCAAGATAAACGTTTGAGGCACATTCAGCGTACCTGAAGATCTAGTTAAGGACATTTATTAGCTGTGCCTGTCAAGAAATTCACCTCTCCGGAGAAGGATCTCAGACATCAGTCTCTGGCAAAATGTGTTCTTCCTTTTTTTTTTCCAGGATGCATGGTTTTCTTTGGAATAAATATTAATCAGGTTGCTAGTTAGATATCCTACATGTGCAGTTGTATGCATACTCATACTAATGCCCTTATCCATTGAAGAACCTGCATAAGTAGTAATCAGATTGGGTGGGAAGTGTGGGAAGCAATCTTAAGAAAAAAAAATACTTTCTATAACTTGTGTGCTTTGAATGAAACCCCAGTTTTTTCTTCTGAAGGAATTCTTGACCAGTTAAACACGCAGTTCATTTGTACATATCATTAATCCACTTCAAATACGAGCTTTAAGTTTTACTGGTGCATGGTCCATTGCCAGCAACAGACACACAAACTCACCAGTAATATGGTATAAAGCAGACACATGTTAAGAGAAATCTCTTTATAGCTTTCATTTAAAAAATAAAACAGACAAAACTTTAAAACAGGAGCATCCCATTCCAACCAAAATTTAAAAATATACGTCCATGCTATAAAGGAAAGTCTGGATGTGAGTCTCACGGAAGCTGCCAAGTAATAAGAGAAAGAAACTTAATCTTTCACATTACTTGTAACCGTGTCTTTGCTTTCCTGGCTTACATGACTGTTGGCATTTTTACTAGATTGATCTAAATCCTCAATTTTATTTTCTACTTCCATAGCACTGCCTTCCACGGGACTGCAGGAAGATTCTTTGCCTATTTCAGCTTCCACTTTTGTGCCTAAATCATGTTCTTTGTCTTCCACATCCATTCCTTCCTCTGTTTGTGCCAGCCTATGTTGAACTTCTTCCTCGGTTTTACTTTCTGATTCCTCCTCTTTCCTCTTTGCTTTAAACACTTCAACTCCCATCATCCTCAGGTAATGAAGTCTCTCATTCTTGGGCACAAAGGCACGGAGTGAGGCCTTTCCTTGCCAACCACACAGCACGATAGGACACTGAAGATCATCAGGTTTTCTACAAACAAGAAGTTACATTCAGTCAACTATGAGAAAGCGAATCTGTAAAACTTAATATTATAACCATACCCTGGTAAATAACAGCACAATCTTTAACAATAAATGCATTTTATAACTATTTGTAGAAGATGCACGTACATCGGTCTTAGCTTTGATATGGAAATAGGTACCTGCTTGTCTACAAGCAAGCAAAAAAAAAAAAGAAAAAGTTGAGATTTAAAATGTTTTCAAGAACTTGTGATATTACCTAATCAACAAAAATGAACAATGAAAAAGTTAATTTTTTTTATTTCAAATGCTGGACTACACAGGGAAACAAAGCAGATGTAGTGGTACTGTGGACCCCTGGCAGAACTACTACCTTTCCTTTATAAGGCTAAATCCTACAATTGCTTTAAGAATACACAGGCAAGACAGGTTCTTTCCCCATTATATCTTTTGTATGTTGCCTGGTTTTACCATTGACCTCACTGCATCTCTATGCCTCCACTTCTGTTTTTGCCGAGTGAAAATAAATTCTCATCCAAGTTTTAAAACAGAGTAAATGGAAAGCAACACATCTACTTACTCAGGGTCTGGGTCGTACTTCAGAACTATACTTCCCATCGCTGCAGGGAAGGGTGATGGGGGGAACAAAAAAAAGAAAAAACAATCAAAACCACACAACAAAACAAATGCGTTAATTGTTACAGTGTTCGAATTATTGTAATTTTAAAAAGTTCAAGGAAACAAGATTTTCGACAGCCATACAAAATGAACTGGTTAGCCGTTATCTACATCAGTAAACTACAGACAATACCAGATTTTATTCCCTTTTTTTTTTTCCTTGCAGGCTGAACTATTTATATAGTTACAAAACCAACTGCCAACCCTGCCCCCTCCCAAACCCCAAACAAACAAATTCAAATACAAAACTGCACAATGGATTAATTTACCCAGTGAATCTACCAGGAAATTTTACTTAAGTAAGATGATCATCAGAATATGCCAGTCCAAACTTTAGAAAAATTTTTCTTCCCATTTTGTCTCATCAAACATTGAAGTACAAGAAAATAAAACAATATAAACAAAAGGCTGTAAACCAGTCCTAATTTCTTCAAACATCCTGCACAGCAGGAATAAAAATTTCACATGAGTAGACATTGCTCTCTGTATGTAAGAAAATAAAATCTGAATAACTCTATTTGATACATAAAATCACAGCCAACAATTGCAGATGACAGTTAGAGCTGGAGCACTAACAGACATAAAGATCAGTAGTACGTATGAAATCCTTTTTCATCAGGCATTTTAAATGTTTCACAACATTGCTTCACAGAAGTCACAGGTTTGGCTACTCGTCTGTTCTCTGGAGTTTATTAACATTAAAGGCTGTGATCATAAGAGACTACAGTTTCTAGTAGCACACTGGTTTTCAGCAATGCTTATTTACCTAATTAACAAGTATATTTAAGATAAATTTAGTCAAGATTTTTAGCAAACAGTTTATGTGACAGTATTTTTATCATCTGCTGTGTACTGTACAATAATCATTTTGTCATAGCACAAATTAGAAGGCTTACCCATGTCTTTGACCTTCTTCTGTGTTTCACTGCTGAATTTACTTAAGAATGGATTTTCCTGGGTTAGCAGAATTTTAACATCTTCTATGCACACGTTTATAATTCTTGCATGAATGAATGGGTACAGAGTATAAATTCCCTGTTTAAGAAATAAATATAATTATTTCAAAACGCAATCTCTATTTCCTGAAGGGAAAATGTTAAAAACAATATGTCCTTTAGCTAATATCAGAAAACAATTTTCACATTTAAAAAAAATACCAGAAATTAAAATTGTCATTGATCTGACATAGTTGATGCCAGCTGTGCTATAGGCTCTAGAGGAAACCAAAGTTATCTCCTTCAGAAAATACAATGCTATGTAATTACCTCTTGTGCTAATCTGAATGCACATCCAAACTGTTCGCCATCACTGTTGCGCGACCAGACTTTTATCCCTGTGTTAATAACCTGCAAATGGCAAAGCCAATAAGCATCGTTTAGCATAAACTTAAATTACCACTCTGAATTTTGTTTCTGCTCAACTGTTTGACTAAAAGGCATAAGAAAGGATAATTCTGCCATAAAGTTTGTTCATTTGCTCTGGACAATTAATTAAATTCATGTGAAAATTCATTCAAGGGATAAACAAATTCTCACGATCAAAATATAGTTCTCCTTCTATATCAACACCTTTTCCTCCTTTCCCTGTTGAAAAACGAACATTGTGAGGAAGAATTGGTCTTAAAATGAGGGCAATGAACTATTAAGATCTAATTTTAATTTTAGTTTCAGTAAGAATTTTCTGGGTGATTCTGGGAAAGTCAGTCAAGGACAGGATTTTAAAAATGCACAAGTGTTTAATATTAGGACACTATATGCTTTGTGGTACTCAAAGTTTCACTGCCTAATAAAAGGCACCAGTTTCTTAAAATTTTGTCAATTATGTACCCATTTTCTCCATATGGGATAAAAGGATAATTGTTTATCAATCTCAAAGATCTGTTGCAAAGAAGTAATGAATATCTTTGGAATTTTTCACCATTTGACTAGATGAGGCCCCCAAACCATATTTAGTCTAGCTTTGAATTTAGCCCTGCTTGGGATAGGAAGGAAGCTGGACTAGATGACCTTACTCTAACTTATCTCATTCAAAAACTTTGAAGACAAATCTTTAGCATTTGCAAGGCATTTTCCACGGGGAGTCTTATAAAATAAATTACCACTTTTCCCTCTAATTCACAAAAAATACTTCTTATCCCATTATCATTCAGTTTATCAACTTTTCAAAATATTCAGATGTTGAAGCTACTTTGAAACAATGTCCCCATGTAACACAGCCAGCTAATAATTCAGCTGAAGTTATCTGTTATTTTTGGTAGGCTTTCAAAGCTCTTAATAATTTTATAATGAAGGGGCTCATAAATACAACAATGTCAATGCAAACTTGTGAAGGCACGTGAAGACCAGATAACAGTGCTAGTAACACACAGAGCTGTTATACATACCCTTCCTCTACTTTTAAGTTCTCTTCCATCTGCCAAAAAATACACTAATTTTAATCTTGGTGACTTATTTACCTCTCAGAGACAACTCTTTATTTCTTTAACAGAGGAGGGTTAGAGAGGAAAACGTTATTTAGACTTAAAAAAAATAGGCCTATCAGGTTACAATTCTTCTACATAAACAAGAAGCTTGGCAATAAAGCTCAAGAAGACATTCACTGATGCTTATGATCTCTGTTGTGAAAACTGAACACGTACCTTCATCTTCTCACTGTTGTTCAGAAGCACATTCCGTAGCTCCTTTGAAACCATGTACAGCTGTCGCTTCTTCCCTTCTTGAGTTCGAGTTAGTAAATTCATCTTGGGAAATGATGTGTCCAATGCATAAAACTTCCTGTGGCCATAATACTTGTTTTGATTAACCAAACAATGAAATTACGTGCTCAAAATACATAGGTTAGCCCATTTTCTCAAGCTGTCTCTGCAAACACTTAACACTGGCTCCAGAACACAAAGATTAAACTTTCTAAGATGCAACTGTATCTGAAAAGACAAGCTGTCATAGACACTAAGATATAACCAAAAATGTTCAGGGCAAACTATAGTGGTCTATTTTCATTTAAGAACAGTTCAAGCATTGAGGAGAGGGGGATCTGGTGCAAAGTTACAGGAAAAATTTTATGTAAGACCAACTAGACTCATCTTTTTTGATGAACTGAACTACTTATATTCCTGAACTACTAGAAATCTTACTGCCAAAACAAAAACATTTTTTCCTTACTGTATAGGAAGGAACAACGGATCATCTTCAGGGAGAAACACAAAAGGGTCTTCTTTAAAACCAAACAACTTCATTTTTTTAGATGGTGGTGGTCTAAAAAAGAAAATACCATTGCATTGTCAATTTTAGTAAAAGTATGTGGTTTAAAGCCAGTATATTCAGTTCCCCTAGTCAACACTTGTCTTACAGTAACGACAGTAAGCCAGACAGAATACTGACATTTGCCTGCGCTTCACTAAGACAACACTATTCACAACTTAACTTCTTAAAATGAGGAAGTGAAAGCAGTGCTTGAAAACAGAAACCACAAAAACAAGTAAAAAGAGATTTTTGAGAAAGTAATTGTGGAGACAGTAAAGATCTTCCAAAGGTTAACTTCTAAAAGTAGGTTTTTTTCTTAACAGCAAAGAAAGGACTAACAGATTTTGTGTATGTTAATAAGTTATTTTACTAACTTACTGATATACAAGACAGAAAATGTGCTAATGTAGGACAACTGAGCAAATTCATTAATTCTTCTTGATCGACTTCTAAACGAGTCCAGTAACAAAAGAACTATAGAATGCCGAAGCAATTACAAAGCTGTCATGGGACAAATACTTAGAAATGGTCTCTTACCCACAGACTCCTTCCTTTTTGCTTTGTTCAGTGTCTGAATTCTGTGATTCTTGCATTTTCTTTGACTCTTCGTTTTCAGCAAGTGCTGGTTCTTCAGTAATACATTCAGAACCGTTACCTGAATTAGCTGCTGTCACTTCAGTATCTCCTGTTCTTTGTGGCAATTTCTGATGAACCTATTTCAAATTACAGTATTTTCAACAAAGCAAAAGCAGTATCTAACTTGAAACAAAACATACCTATGTTGTCTCTGCATGTGCTTAATTCTTATCAATTTGTATGTGCTGAATCCAATCAATTTAGGGACCTAATCCGATTACTAAATCAAGATACCATTGTAAATTGCATTTACCTCTAGTACTGATCTGGACCATTTCTTACTAACTGTCCAAGAAAGCTATTTTTATACTATTTACAAATTTATGTTCAAGCACTCAAAGAGAAGACTATTTTAAGTCAGAATGTGCTGCTTTCCTTCTGGCACTCAAAGTGACACATACATCCTGCTGCTGCACACTTTCTGTAAGAGTGCCACAACATTCAACTTAGAATAGTATCAACTATTTGGATGACGCTTGCTTCTGAATAAATGCTTTTTCCTTTCTGCCACATACAATTTACTCATAAGGTGTTCTGTTGAAGCAAATCAAATAAACAGAAACAGCTAAAAGGGATTCACATAAGAAGTTTCTCTCAAAGACATGAACAGTCTAAGAGATCAAATAAATCACGTCAAGCTAAAATCCGGTTGACAGGATTTTAAAGACAATTGACAACAAATGGATTAAAGTCAGATGGCTGAAGCTGCTGTTGCTCCTAACAGTTTTACATCTATTCCCTCTGCTGCTGATCTGCTAGACTAATCTGCTAAGTGAATCACTCCTGAGCAACCAGCCACCGAGTAAAATAAACTGGAATTAGCTTACAACACAGCAGAAAAAGCCTTTGGCAGAGGGACACAGATGAAGGAAGCGACAGCTTTAGTGACCCAATCTAATCTGCTTCTGTAATTTTTTCAAAGCCTTAATTTTAGCTTCAAATTCTATCTTGCTATTTTACTATGATTTCAAAATTCCTTCCCTCTTTTTCCCCCACGTATTTTAAAAGGAGATTAATTTAAAAAAAAAATTCAGTTCTTAAGGGATTTAGGATTTTAATTGATACATCAAACTGTCTGAACTAACCGAAGGGCAGACACAAACCAGTTATAGTATGTTTACTATTACATAAGAAACATTATTAACATTATTCTTTTAGAAGAAGTTACCTTAGGCTGACGTTTATTCCATGGCATGGGAGACTTTTTTATTAACACAGCCACAAAGAAACCTCCTGTGTTTTGGTGATGTGGCAATATCCTAAGACTAGGGCAAAAAACATAAATAATGTTGCCATGTATTTCTCCTCAGTATTCAGACTCTCACATAGTACCAGAAGTGTCACATTTATATTTACTTTCAGGGTAGACTAAGTATTTGTAGTAGGACTGTGCAGATTTAATTTATCAGGCTAGAAACAGGATCTAAAATAGAGCATTCTGGCAAAATAACTTGCATCAGTGCAACACATTCGTTCCACTATTCACATCTAAGCTTTAATGACTCATTTGTAAACACTATTTTTGGAATAACTATGAAAAGTCTTTCACAGAAAATAAGTCACACTGTTAAAATGTTAGTTTTACATACTTTTCCACTACTTTTGGCTACATATCTCTATTGGATGCAAAAAATACGACCCATTTGTGCGACTACTTATTCCTTGTAAGAAACTTGCAATAATTAGTTTCAGTACACTGGAATTTAATTATTGTTTACTGTCATTACTCATTAAGCAATCAAAATATATTCAGAGCTGTACAAGTAAAGGTCTACAGGTCAGGTCGATACTGCAAGACATTCCTGATCTGACCAAATTACAATTTGCTCACCACCATTCAAGGTAACCATCAAAAAAACCTCACAAAATCTACTCTGAGGAAACTTACCAACGCTCTAGATTCAATGCCTTTAACTTCTCTTCATCTTTTATTGGAAACATGGTGGGACGTATTTGTGTTTGTCTATTCGAAGGCACATCTTTCCACTCTTCAAACCACTGTCCATCTTTCAGCATTACCTTCAAATGAGTAAATATAAATAGTGAAGAATATGGGTCACCATTTCAGAAGTTTTAATTAAAATACTTGCAAACCAAGGTTCAGGTGCCAAGAAGAGTTTTTTTCTGGTATAGTGAATTAAGTTCTTAAAAGTGTATTGTTCCTATGTGCATTTTATGTGTGCATTTAAGAGCAGGAGATTATTGCCAGCTGTACCTCTTTGCTGTAGTTTTTATGCTTCAAAAAGTGTGCAGTCAAGACCAGTGGAAAATCAACTGCAGTGATCTCTGTTAACCTTTCAGAACACATAAACCACCAAAATCCAAAGGAAGGACAGTGGTAGAAATACAAGATTACAAGCAAGCCATCGGATTTAAGATACGTGATTACTTTTTCTCTGTCTTTGAGACATTCTGCTACAGGCAGCTTCCCAGCAGTATACAAAGGAAAAGGGCTACTGCAGCCCAGAAGAGATTAGAAATGAGGAATCCCAATTTCATTATGTAAGAAAGATGCAAGAGTAAGACACAACCAGTTGGTAAGCACACAGCCCCACACAGGTCATAGAGACATTTTCAAGGAAAGTTACCAAAGAACCACATCCCGATGAATTCTTTAATATCTGTATCTTTATCTAGGACTCAGAACACGTCTGTAAATCCTCTCTAAAGTACCGTGTGGGCATAACATCACCTCATTCCATCTAAGGGTCAAAGCTTTTGAAGGACTCTTAAGATAGAAGCAGCAGGGTAGAGTCACAACTCTTGCAGCAAAGTATTTTGAATGGGCTTTAAGTAATATTACCAAACTGGAAAGTAAAATAGGAAAAATTTGACTTCAGAATTCTGACACCTGGTACTGTACTGAACTCCAGGGCTGTAAGAAAGGTCAAATCCAGCAATGTGTGGGACTAATGTACAAAATTAACGACTGAAGGCCTGTTTTTGCTGTTAAGGCAATGAAATAGAGAAGTCACAGCAGTGGTGACTTCAGGACAGAGAAGTACCATGAACTGTTTTCATACACATCATTGTGAATGACTTGGAAGTTTAATTAAGTGTTCTACTGGAAACTGAAATGTAATATTTATCTAGATTAGAATTTCACTATGAATGTTAGAACACAGATTTCAGTCTCATGAAGTCTTTTATTTCTCAGCCACTGATCAGATCACACCTACAGTATTGTGCCTTTGCACGTTCCTGGAACACTCACACCACTGTAGGTTTTATAGCTTATTTCCAGAAAGGTTTAATGGCTTTTACTTCCAAATGATTCAAGTGGACCAGCTCAAGAACTGTAATATCTAATGCTCACAGACTGCAAACATGAGGCAGAGGGATAACTTAAAAAGTGGCTGAAATTATGTTGCCACCTACAGGCCACACGCATACAACAGAAAAGTATAGGAAACAGGGCAAAGAAAGCTGGAGGAAAACAGGAGAACAGATGAGAAAAGAATTTACCATAAGAAAGACTTTTCAGCCCCCTCCCCTCCAATGCTATCTTGTCTAAAACTCTAAAATCACTACCAATACTTCAGCTTCATCTGTTTTGAAATGTTACACTTAAAAATTTCCCTAATTTAACACTCCACCACAGACCAAGAACTTCACAGAAATATCAGGTACCTTCCATTTTGTAATTCCCGGCATTCTCTTCAAACCTGGTAACTCAGAAGAGACATCTGCAAGTTCTAAGGCACCTGAAATCCCAAGAATATAAAAACATTCTTGAAAACAGAATTTGAGAGTTGTGTTCTTAACTAATGTTCATAAAAATAGTTTTTCTTCAAATTTTAAGACCATTGCTTTTTAAGCATTTCAAGGAACATGAAGTTCTACAATTAATACCAGGTAAATTAACAAGAAAGATGGTAAGAATGGCTAACTACAGAAAATTGCAACCTCTAAGTTAACCAAAATGTAGGAGAGAGGTACTTCTTGTAGCAGCTGCAGAAAGTAATACTCTACAACCTGTGTCATTAAACATCAGTGTTCCAGGCAATACAGTCACAGAAGTTTTTATCCTCACTTACTTCATATTTGGATTTACTACACTGATTAAGCAATTTCCAGAGAAGTACTCTTTTTGGGATGACTGAGCCTTTTAAAATGTTTGATATATTCTCATTTTATGAACTTACTATCTTAATATATTCCAGTGCGAGTAGAAAAATAATTTATTGTTTTTTAAATGGACAATTCCACACTGTTAAGAGGACAAAAGGCTACATACCTAAAATATGTCAAATTACTGCAAGAAACATCAAAAGAGTATAATTTAATCTATTGAATAAAAACTTTAAGCTTCCCCAAATCCAGAAAGACTGATATAAAAATTTACTGCTTAAATAGGTGATCTCTCTAGAGAAGAACCTTAAACTTCTTTTCTATGATTCTGAAGACTTAGTTATTTAACAATTAGGTAGGCTTTTCCTCATGTCGTACACAATTTATCAACCTGTTCTACATGACTAACCATTTACTCTTGCAGCAAGATTTTAAGCAAGTCTTTTAAATAAATAAAAAGTGAGATATGAATTCATAGACAAATTCCAAAATGACATTTCAAATCTGATTAAATTTGATGCTTTGAATATTCCTGCCTACCTACAACATGACTTCAACTGATGCTTCAAGACTACAACAGATAAATAGTCTGTGAGAAGTACAATCCCCAGCAGAGAAACATGGTACAAAAGGACCTTTTCCTTACTCCTTCAGTCCCAAGGGGAAAGCACTCTCTGATCTGTTCCACAAGTCACAGTGTAACACAGAGGTAGGAATTACGTTAACACTGAGGAACCAACAAGCCTTCTGGACTAACCTGAGCAAATCCTTGAGTTCCAATGCCCCGTGCAGCCCACTGCACTACCTCACCCTTCTTTAGCTACACCTACGCTCAGGTCCCAAGGATAATGTTCGCTTGCTGGGACATACCCCAGCCTCCAAGTAAGTCTCAACATACCTCCACTGGGCAGAGACAAGATCCAAATGCCACAACCAGTCAAGATCCTTACTTCTGAGTACTGAATTTGCCCCAGATGCTGCAACTGTTAGCTTCTCTTAACATCCATACAGCTTTATGCTCCTATCCAAACTAGTCCTTATTGCTTTCCTATCCTGTCATTGTTAATCTTAACTCTGTTGTACTCCAAACTTCAACAAGCCAACCATACTGTAATTTACTGGAGACATGTCTATGTTGTCCTCTCAGTCTGACAAAGAAAATACCTCTAAATAAAAATGTCCTTTGAGTGGAAATTAAATAATTAATTCCTAATTATATGCAGGCATTTTAGCTAATCTCGGTTTCAGACACAATGGAATTTCAAGTGTAATTTGGGGCCAAAATAGTGACTGGCACAAAGAAAACATTACACAAAACAGGCTACTCTGCTTCCAGAACCAGCCCAACTCCAGGAACAATAGAGCTGCTTCTGCTCTGTGCAAGGCTCAATTTAACAACGTCTATGGAACTTTTCATGCAAAATCCAATTAAACGTCTCCAAACTTCAGGTTGCTGACTCAGAAAAAGCCAGTGTCCATCAGCTCAAGACCAGAAATTTGGTCTACTAAGCCCTACTACCACAAACTGATGCAGTGCAGCTTCCCAGCTCATCTCAATTTTTCCACCTCTTGTTACTTCAGATGATGGAGACTTAAGCAAGCCTTCATATGCAAGTCAAAAGTGTAAATAAATCCAGGAGCTTAAAGACATTGGAATACCAAGCATGCCAAAATGCAGGTCAAGGATGCTAAGAGTATTGGTGACTCCCACCTACTAGTGCACAATAACATTCCTCTAACTGCTTAAGTACACTCTGGGCTTTTAACTCCTACAGCAGTGACATCCCATGCCCTGTTTTCCAGAGGAAATATGAAGGTCAGACACAAACTCCAATCAGTTAGCAGAAGCCAAATAACACAGACTGAATTCCATTGATCTGTAAAGTCTTTTCTGTACCAAAACCTGAAAAAGTTGTGTTACTACGTTCACACTCCATTTAGGCTGATTTAAGAAAACTACTCATATTGACACCAACAAAATCCTCCCAGTACCAAAAAATAGCTGCAGTTTTGCACACTAGGAGCATGTTACTTACACTAAGCTTAATAGAAGTACTATCATATATATATCCTTTTTTAGGCTGAGAAAAAAAGATTTCCCCACTCCATCCAATCTCATGTTCTCACCTTGACTCTTTTCCAGCAGAGATGCAATCACTGCTTCATTTTCGATAGGATTCAATGAACATGTAGAATACACCATTCTCCCGCCTTCTGCCAGCTGTTCAACACCACGGGTTGCAATTCTTAACTGCAATCTAACAGAAGACTCTTGGTCTAGCCAGGTGTCATTCACAAGCCAAAAAGATTCATTATCAAATTTCTTACAAGTGAAGTTCTATTGCAGACACATAACTCTCCATCACTCTCTATACCAGCGCTTACCAAGTTCCACAGCTGTGACCAGTGCAGAATTTCAAGTCAGTTTTAAACTAAGTCAGCTTAGTGCAGTCTATACTGCAGACACACTCAAATTACACCGAATAAAACAGCAGTTAGGTCAAACATTAACACTACTGCACAGTAACTTTTAACATAACATTCTGTATTCTGCTCTTTCTACTGCCCCATCAAGTTTAGAATAAACTACTCAGCACTAGAAAAATAACCCCTCAAAACCTGACTCTACTTCTCAGAAATCTAGAGTTAAAATGAGGAGCAATCTGACTTTTATGGACAACACAGCTTAGCTAGCAGTGGCCTTCTAAGAAAAGTATCACTGAGCTGGATCATGAGCTTAAATCCTACCTGCATACTTACAACTAAAATAAAACCCGTAAATACAGATGAATTACCAAGCAGTAACAAGTCACCATAGGTCAGCTGAGTCACAGTAACTGACAGCATTCCCAGCTTGTTACAAACACACAGTAAAATGTTCAAAGCTTTTTCATCTGTATTTAAATTACTGCCTTTTACCATGTGCCTGCAGTAGGCTAAGTACTCACTCACCATCAATTAACATAAATCAGTCTCAGGTAACTGAAACCATTTATGTATGATCTCTAATATTCTAAAGGCTTTAAATCACTACTATTAAATTTTCCAAGTTTCTGCATGTTCCAACAGTATTTTACCTGCCTAAACTCTACGAATACCAACCAAATTATTAGTTCCCTGTTTATTAGCTACCTTGTCTAAACTAACTCAATGAACGTTAATGTGTCAGATATTCATAAGAAAACAGGCAACTTAGATTCCCACACTCCACTTCTCACATCTGAAATACTGCACTGTGAATAGCACAGTAAGTTCTTGATTGGAAAGAAAAATGACTCTTCATAGTCTCTGCTTCGTCATATATTAACATGTGAATGCACACAGATATTAAAAGATATGACAAAAGGAGAGAGAAATGAAAGGAGTGCAGATGTGTATTAAGCATTTTTACCCATGGAGCTGCAAACTGTTTTGTGTTGTCCACTTCTTCCATACATCAATGTTTTTCCTCATGGTTCCATCTCCACTGTAACAAAGGTTGAACCGATTTGTATTATTTGTAGGTATAACTAATTTCATATCCAAGTCATTTATAGCAGCAAAGATTTAACAGTCCCTCTCCCATGTTAACTAGTTTTCCTATGCTGTACAGTTTGTTTCTGCATTATTTTTGTATTTCAGTATCCCAAGTGTAAATTTGAAATTTGAGGCCCTTCAGGTGACAAAATTTAAGTACCACTGGAATGAAAAAAGTTCACCTTGATCTGGTATCCCCTTACACAAGGCAGTTTAAAGCATTCACCTGTTTGAGAAGTGACTATAAATCATAACTCCCGAAGCAACTCAACAAGCATAACTCAGAAAAATTCTAGCACTGCACTTAGTACAAAAACAATCTGGGTACTGAAGGTTACATGCAAGATACCTGCAGGGGACATCACATAAAATCCTGTCGTAGAAAAGGACCTCTTTTCTTCCATCAACATCTATCTGTAGGTTAGGAATGCTGGAGGCATCATGATTTACCACCATAATGCACGGGCTGTTTAATCTCTTAGCCTGATGAACCAGCAAATAGCAGCGCTTGTTGTCGACATCATTAGCAATTACAAAACCCTCTGGAAACAGAAAATAATGGGACAAAGCTTTACTATTCAACCCTAAATACTTTTACATAGTTTAGTGCCTTACCTTTGAAGTTGTGTAAACCTTTCACTAGAAGTTTTTACTTAAACAACTGCTTATGAATAGAGGACCCCTTACTGAACATAAAACAAAGTATGTGTCAAATACAGTCTCAAGAGTGCTAGCTTGCATGCAGCTGCAATAAGACACAACCAACGGTGCTTCAACTTTTCACTCTAAGTTAAGACCCTTGTAACAGAGAAAACCTCCACTGCTGCCAAAGACAATCTTTGTACATCAGCAGATTTTCAGCAGAACACAGAAAGAATCCACTCCCCCCAACTTCAGCATTTCTATAGACAGTATTTTCTGTGAGCATCTAAATGAAAAAAATTCTGAAGCTTAAAAAAACCCAAAAAGATAAATATCATGATCGTTTTAATGTTAAAGCAGCTTAATCCAGTTTTTGCAGCATACCACTAAAACACAAGAGCTCATCGGCCATCACATCTACTAAGTAAACCTGATTTATATACAAAACTTAAGCTCTAATTGTATCTACCATAGTCTGAACTGTGAAGATGTACATATCTATCTCATCCATCTCTCTCCTTCAAGCCAAGGAAACCCACCAAGTTGCAAGGAAAAGGTGAGGTACTTGCCATCTCATATCACTTAATCGCTTTGGGAATTCAATATGTAGTTAAATGCAGTTACTTATATGTGATATTAAAAATAATCTTCTACACAAAAAAGCAGAAATTTAAAGTCACAAAAGTTTTTGGTAATTTTTCCAGACTTACTGGGAAAAGGAACATTCATGTCCGCGTGCAACATTTCAATGAGTTGTGCAGTCTTAGATCCAGGTGCAGCACACATATCTAGAATCTACAAATACCAGAAAGTTTAAAAAATAAAGTCCTACCTTATATTTTTAAGTACTTGAGAAATTTGCTCTGTGTTCTGGTTTAACTTAAGTATTTTTGTGTGCCATTGCAGAATTGCAATTGTTCTGAACTCTGATTTGCAAAATGACAAAGTACAGATTTGGTTTTTGTATATATCATGGAATGCAGCTTTATCACTGAGGGTCTAAAATACAGAAAGGACTTTGGTTTGTAGGGAAGAAATGCACCAGCTGAAAAAAAAAAAAAAACTGACAGAGAAATCTGAATACAGATACAGGGATACAGTCCTTTTATCAGCTCACAAGCAATTTCAACTGAAGTTAACTTAAACTTTACATATGCTTAGGCATTAAGGGCAAAGTAACGTTCAAGAGCAAGTAGTACTTTTCTTTAGCTATCAGTAAATTAATCAGAGACTAAGACTATCCAACACAGTTGATTACATAGATTTTTTTAAAAATTAACTGTATCCCTTCCCACACATTTGCATTTTCATGCAAAAAAATCAGGCCAGAGTAAATTGCTTGTTACTACATCCTGGGAGAAGCACTTGGGAAGTATTTGAACTGCTCTCAGGCAGCAGAACAGAGCAGCATAGACACCAACACCTGATTTCTAGCATATTTCTCTCTCCTGGTTCATCACAAACTTGGCTTGTGATGGAGTCATTCAGTCACTTTCACAGCAAACCACTTGACAGCTAACACTTTTTTTAAGTAAGGAAGCTTAAGAGTTACAGATTTTCAGAAACATACGACTATCTACCTCCTGGACCTTTAGCTCCAGTAAAAGTTAGCTGAAGTTGTGCAACAGGAGAAAAGATGCGGACAAATCTGCTCAGATCTTCATGCAAGCCCCTGGCATGAACAAGACTAAATAGGAAGGCAGACCCCAGAGAAATCAGGGAGCATATACTGAGAGCTCCAAAGAGCGTGTGGTAAGTGCTGCCATGTAGCAGCTTTAACACATCATGAACCACGCTTAGTACAAGTGTCATATCTGCTGTTTAGAGTTGGTTATCTACTCACTTTTGTAGATAATGCAAAAGATAATGAAGAATAATCAAGCCTAAATGTGCTCTAAAATTGTCCAGCAAATTCATGGTGAAGGAAAACTAAATTGTGAAAAATAGTTTGGAAATGAACACAACTACAGAGAGGTCTGACAGTCTGAAGCTGATCTTAAGGCATGAATTAGAGTTAGACCACGATGAACAGGACATGGTGGTTAAGCACGGAAAGTAACCTGCAATTCTGGTCATAACAAGCAACTCAGAAAATAAGGCACTAAGAACCATAAAAAGGCCTATATGACAGCAGCCAAAGTGCTCCAACAGCACCTATTTGCTGTCTTGTCACAAGAGAGGCTAAAGAATCTATTGAGTCTGATTTATGAGAAAACTTATGAAATCTTACAGGTATTTCTGGAAAGTGCTCATTGAAATATAGTCACTGAAGTTAAACAATGAAAAAAAAAACGCATACCGCTATCTTGGCAGATGGTAAGTAAGTAAGCATACGGTATGTAAGTAAGGTGTGTTCAAAAATATTCTCACAATTTGTGTTTTACATTAAGTCAATGACATTCACTGCCTGTTCATCTCCAGACCAAACACAAAATGAACCTGTGACACATTAGGGATGAATCTATCACTCGATGCATTATTCGTTTAAGAGAGGTGAGAAGACCTTACCCCACAGAACATAGACATCAGCTCCATGGGTTGGGGTGAAAGTAAGAGAAAATAAACTGAAAATGTAGTGTATGAAAACATCACTAAGGTTAGAAGAGGAAGTTTGCAACCAGATATCCCCATTCCTACAATCTGCCATTCAACAACATCACGGGCACTCCTTACACACCTCAGTTAAAGTTCACAATCTGTAGTCTTTAGCTACCATCACAGCATGTTTCAGCTCATTCAAATTATTTTGCCTAACACATTTATAGAGAAATTTCCAACTTCTTCAAAAGGCAGAGAGGACTGAAAACTACCTGGTAAGGAACATTATCACTCGGATCTGGAAAACGACATCTGTTTACACTGTGATGTTTAGCAGAAAGTTAACAACAGTCATCTTACTTTAAAGGGGGCTTGAAACATGAATACATAACTTAGATGAGCTAAATACATTCACACATTATTTACATTAGTATGCAATTACTTAAAAATGAAGTGGTTTTTTACAGGGTATTACATAAAGCTGAAAAAGCAGATATTCCCCTGACAGTCTATTTGTGATTGTTGTGGTGTACATGCACAAAGCACAAAACACACAACACAAAATGTCATTTTGTGTATCAGCACTGATACTGCTATTGCAAATTGTAGTTTAACCAGACTAACTTCCAGGAAAAATCTCTAGTACACAGTATATTCTAGACTTACCTTATGATGAGGGTTAACATTAAGCAGCAGAGGTGGGATCATACTAACAGCCTCCTGACGACTGATATTTCCCTTGAAAAGAAAAAACCAAAAAAAATAACTCCCCTTTTTTCAATTCCAAAAGAATGCTCTTTAAATCTCTACATAGCAAAACAATAAAATAACCATAACCACACTATTATAAATTTAGGGTAGCATTTAACAAACAAAATCACAGTAGTTCACCCAATGGAAATTTCTGATAATAGCATAGTTACTCCAATTTTATTCATTCCATGGATGGAGTTTCTGCTTCCATCAAGTGAGAAGCTTCCATCAAGTGAGAAGCTTCCATCATTAAAGGTAAGTCTTGTTATGTACGTGTGCACTTCTTACGAGTTTACAGAGACCCATTTTCACATTCTCAAACAAACAAAAATTACAACTAGTTTAGGAGAAATATTTATAACTGTGGTTATGTGCCAGAGTCATGGGGTGAATAGCTGTCAACAGCAACATAAAATCCAGATTCTTCTGAGCTACTCAACTTCTAAGAGAAAAGGTACGGTCTCAATGTACTGTCTCATACTGCATTTAAATAAACCACTGCTCAGAACTTGAAAGAAAAAAAAGACAAAATGTCAAGATCTATTTAAAACTTACACATTCTGTCTCGCTAACCAGAAATTGATGAAACTTTTCCAGCTGCGGTGATTTGCGTAAGATTTTCCTGCTCAAGTTAGTGTGCCATGCCAACTCTTCTGGATACCTGGGGGGGGAAAGAGATGGAAAAAAAAGGCAGAGACAAAAGAATGATACCAATTAATTCATCGGGCTGGACGTCAGGAATCTGCAGGGTGCCTTACTTCACTTCGCCCTCACTTACCAGCTCAGCGACTGCGGCATCTCGACTTTTTGGCCGTCGACCTCCAGGTCCTGCAGCTCTCTGAAGTACTTTTCCTTCAGGCAGTGGAGGATCTCTTTGGCGTGGCTGCAAGGGAGAACAGACCGCCAGAAGAAGACCGTGTGGAGACACACACACCCCTGCCCCAGATGACGGGCCGCCTCCGCGGCAATAACGGCAGCTACTTGCCAGCCGGGCTGCTCGCCCTCCGGGGCCCCTCGACCCCTCTAGCCGTGCCTCAGATCCCCTTTACCCAGCCCTCCCCGATCCCCCTACCTCCGGTAACCGGTGATGCGCAGGGTGGCGGGCAGCGGCTCCCTCAGCGCCGCCATGAAGTCGTCCCACTCGCCGTCGGGGACGATGCCCAACTCCCGGTAGTACCGCTCGAACAGCTCGTTCTCCTTCACGATCTCCGGGTAGCCGCCGGCCCAGCCCTGAAACGCGCCACCGACACCGTCAAGCTCGGCGGCCCTATCGCTTCCCCGCCCCGGCCCGGCCCGGTCTCTCACCGCTTGGTCGTCGCCGCCGCCACTGCCGTCCCGCTCCTGCCGCTGCTGCTGCTGCTGCCGGCGGCGATCGCGCGCCCGGCGGCCCATGGCGGCCAGCCACCGCCCGAGCCCCACCACCCGCCCCGCCGTTGGTGCAGCCGCTCCCGCTGCAAGGGACCGTGTAACCGCACGGCACCAGCACCACGTGCTGCCACCTCGCCGCTAGCACGCATGCGCCCGCTAGCTCTCCTTCCGGGCGACAACATGTCGCGCCGCTACCGCTGCCGCCGCTCCGGCGGAACTTCCGCTCTGAAGGGCCTCTTCCCACACAGGGCGGCTCCACCAACGAGTGGGCGGAGGGGGGGCGGAGCGAGCCGCGCCCCCTCCCCGGCGCCGATTGGTCCGCGGCGGCGGTGGGCGTGTCACCGGCCGGCTGATGAATGGAGGCGGCGGGGCTCGTGCCCGTAGCGCGCGATGGGGCTTAGCGGTGTGTGTGCGTTCTGGCGGAGGGTGTCGGGCCCGGAGGAGCAGCGGCTGCTGGAGCTGTTCTCCTGGGGACTGGTGGCGCTGGGCGTCACCTCCGGCCTGCTCCTCCGCTTCATCCCCATGCCCTATGGCCGGTACTCCTCCCGGCGCTTCGGCTGGCTGCTGCCTGCCCGCGTCGCCTGGGCGCTGCAGGAGCTGCCCTCTCTCCTCGTCCCCATCGCGCTGGCTGCCTGCGGAGGGGCTACATCCACCGCCTGGCCCAACCGCCTGCTGCTGGGCTGCTTCGTCCTGCACTACGCGCACAGGTGCGGCCCTTCGTGGGACGGAGGGGAAGAGAGCACCGGCGGGGTTCTGGCGTAGGGGCGGGGTGTCCCCCTTCAGGGGTTCCTGCTCGGACTTGCCCAAAAAAGCACGGAGGGGGTGTCGATGGCAGGAGAAGCATGGTTCTGCAGTAGTCAGGGGACAGTCCTGATAGAAACGCCTTAATACAGTTTTCTGGTTGCAGGGATTGATATTCCGCAGTTAATTAGGGTGCATTATTTAATATAATAATCACTAAAGCCTCTCCTGCTTCTTTACATTAAGGCATTCTATGTGTTTATGTGAGCTGGGCAAGTAATTGCTGCTTTATTGTGCTGCTGTGTGGTGGAGTGCTACGGTGCCTTTTGGAAATGGTATAAAAATCGATTGTTAGGTGCTCTCTCAGCATGTGGTGTCATTTCTACCCTGCAACTCTGCTTCTTCTCATGGCCCACCCTCCAAGCAGTGACTTGGCCGGGTAGTCTTAAGGACATAGTGTTCTAACAAGGAAAGATCACCTTTGGATGCTGATATAATGTAACTTAAATATTGTGAAGCAGTAGCTGTTTGCCAGTTACGTCTTTCAAGTTGAACTTGATTATCCTCGTGGATCCCTTCCAGCTTAGGATACTTAATGATTTATTACAATACTAGCGAAGCTGGGGTGGAATGACCCATGCTGCCATGTAGTCCATGGTATATGGGTATTTGGTAAAGCTACTTGGGAGAAGGCAGCTTAGGTGGAGCACAGATAAGATTTTGCTGTTCCTATCAAGTCACTGACAAACAGTTACTGGCAATCTCAACAAGCAGTTTTGCCACCATACTAATAGAGCAGAGACAGTTTTGCCAGGCTAATCTTAAGTGAAGTGTGTGGCTGATACATGGCTGCTCTCTAGTGCTTATTGCAGGAGGCTGTTGCTTTTGACCAAAAGTATTGCCCATCCTTGCAGTCGAGAGGGATGCAATGTATGGTTGGGCTGGTGACTGGCTGGCTCTGCAAACCCAGGAGTGTGTCTTTACTTCTACTGTTATTGAGAACATAGAGATGACTGTCTTTAGCAAGCACGAGTTAAGATCCCTTGCCATCTGGGAACAGCTCGAAATGTAAGGTGAAGCTTTGTACGAAAAGCTGAGCTGTACCACAGTTCCTCTTTTCCTATTGCTTATTCCTGTTGCCAGGTTGAAGGACTGGTCTGTAGGTGACTATAGACTGGAAGAGATCTCTGTTAATCCAATTCCATTTGTTGTAATGTGGCAAGCTTTGGATAATCATATTAATGGATTTAAGCTTTCTGGAAAGCTGTTCCTGTTTTGCTTCCTCTGGAGAAGCTCCTTTAAAGTAGTAGTCCTTGGGTAGCTGGAGAACATGTGAAGAATGCTCAGGCTTCTGTAATCCTGCTCCTATGTCATTCTATATAGTCATTAAATTGATAGGCGATTGGGAGCTGGCTAGTTATGAGGCAGGGCACAAAAGCATTCACTTACTTTTCTTGTTTGGAGCTTGTTTGTTTACTCAATAATCCTCTGGGAGAAGCAATTAAGATGCCTTTCCCAAATGGGATGGCAATTGTGGATTTGCCATGTCTTTCACAGGTGTGATAGGGCAGACCAAGGTGGTAAAGACAAAGCAATTAATATTTTTAAGTGACTTTTAGGGCAAGGAAGAAACTGAGCTCAATTACATTCACTTCAAGGGGACTGACATTCCTGCTGGAAGTGCTGGTGGATTTGGTGTAGGGATTGTGAGCCCTAGCTTTTACCAGAAAACTTGTTGATACCACATAGGACTTACGGACACAGGAGAAAAAAACCACCATCCTTGTCTTTACTGCTCTTGTCAAACTAATTGTATTGGATACAAGGTTCAAAATTAATCTTATAAGGGGATAGAGGACAAGTCTTGTAATTCTGCTTAGGCAACAAAATTAACATTTTGATGTTAAAGCAAGTAACTATTCTTCTGACCTGTGAGGTTCAAAGTCTCCACTAAGCAAGATAATATGAACTATGGTTACAGCTTTGGACCCCCAAAGTGTCTTTTCTCTTTGTTAATACAACAATTATTCTTCTTTTGTTCACTATAGGTCGCTCATATTTCCTCTTCTCATCCGGGCAGGAAAACCAACGCCATTTTTCACTTTTGTGCTAGCGGTTCTCTTCTGTTCTTGTAATGGATACCTGCAAGGCCGAAGCTTAACCAACTATGCAAAATACCCTTCAGGCTGGTTAAAAGATCCACTTTTTATTACAGGTGAGTTAAAACATGTTATGAGAACAGTAAAAGTAGTGTTCCCTTGTCTTCACAGCTTTTTATTTTTTATTATAATTTTATAGCATCAATCTTGTTTTATAATATTTCTCATAGTTAATACTCTTGTTTGTTGTAGCTGGAAGGCTTTTAACTTTTTATTTTACAGCTGTGAACACAATGACATTTCCCACAGTGGCAGTGCTAGATGAGCTGATGGCCATCTTTATATTCATTTTGGGATTAAAGAATAGGTTGTGGGGTTTTTCTATTATAGGAACTTGAGGCCTTAAAAATGAAACCAACAGCATACAGGTTTAGAACCAAGCAGACTTTTTATAGAACATGTACATCAAATTGAAATCCCTTGTTTCTTGATGTTGTAAGTAGGTTTATTTGCTAAATACCAACATACCACTTCTAATGCCAAAAGTCCCTGGTGTTAGGATATTTATACATGCATGAACACACATCCCCCAACCCACCTGCCTTTGATAGGAGTGGGCTTTGTTAAAGACCAAAATTGGCCCATGAGGAAGGGGGTGGAGGGGTTGATCATTTACTACTTCTAGGAAGTCAGATTACATTTGTACATCCATATGACTGAAAAGCTAAGATGATTAGTGACATCATCTTTGCCCTATTTTTCATTTCCTAGGCATCGACTTCTGCTTATTGTCAAAACCGCAGTATCATTTTCCAAGGAAATCTCTACCAAAGAATCTGTTTGAGTTGAGGATAAACTAGAATGTTCTGCCTTGTCAGTAAAAGGCAGAATGTTGGGCTGTGTGGATTCTTGATCTGATCCAGTGCTGTTCTTATTATTCTGAAGCCAGAGCAAGTTAGTGTTTCTCCCAGATTTCTCAAGTCTTGCAGCAAGAATAAGATCTTATTACAATGTTGTTGTGGATGACAGTAGAGGGATCACTGTGTTAAAGCCTATCATAACTATAAGATTGGAGAAATTTAAATCAAAATGGTTAGGAATTACTTCAGTGGGCACTTGGATATACTTGAAATTCTCTTGGTACTTTTGTTTTAAAAAGTTTGGCCTGAAAACTAATAAAGCAAAGATTCCTGGTATACATAGCAGCCATTTTAATATTGTTACTTGCTGGCACTTTTGAGACTGTTAATACAATAACAAATCTTTAGATAGTTTGGCATGGCTATGAAAGAGTCAAACCTGAGACTTCTTATTTCTCTTATTCCTGTAACTAGAATATCTTTTGGGCTTTTATTGGTTTTGTTTTGTGGTGCACATAATTGGAACATATACCAAATGGGAATTATAAATATTGCATTCATCCTAGCTAGGTACCTCCAAACATCTGCCATTTGTGTTTGGAGCTTTGGTCAACTCATGCAAAAGAGCTGTATTGTACTCTGGGTACTCCCTGAACAAGTGGACTATTATGTTCTAGTTCTTAAACCTCTGTCAGTGTCTTTAAAACTCTGCTTAAAACAAATTAAAAAAAAATAAGTGGAAGATTAGAAAAGAATAGCAAGAAAGCATGTTTGCTGACAGCTAACAAAACATTTCTTCAGTCTGTATACCATGTAGTCATGTGAAAGAAAGTGTCTGCTGTAGCAGCCAAACAAGGTTCGGTAGTTGGAAGCTGAAATGAGATAAATTTGCAGTGAAGACAGAAATTTGGAGAAGTGAGGCTGATTAACCACCATGGTAGGAGGTTTCAAACAACTGATGTGTTCTCTGTGGAGCCTTAGCATACAGATTGATTGTTTTCAGATGTTTAGGAGTTAATTGTGTGGAAGCAATAGCTTTTTCTTTGCCAGCAATTGATTTCAAGCAGCAATACAGTTTTGATGTGGTATGCTCATGGCTTCTCAGGACTGTGAGTGCTAGTTTAGTTCAGAGCAGTGAACTAATCTGTTTATAGGGGAAATGGATATGTTCTGTTGATTAAACCATGAGCTTGCAAACCAATGTGGAGACAAGTTCATAATCTTTCAGTGGGCACTTTACATGTGTGCCAATAAAAAGCTTGTGAACTTACCAGGAATACCCATGATACCCTGAAGCAGGCAATGCTGCAAACAGAGGCAATGTGAACCTGCATGTTTCTCCCTTGTGTTATTTCATAATCTGTCTGCACTTCTAATTGGAAACTCCTTACTTCCTTTGTTTGCTTTAACTTCATCAAACCCTTTGTAATAGGTCATATGTCTTTTCTTACTCCTTTAAATCCCTATTCAACTACTTCTAATGTTGATGGCTAACCCTTCTGCATATTAAAACAATTCTCTTCACAGCAGCTCTGTGAAAGAGAGCAGTACCTATAACTCAAAAGATGCAGGTGACAACATCAGCACCTAGTCTGTTGCATGAGGCTTTTTATCTGGCAACCAAGCATACATGTCACCTTTGCTCTCTACACAGAACAGGCATGAAGAGAGCATGGGCATTGTCCATACCTGGGTATGGTCTTGTCACCCCAGGGATGATGGTTAGTCAATAGGTCTTCTGGTATCCGTAGGCATCTGAATGTCCCAGATGACCTTGTGCCTTCTTGGAAAGGCTAACCACACAATCTGAGATAGCACTGGGTCACCTTAAGTGTCTACTAGGCACTTTGAGTGAAGCTGTAGAAGCTGGCCTTCTGCAGTTTCTATATTCTAATTTCTATCTTCCACTCCACATTCTTGAAACCTAGATTGGGAAGGTGAGACAGACAGCAGTTACCATGCTGTCACTCTGAAATAGCCTGCAGAGCAGGAGCTGGTCTTTTTGTGTGAGTCGATATGGGTGAGGGTGAAGAAGACACTGGCGCAACAACAAGCACGTACTCTTCTGTTGCACCAGGTGGTTTGGCAATATAGACCTAGTTACAATCCTTGTGCAAGTATTTTCCCAGTATGAACCTGGTCTTTAACCCCCAGGTTTATCCTGTTGAATGTAAAAGTCCTCTTGACCTTAATAGTCTCATGAGGTCATCTATATTGCGTAGTGCATCCTGTGGGTCTGAGAATCTGTTGGAGTATGCTGTGGCTCCCTTCCTGTTTACAGATTTGCATTTGCCTTAGGTGGAAGGCAAGTCATGCAGATTGTGGTGCATACCCAGCTCTTGACTTTGTGGAGTGCAGTCCTAGGGCTCAGCCATGGTGAGAATCTGAGGGTAAGGGCAGTGAAGTACCATTCCCATAGAGGATAGACTCGGGGAATGTAGTTATGCAGTACTTCAGGAGAAAGCGGATCTTCAGATTGGAGAGGGGTGCTGTGAAAATAGCCTACACTCATTGGCTTGTTGTAATCCACGAAGAGAGATTTGTTTCCTTCTGATGTGGTAGTTTTCAAATAGGAGGGGTGGAAAAAAATGCACAGAATCAAACTAGTCTTCTATAGTAATTGGATATACTTAAGTTCAAGTCTTTTTGCACTATCAGACAAGTTCTTAGTAGTTCTTATACTAGTTTACAGATACTGGTATGGAATACACAGATGTTCTCCAAAGTTACTGTGGCATTTCAGAAGAATCAAAGGGTCTCTTATTTCCTCTCCTGAGAAAGTATCAGTTTGAGGAAGAATAATGAATTTCTAACTTTCAGTATAGGTTTTTCCTCATGCTAATGCTGAAGTGAGCCACCAGAAATGTTGTTTACACTTTAATGCAACTAATTTCTCCGCTTGTTAAGAAATTTCCTTCCAGATTATTGTATAGGTAGAGATGTTGACTTGCTTGCTTAGTTGTATGAATAACACCCCTTGTTTTCCAAGGTAGTCTCAATCTTCTGCAGCAATTAACAATTGATACATAACTACCAATTCTAAGAGAAGCAAAGTATATTTGTTGCTGGGTAGGGTTGGAGATCAATAATCTACTTGGACAGAAATCTGCCTTCAACGAAAACATTAAAATTATTGGTTTTCTTGAAAGTAGAATTTTAACAGCATTTGAATTATTCACCCTAGGTTTTCAAATGTTGTCATTATATGAATTGGTCTATAAATTGCTCATCACATCAATCTAATCTGTTTTATGATGGTGTAATTACAATGAATATATAATTGAAAGAATCATTATTAAAATTTTACTGTTGAAGATGCCATGCTTATGGCATCTGTAAACGTTAATTGCTAATGGAAACTAACTACCCTGTGCTGTATGAACAAAAGGTTAAGAAACATGCTTGGTAACAGGACTAAATTTTGCTATGTCGTGTAATTTAAGCAAACTGTAATAAGCTGTTCAAACAAATTTTTATTTAGATAGGTAAATGCGGAAAGAGCTTTCATGCAAGAACCTCAATTTCTCTATGGAGCAGTCATTTCCTACTAATCCATGTACAAGCAGACAGCTAGGTCCTTCAGGTAAACATAGCCCACAAGGGATTGAGGGAAGAAAGATATCTGTCTAACAACTTGGTTTAGAGGTGAGGTCTTGGTAAATTATACTCTGCCAGCCTACTAGTGCTGTAACATGTTCTGGTAACACAGCTCTGGTTATCCACTTAATCTCTTTGCTGATAGTCACACTACTAGGCTTCTCGATATTGAAAGAAAATAATCTGAAAGACTTAAGTTATCAATGCAAAAAAGCAAAGCTTTATTTATCTGGAGGGTTGTTACTTTGTTCCAGTAGCACTTCTCTAGCATTTACTTGGTAAACATGATGGCTTTGGAGGTGGATTCAAAACACCACCGTCTACCATGAGACCCCAATGTTGTCTACTCCTAGCAAGAAGGAATGCTGCCTTCTAAGGAAGATAGCGTGTAGTCAGAAACTCAAAATGGAAGAGCAAAATACTGAATTTCAGTCCTGAATTCCTTTTGATTTAGCCTAAACTATCAGCTATGGGTTATATTTGTCTAAATGCTAGTACAGAATTTAATTTTGAAGTAAATTCCCACGTGTGATGGTCCGAATAAATATAATGTATTTAAGAGACGTTTAGGTGTGGTGTTGGGAGACAAGGCCAGGTTGGTTTGGGCTTTGAGCAACCTGATTTAGTAGAAGTTGTCCCAGCCCATGACAGGGAGTTGGAATTAAGGTCCTAAACTTTAAGGTCCCTTCCAACCTAAACCATTCTATGCAAGGTGCTACTGTAATTTCAGCTTCTATAATAACTTCATATAAATGGTTAAGCTATTCTGCCAAATGACATGAGAACAGTAAGCAGTGTACAATTCCTTCATGATTTTATTATGGCTATTATTGCAAAGTAATCTGCTGTGGAACTGCTGGTATATCATCAGTATCAAAAAATGGGGGGGACAACACAAAGATGTGTTTATTAGACAGGAGTCTGAAGGGCTGATTCTTTCAGTGCTTAAAATATGTGTATTTTTTTCTATGTGAAAGTTAGGGAAATACACACAGTACATCTGTATATATGCACATCCATACTTACACAAAAGTCTAGCAACATAAAACTAAACTTCACAGCATTGTTCCTATCTACAGACCTGTTGTATACTGTGAGCTTTACTGACTGAAGAGCTCAGTGTGTGACTGAGATTGTGCAGGATGTTGCTAGACTTGCTGTGTATATTATTACTGCTTTGAGATAATATGCCTGGTGTGTGATATGACTGTAGTTTGTTTTTGTTTTTATTTTTCCTGATCAAGCACTTCAGCTCAGTGTATTAAATATACCAATTTCTCTTCAGGATTTATAGGGTGGTTAGTCGGCATGGCAATCAATATTCATTCTGATCATATTCTTAGAAATCTGAGGAAACCAGGGGAAACCGGTTACAAGATACCAAGAGGTGAGTAAAAATGTTACAGAAACTTGTATAGCAAAAGAAGCATGTCTCGCATCTCCATGTTCTTCTCCAGGCTGGGACTGTTCAGCCTGGAGAAGAGAAGGCTTGGGGTAATCTTACTGATGTATATACCTACATGATGGTAGGGAATGAAGGAGAGGGAGCCAGGCTCTTCTTTGACAAGACGCGGCACTAGCCACAAATTAAAACACAAGAAATTCCATCTGAACACACTCTAAGATACAGAGAAGAGAGGACAGAAATCCAGAGGAAGTTAGACATAAGTTCTGGCCTTCGTGGGAAAATGGAGGAAATGAAAGGACTTCTTACATAGCACTTACTGAAGTGCTGATAACTATTGACATTTTTGGAAGCATTAGACTCTTCCAGGTACATTAAACTCAGTGAGAACAGAGAAATAATAATTACCTCTGAATTCTGTTGTTTCTCCAAGTTTTTCCTTTAGTTGTTGTGGTCTCTTGGATTTTAGTGAGATTTTTTTTTTAATAAAACTGGGAGAAATAGATATAGAAGACAGGAGACTGTTATCCTTCACCAAGAGGATACCTTCATATCTTTAATAGATGTAAATCCAAGTGCCCATATCAAAAATGAATACTAACATACTGTGCTATGTTCAGTATACAGAAAAGTTCTGAAGGAAATAAGATGTGATTTTGCTGCACAACTAGGAGTTGGTCGTTTTTGATATTGCCTATCCAATTTATGTGCTGGAATTCTGCCTCTCTTCTGTCACAAAAGCAAAGAAATTAAACAAGGTCAAAATCTGTCCTTCGTTACACTTGGCAAATATGTGTTTTAGTCCCACGGGTAAAACATATACTGAGATGTTATCAACTTGTACACTGACTTTGGAATCAGGGTGAAAGTTCTTCTGTGAAATTTCCATCAGGTGAGTACTGACTGTTTATATGTAATTGGCTGTAAACCACATGTAATGAACACTGCCAATTACTTATTTTACTGAGTATGAAGTTATAGACCTGATGGGGGACAGGAACAAAAGAGCAACGTATTGTAAGACAGAGGATGAATTTGGAACATTAATCCACAATAATATTTTTCATAATTAAATATCTAAAGTACTTGGCATACAATGCTTAATTTCTTTAACCCTGGGATTATTTTCTATGACTCTTAAAGGCTAGCATATTTTATGTTTTTACATATTTTTAAATAGTTTATGATCAAAGAGCCAGCTTGATGTCATTTTTAATTATTTGTAGAGGAATGCAATCGCTTCTGATACAGGTAAATCTGCTGTATTCCATGATTTAAAGAGGAAAAATGGAGCTGGAGAAGGTCTGTCTTAGAATGAGGTCTCAAGTGATCCTTCATAGTAGAGCTTAAACTGAAAAACACTGCTTCTATTGCTTTTAAAATTATATAGAGATTGGTGATGCAAGTCTCATTGGATTTACACTAAAAGGTAGTGTTAGATGTCTCTTTGAATTACGGTGCTCTTAAAATAACTCTGTCCTGCTTCCAGGAGGAATGTTTGAGTATGTCAGTGGAGCCAATTTCTTTGGGGAGATCCTGGAATGGTTTGGGTTTGCCCTCGCCTGCTGCACCATTGAAAGCCTTGGATTTGCATTGTGTACCCTTTTCATCTTGAGTTCAAGGGCAAAACAGCACCACCAGTAAGTGTTTGTGTCTTATAATTTCTCCTGTCTCTATGCCACACTTCATTTCCAGTTTACGAAATATGCCTCATACCATAGGGATGTTGCAGAGCAAGTCTTACGAAAGACTTTGCTACTGCAGTAGAGAATACTCCGAGTACTAATAAGCACTGCAGAGTTTCAAAGGAATAGTCCTAAGTACAAGGAGTGTACAATGAGATGGTCAAAATAATGGCTTTTAGAGGAACATAGTTCATACAGAATCTGTAACGATTATAGATGATTAGGAAAGTTCTTCCCTAAATTATATACTATATTTTCCTTTGGAGCTCAAACTTGTTTCTATAATATTAAAATTTTGAAAATCACTCTCATGGCTTGTTACAGGCATTCTTTATAGTCCAGTATATAGCATACAGTCTATGATCAAGTGTGTAGACAATATAAAAACAGTTTTGGTAGGTGATATTTAATGAAGCATCTGCTCTGTAATTAAACACTCTACTGAATGTACTGTGTTCATAATGTGACTTTCCTGCTAACAGAAGGATCATAGTTTGAGAAGATTTCTTGAAACAAATGTTCTGTTTAAAAACTTGAACACCTTAGTCATATTTTAGTTATTTGCAGCTTCTTGCTTTCATTCTTATGCTGAAACTTAGTGGTATAAGAGGAAATAAACTTGAATTTATGCAGGAAATAGGCTGAAAAAAGCTACTGCTAACAGTGTCAGGGCAGCCACAGCTATGTCTATTCTTTGTTGAAAGAGTAATGCAGAACTTGAAAACCCACAAAGGGCATGAAAAACACTATTTTTGGATGCTTTAAAAACTACAAGTCTTTCATACTAGCCAACCTCAAACTTCCAAGCCTGTGCCTGTGACCATCTCTCCTTGTTTTACCACCTTCTGTTACTGGGCAGAGTCATGAATGGCTTAGATTGAGAGGAGCACCTGAAGGATTTTTAATCCAGTCATCTGGTGTGACTTCCTCCCACCAGCGCGAAGAGTAAGGCTATACCAAATTGCTGAGGGCCTCATCCAGTTGAGTTCTGAGTGTCTCCAAAGGTAGAAGTTTTAGTATGACTCTGGCAAAACACTGGAACAGGATTTTTCTTGATGTTGTGGGGAAGAGGGTTTTTTTCTTACATCCAGTTTGAATTTTTCATGTTGTAACTTTTATCCCCTGTCACTTGTTCACTTGCTGTCCACCTCCAAGAAGGGTATGTCTCTCTTCCTCAACATTGCTGTAGTGGAAGACTGCATTTAGATTTGCCTCTTAACTTCTTTTACAAGCTGAACAAGCCTAGCACCCTTAACCTTTCCTTTTATATTATATATTCCAGCTATGCAGTTGTCTTAATGACCATCTGCTGGATTCTTCTGAAGTTTCCAAACATCTCTATTGCACTGTAAGCTGAAAACTGGAGGCAGTAATTCAGATGCAGGCTCTCAGCTACTGAATAGTGGTGAACAAGTACTCCCCTGGACTTGGTGGCTCTGTGCTTCTTTAAGCAGGCCAGTATGCAGTTAGCCTTCATCATTGCAGGAGTTCATTACTGACTCACATTCAACTTGTCCACCAGGATTTCCATGTCCTTTGGTGTGGAGCTGCTCTCTAGCCAGTCCATTTCTGACCTCTTATTTTTTTGGGCCACTGCATTCCAGTTGGAAGAATTTGCATTTCATTCATAGTTTTGCTCTATTGACTTTGTTACCCTTCCGGAACCTGTAGGCAGCAATAACAGGGCCCCTTGGTCTCTTCCTTCCCAGACTAAGCAATGCTGAGTTCCTCAGCCTCCCCTTGTGTATGACGTTCTTCAGGCTTAAATTCAGTGGTTGGTTTCTGTCTATCTTAAGCCTTGACAGAACTCTTTCAGAGCTCTTGACTTGCTTCCTTCAACAACACTTTCCTTAATGCTCTGTAACTTCCACTAAAGGATAACCCATAAAAATGCAAGAAGGCTATAGGAAAAAAAAACAAACCAAAACCTAAACATAGCAAATCCATGTAAGTGAAGACATTTTGGTGTAGCCAGTTTAGTCTGAAAAACCTAGAATAAATTACTAGAAAACCTAAAATAAATGTGCTGGTAGCCCACAGCTGCAGGTAGTCATACATTGCATGTTTTGTTCATTACTTATTCCAGCTTTGACTTGCAATTAGCTATTGATAATATGAATACCTGCATTTGAGGAGCAAAGTTAATTTCTGCACTTATTTATTTTAGAGAAGTGGAAGATTAAATATTTAGAAAATGGAAATGTATTTATTATATAAGGTTGAGTAGACAAATAACATTTGGTAGCTCTATGCATTTAGTCTTTTAAAATTGTCTGGATTCGAAAATAGTGATGGTCTTTGAAGGAGACTAGCAGTAAGGCTAGTGTAATATTTGTCACACTCAGTTTGATTATCCACATCCTGACTGGAACTGAAGATCTCCAGAACAGGACTGTTTATCACTCCAGGATGTGAAGTATCCTTTGTTTCCACGTGAAGTCATTATACAATTCAGCATGTTATCCCCTTGAATGTTTCTCTCCCTACCTCTAGTTATAAAAAATACAAAAATACAAAGGGTGGATAACCATACACATCTTGTACTGGGCTGTTGTTTCCCAGGTTGCTCTTGCCACATCTGTTTAGATTGATTTCCCACTGCTGGAAGCAGTAACTTTGTTTCATTGTAGTTGGTGATTAGAAGTTATTAGGATGAGTGTGGTAAATAGTGATTTTCTAGCCAGAGTAAGTTCTTAAGGCATTTTCTGGTTTGTTGCCAAAAAATATATGGATTAAGTTGACCACGGTATAAAGCTACTTAATTTCCTTGACAGCATTCTGAAGATGCAGTACTCATCAGATTTCTGTCTTTGTTTTACAGGTGGTACCTTGATAAATTTGAAGACTACCCGAAGTGCAGAAAAATTGTGATCCCCTTTTTGTACTGAGCTGTGGTTTTAACACTTTTTGGTGAATGCTTCTTGTAATGCCAACACTCTGCAAGTGTTGGCTGATTAACAACATACTTTAATCACCACTGTGACAAAGCCTTTGTATCAGTGCTGCTATTAGCTGCTGCTTTTCCTCTTAATGAAAACCAAGAATCTGGTGGACATGGTGAATAAGAACAGAAAGCCATTCCCAACAGCAGAGTTTGATCATAAATACATCAGGCAATACATATGAATTCACATCATGGAAAGTACTGTACAGGACTTCTGGTGCTTCCTTTTCTGCTGTTTCCAGCTGATGTAGCCATGCTGTCCTGAGGATTGTGCTGTGAGCCCATCACTCTCACTGCACTCTGGATGGTGTGTTCTGTCTGCTATTTGCCCGCATACGCATATGGTGTTGATTTTTGGCTTTGGTGTTTTTTTTTTTTTGCTGG